>VWZT01011431.1:1365800-1475796 GCA_013397055.1 Pachycephala philippinensis | reverse complement strand
ATGACTGTGTCAGGAAGAAAAAAAAATCAATTTAATTGGAACTAGATTATACCTTATGTTATAATTAATGCAATTATCACCCTTTATCATCCACTTTTCTTAAAGTTACCATGTTCTTGCTGTACCAGTATGGAAAGTGGATGGGAACTGTTTTCACTAGTACAGACCAAGGCTCAATGGCATACACAGACAGCTGAAAATGTAGAGCTACTCTTGCATTTTCGTTTCAGACTTTTAGTGAGTACACATTAACGCTCCAGAGCTTTTAACTGGTGTGCAGCAGTGTGCTAGGTCATTTCAGTCCAAAAAAAATCACATCAACTTGTTTAGAACTTTAAGAAGTGGCGAGGCTGAAAAAGGAGGTGCCTCGATTAAAAATAAAGGAATGAAACAAATCATCAGGTATATAGAGAAAGCAATTAGGAGCAGAGAAAACAAAACACAACCAAAGCAATGAATGAAACAGACCAGGAAACCCTGTAACCATGGCATGCTATGGAGAGGGTTCTGGAAGCCAGGCAAGATGACACTTGATTAACAAGAATTTACCCAAGGGTGAGAGAAAGAGAGGGAAAGAAAGACAAAGAGAAAGGGAGAGAAAAAAGCAAGGGAGTCTTCCCTCCAGCCCAAGTACTTCAGACACTATACCCCGCCACCTACTTTAAGCAGCCAAGTCACTTTATTGCAAACAGTCGACTTCTTTATGAGGTGTACTTATGAGATCCTGCTGATTATCATAATATAAGAGTGTTGTGGGGAGGGGAAGGGAAGAGGTTAACATCCATAAGGCACATAACAAGGAGCTGGGGTTTGGACTGTATACGTTATTTACCTTTTTGCTCCACTTCTATTTTAAGCATCGGAAGAAAAATAAAAAAGTGCAAGGAAAAAAGAAAGAAGATTAACATAAATTGACTATTAGTCTAAAAGATTAAATTAGTAACAGACGCTAAATATAGGGAGAATAAGAAATGCACTATATTGGATAAAGAGAAACAGACAACAGGATAACCTAGCAGGAGAGAGATTCTACGGTTACACAAATGAACATGGATCAATCATTTTAGTAGATTAAGGAGGGAATACAGATATGTTGGCATGTAGTTTCACTTAGTGAACCTGAATAAATAATGAATTACTTTACTAATACATGCTATACACACTCTTCTTTTTCTAAAAGTATAATGCTAATCAAGTTGGTTTTTAAGCAACATATTAATTTATCGTATATGTGCAAGTGCACATATACATATTATATTAATTAGATAATTAGAAATACAAAATTCAGTATATTAATTATATAGGTTTGCATATGTGAATATTAAACCTCCCCCCATCTTTGCCCCAGACGTTTCCCTGCTTTTCTTTCTTGTAAAGAAAGCAGCTTGCACACTTTGGCTCTCCTTAGGCTTTATTTTATTTGTTTTCCTGAATGTTAATCTTGAGACCTTTTGCCACTTCTTAGTCTATAACTGCAAAACCAGACTAGAAGGAATAAGCAAAAACATCTAGAAAAAAAGAAGCAAAAGCACAGTAAGCAAGAGGAAAAGAGAAGAAAAAATTAACAATTAGCTCATTCAGATATTCTCCAGCATCATCGATTAAGCCCGAAACAGCAAGCTAGTATGCAAGGACAGCCATATTGTTTAAAACAAACATTCATCCTGCCACCATACACAGAAGACATAAACCGAACCCAATTAACAAAGTTATATTACTATAGCAATTTTTCCCTCAGGAAGTTTTAAGGAAGTTACAGAAAGATATATAGCTGAAGCCCAGCTAGTAAATAGCTTTTCAATAATTATTTGCAATAAAACCTATTTCATATACTCTGTGGCCTTTGAAGTATGCTCCCTTAGTTTCATAAAATGACCTGGAAAATGACAGATGTACCAATTTGTGTAACAGTAGCTGCTGATACCAGGGAAGTGTATCAAAACTATTTGCACAGCTATTACATTTTCAGTATTACAGTATTAGCCTGAAGAATGCCTTTGTATGTTTCATAAAAAGTTTTGGATTTTCAGTTTCATTTAATAAAATTACATATGATTATTTTAAGAGTGATATTGGCTGATCTGATCTAGTGTTTCTTCAGGAAACAATTCCATAACTTTACAGGGGAACCAGAGGGGGTTAATATTTTCAAAATGAACAGTAGTTTTCCTAGCCTTTGTACTGTTATACATCTTTAGGTAAAATACTCGTTCTTCTGCAATTTGTAATTCTGGAGTTATTCGAGTAAACAGAAGATATATTCTGAGGTGAATTCTTGGGTTTCACCATTAGTGTTAATGACTTTCAGATGATTCTGTTTGTGAACTTCTATGCATGTGCTTATTTCTTGCCAAAGAGCAATATTGATATTCTACCTGCTTAGAATTAGTAATAGGAGAGGGGGGAAAAAGATAGGGATAACTAAAATCATTACTGGCATGTCTGCTCTGCATGCACTGGTGTACAGCTGTACATTTTTCAGGGACAGATGGGCTTATTGAAATAAAAAATGCTGCAAAGTCCAATCAATACACACAGAGAGAGAATAAAACACTTTAAAATGTTTTGTATTGAATTCCTGACTCCAAAATAGGCTTAAAATAAAAATGCACAGATGTACAAAATGGCACTTTTGATGTTCTTCTTTTTAAAACGACTGACTTCTGTTAGTCAAAGTGTCAACATACATTGTGCAGCATAAGTGAGAGAAATGTCAAGTGTAGTACTCTCAACTTCATTGTAATTTAATCGATAATACTTATTTCAGGACAAAGCAATGCCTATCAAATTTTACTGGAATTTTTGTTGGAGATCCAACTGAGTATCTGAAAAGTTGTTTTGTTGGGTTCTTTTTTTTGTTTACACTTTGAGATGTAAAAAAGGAAGCTTTTATTAAGTATTTCAAACTTAATTAAATTTACAAAATTAAGTACTTTCAAATGAGCAAAACAGCTATGTATTTCTGGAGGCCAGCAAAACATAGAGGAGCTCATAAACTGCATTTTGTACAAGGGTGACAGCAACTCCAGTGCGTAAGAACTCCCACCTTTCACCACAAAACCTGTTATGATTGCTGTTTTTCATCTCTCGTGGACTGAAAACTACCACAGTGAGTACTGCAAATTTTGCAGTCTTGCAGTAACTGAAGATGAAATTCAGAAAAAGTAAGAACCATAACTGAACTGTGGTTAGAAGTGCTGTGATCACTAAACTCCTCCCTTCCTGGGCCCACAAAAGCTTATCCTACCTTCCTAACAAGTCTCTTACACTGAGACAACTGCTATTTGCAAATCTAATGATTTCAGTCATTCTGTAAATTTAGATATGGAGTACTGGAACAGGTAAGGAAACAAAACTTTAGACTTGATAGCTGGAGTTTACCAGGCATCAAAAAAATAGACTTGGAAAAATAACAGGATAGGCTTTGTGGGACAGGGAAGAAAGATGATCAATAATCCAAATGGCTACTGAAACACAATGTGATTTGCAGTCAACCTTCAAAACTCATTTTAATAACTGGCAATCTTTTGATGACTGGTGGTAATGACAGGTGATGCCTCTTACAGTTCTGGAATTGGGCAGTGTCATCTCTGTACATGCTGCAGTTGACAAACTCCAAAACTTATAGACTTTGAAAAACAGGAAAGTATCCCGAATCCTGAATTACGATAGACACAGAATTACAGAGTTCAAAGGGTGGGCCAATGCAATTGACAGTAAACAAAAATAAACACTTTAAAATTAGAGTAACTACAAGTTAGAGTAGAGGGTAGGCCGCGCTGTGGCACTATACTTCTGAAACTGGAAAAGAAAAGGATCCTGGAGATAGCAATACCCAATCAGTAGAACATATCCACACTTCTCTTCCTAAAACAGCATAAGAAATTATGTTTGAACATTATTTGCATTACATATTTTCCTCTATGAGCTAGCCTACTGGAACTGGAAACATTACTTCTGGTCACTTGACTGACCTCATGGTTTGGAATGAGATGCACTGCCCTCTTTTCTGAGAATTTGGGAATGAAAACAGTGCTAAAGCAGAACTGGTCTTTGTGGAACAAAACTTTGGTTAGATTGGGGTAAGACATCACTCCTCAAAAAGTGGCACAAGAAGAACAGTTACAACAAGCCACCAATACTACACACAGGAGGAATGGTACTAGGGATCACTGTTTGCAGTAGGCTTCCAAACCTACAAACGGTACAGGGAAAAAAATCAGCAAGCAACCATTTCACAATGACACAGCAGAAATGAAGAAAAAACAGACGATCTGTGCTTGGCCTTTAACAACAGTGAAGGCTCAGTGTGGTGAAGCAGTATAGAGCAGTATTTCAGTTTCAGAATTCTAAATTTTGAAGGAAATTATGGACAGTTTTGACATAGCTTTGCTTATGCCAGAACTCATTTCCTTCCTTTTTCAATATATACTGTCACCACAATGTTTTTGCATCTCAGACTTGGCCTGTTTCCTGTACCAACAGAAAATACGACTTTGGTTAAGGATTACTGCAGATCAAGAAATTCATGCTTAATAATAACTCAAGGGAATGATCAGTGCACTGCTCAAATTCCATTGCAAGCACAGCTATTTCTCTGTTGAGTTACCGGACGAGAGAGAAGTCACTGCAAAGAATGACCTTACAAGAAAGCAAAACCAGTTAAAAGTGTTGAAACGGCAGAACTTTCATGAACATGCATACATGTCAATAAAAAAAAAGCATTAATTATTGCAAGGAAATAAGAAGTATGTCTAAAGCTACTGAACTTTGGCATTACAAAGAATATTGTACATAACTGCTGAAGTAGCCATAACTTCACATTTTTCTACCTCAGTATGGCTTCAGCATTTACTTTGTTTTCAGTGAAAAACTGTTTTAGTAGATGATTCAAGGCACAACTGATATTTTGTCTTTAAATTAAAAGTGAACATTATTTCTCACTCTTTCCCCTTTTGCTTTTAAAGAACACAGTGTGAGTATCTCATTAATGAATTATTCACTCTGAATCTGCGTTGGTTTATAACGAAGCACAAAATCCTTTTACAATGTCCCCCAACTGGGTCACTTGCCTCTGAATGTCAGTGCTGGGTTTTGCTGTGCACCCAAAGTCACCACAGCAGCAGGTAGCCTTTCAAGTAGATCATGATTAAAATTGAAGTCAATTCCTGCTTTACAAGTCTGTGAGCCAAGCCAATTTGTCAGCAACTGGTTGCGGGCAAAAGTACAAATTTCTATCTGGCCTATTGAATAGCTAATTTGAGTTTGTTTTCTGGAAAAACAGTAGCCTTAAAAGCCAAACACTTAAGAACACAGACAGACACTTGGCCAGCATCACACCATGGCTTCCTTCCACACTTTGTGAAGCTAATTGGAGGCCCTAGTCTGCAAGTGCTTTGCATGCATAATGGGTCCATGGGCCATAAACATATGCTTCTTTTCCATGTAACAGCACTCCAGCTTCAATTGTGAGGGCCAGAGGAAGTGAGCAAGAATAAAAAGATTATACTTACTGTAAGGAACACATTCATACTGAACTTCTAGATATTTGTATGTCCCAGGACAAGGATCAGGAAACACATCTGACCCAGTAACTACTATACACTGTGTTCGGTTGTTGCACCTGTAATGGGAAAAGAAAGCAAGCTAATTAATTTAAAATTACATTTAATTTGCAAGTTCATACTAAAGGACTACATTCAGTGCTAACTCTCTTCACACTTGGGCAGTTCCATCCATAAGACAACAAAGTTAATTAATACTAATTAGCCAAAGTCCAAAAGAAGGCTTCAGGACAATATTTTAGTCCAGGCTTTATACTTTTTAAATTTGGAGATCGATGTTATCTTAACTGTCCCCATTGGTAGAGATAGCTGTACCGAGTACCATGTTTGTACTGATTTGATACTAGTGTTCAAGAAAAAGAAAACAAAATGCAAAGACGATATGATTGAAAAAATGTGCAATTTTGAATAATGTATAATAGCAACAATGAGTAATTCCTTCCATCTTTAGAGACATACACCTTGCTGAATGGTTTTACATCTCAGAGAGATTTTTCTTGTGATTCAAGGAAATTATTTTGGTTGGAAGAGCTATTGTAGACAAAGAACATTAGCATTTCCATTGTAAGTATTTTAGGAGCAATTGGTGGACTCTAAGCTTCCTCTGTTAGGCTACAGGAAGCAGTAAAGAATGACCACTTGAGGAAATAAGAAAAACAGTTAAAAAGAAGAACTGCAAGAAAATGAATTAAAATGTAGTTTTGAGGAGACTGAAACATAAAAAAGTATTTGTTTTACAATGAAAGAAAACACATTTTGATAGAAAGAACTTTATTACAATGCCTCTAATTGTGAGGATTTATTGAACCTCATGTTTTTGAAGGTTTTTAAAATACTACTACTAGATTTTAGACTACTATTATTTTTTCCAGAACAAACACAAAAACCCAAATAAACAAATATTAGCTTGGAAGTTAAAAGTGAAAAAACAATCACCTAACCTTGAAGAGTTGGTCAAAATGTAATACAGAAAAACAGTCACAAGGAAGAGGAAGAAAAAAAAAGAGAAGGTCAGGGAGTTTGGTGACTAAAAGGCAAAGAGCTTGGCTGATCTTCTCAGGGGTTAGTTTTGTTTGTCAGCAAACTGAATAACAGAAGTCTGAACTTAAGTAATAGACTAGCCTTTGACTCCAGCTGTACATCAACTTCTCTATTGCCCTACTTCTTCCCATACTCCCTGAATACCACATTTCCAAAGCTAAAATAATCTGCCTTGTATCAGTGGCTTTCCACAGCTGTACAGTGCCAACAGGTATTAGAATAATTCCTGCTACCTCATAAAAGGTAGAGCAAACACAGTTCAAAGAACTCTAATATAAATCACTTCCTTTTTTATATAGTAATCAAACTAGCACAGAGCCGGTCTGGACGTGGTGTGCCTCTCTGCTGAGCAAACTCAGAAACAACAGCTCCTCTGACTCGATCAGTTAACTCTTCTTTTCTTTTTCCTCTTTTTTTTTTTTTTTTAAATTGCGTATTTCTACCATCATAAGGCTCGTAATTGCAGAACTAATTAGAAATAGTCAGGGATTTCTGTATATGGATAACAACCATGGACATGGATAGATGGTGAGGAATTCACCTGCCACCTTTTCCAGAAGGCACAGCAGGTCCCCTGCACAGCTATTGCACAAATAATGTCACCCCACTCCCATCCCAGTGGAACAGTCAGTCAGTGCAGCAGCTTGTGCAGGATGTTAGAGAGTCTAGAATGACTCTGACACATCCAGTGGCTTCAGACCCAGGCTGAAGTGGTGAAATGTGCACCCAGCTTGCTGAGAAAACCACTGTACTCAGGCTACAACACTGAAAATGTACACACAGCCCCTCACACGGAGGACAAAGTGCTGCTCTTGTGTGTGTGGTGTAGATGGAGGCTGTAGAAGCAGGAGAAGGCAACGTGTCCCCAGACCTCACAGGCCTCTCTGCAATATCCCTGATACAGCATTTTTTACGTGCCACTCCTCAGGTACACTAACCAGCATGAGAAAATCTGGGATGTAAGATTTTGTAACAAATTTCTTTACATTTGTGTTTCTTTAGCAAAAACCTCACGCTGAAACCCAAAGAACTCCTACAAGACTTCTGGTGCATCATTCAGTATGATGGTTTCCACAGCTTTGAGCTGTATGAAAATTTTATTTTATACTCAAATGAGCAGCAATTAAGACAGAATAATTTGTTTGTTACAAAATAAAATGAGTACGTGTTGGGAGAAATTGCTTGAGAATGAAACTAACCAAGGTCATATTTAGTGGTGGGAAAAAGACGAACTCATTTCCCTGTGAAGAGTTGTTTTCTTCAGTTTCATTTTCCCCCAGTAAAAGATTCATAATGCTGCCATCAGCCAGGAAACTGAGAACTTCATGCTAGATTTTATCAAAAGGATGTGTAATAATAATTCAGAAGAAAATGCAGGTTTTTCTCTTTGTACAGCAAGTGTCAGAGTGAAACGTCAGGCATCGAGGGTGTTTATAGGAAATTGATGACACTCTAAAAACTTTTTACTATTCCTTTATGAAAAATTTCACCTGCTGTGCGTATGGTCACCTTTTGCCCACCTTTAGCCAAACACAAAACTCCAATTACAAAACAATGAGCTATGCCCACTGCTGCAGTATACAGCAGTGCTACCAGGCAATTACTTGAATAACTACATGAACAGTGTATTTGTGCTTTAAGTTGTAGGTTTACACATTTAAATCACTGATTTTGCTGCATGGTTGGCTGTATTTTATAAAACCTGAGTAACTTACATGCAATTCCAAGATTTCAAATTAAAGACACTTGATTAGGATATTCACAGTTTAAAAAGTCTACATTCAGGTAATTAGTTTTTACATAGTTAGAGCTCATATTTCCATTAGAGTGAGACCTTCAAGAAAAACCCACAGCAACTATAGCAGCTGTCAATCCCAATTCATGGGTTAAAGAGAAGAGATAAAGAATGACTGGACTTTGTAGAAGTAGTTCTGAGACAAGTAATTCAGGGAATTTACACTACTGTGATTTGTTCTATGGATAAATTAAAGCCTTCTGTTCGCTGCACTGTTTTTCTCTGTAAAACCAGGGATACTTCTCTGTTAGCTTTCGGCCTATAGTTCTGCTGCTGTCTGCAAAAAACGTTTTACATTTACATTCAGTTGAGCTACTTTAAGTCAAGAAGCACAGAACTCTGTGGTATGTTGGACAGAAGAGACTCCACTCTCCACAAAATAGCACTAAAGAGCAGATTATCCTACATGGCTACGGATTATCAAAGCTACGTCATCACTGCCATAGCAGAACTTCATAATTTTGAGAAACCTCAACACTTAGTGTGCTTGAAGAAGAGGATGTTGCACTGTTACAGCCTTAAATCTGGTAACCCACTCATTTTTGTAATGGGCAAGCACCTTTTGTGTCACAGGAGTCTCCAAAACAAGACTATTGCGGAAATAAAGTGCCTGGAAATTTGCAAAACTGGCCTAGACACCATCAGGGAAAAAAAAAAATCCAAACCTCAAAAACCTGAACTGGCAAATAACTTGAAGTCCCTCATTCATTTTAACCAAAGTTATTTTTTCTACACAATATACTGTTAATTTGGTCCATCTATTCAAACTCTCAGAATTGTTCCAATGAAGGTGTGATACAAACCAGCTGCGATTTCTGCAAACTTAAGAAGACAAATCAAAAATACTTTGGTGTTTCAGTGTTTAGGTTCTCTGTAGGTTTTAAGTAACCTGCAAGTAGTTCTGCAATCTACATAACTGCATACTTCCCCAGCGTAAGTTAAAATATGGACATTTTCAGGGAGTTATGTACAATCTTAAAATTCATATAATCTCACACTGAGAAATGTCTTCATGTTTAAAAAGAATTCACAATATTCACAAAGATTTATGATACAGTGACTTTGTCATTTGCAAGGAAATACAGCAGATCAGCAAAGAACTCTGTATAAACTCAGTAACAGGTTATTTAGGAAAGGTAATGTATGAATTAAATTGGAAACACTAGTTAGGAAAAGACTACCTGTAATAGTGAAAGAATGATAACTCAGGTTCTTGTGTTAGCAGTGACAGCAGTTTTGCAAGGGGAAATGCAGGAATTACCACTATTCTCATGAATGCAATGAGCAATTTTGTACTCTGACACTTGTTTCTTCTGTATTTTAGTATGAATGAAGAAAGGTTACATCTTCATAATGCACATGCATCACTTAGAGTAATCTAAAAATCAAATGGAGTGTTTAATTAACAGTTACAGTATAATGTCTGAACTCCTTTCACCTCAAGAAGAAGACTGTGCAAATGAGGAATGGCCCTTCACATTTCAGATGAATACAGAAAGAAAAAGGAAAGTAAAGCAGCTCCAGCAGGGCTGTCATTATCTTCTGCTCGTGATGTAGCCGTTTCCCTGCTGCATCCATCCTCTCTGCTCAGCTTTAAGGACTGCTGTATTTTCCATGATAATATGTTTGTATTTCAACTCTCATCTTGACTTGTACAATTCCCAACAAATTGCTTTTGCTCTTTTTTTGGTTATTATTATCTTATGCTTATTATTGCACTTTTTCATGTGCAATGTATGGAGATGAGATTCCATGTGCAATCTATTGTGTGAGGTGTTTTAATCAATAATCTTGTTCTGTTGATTAAGCAGGGGCTTCTGTTTTGGCAAGATAACATTAGTTTCTCCTGTCATGCTCCCAAAGCTATTGGGAATCTTCAGCAGATCATTAGATATGCTACAATAAAGCTTTGGTACATTCTCTTTTCTTTCTTAAATTACTTCTTCACTGTCCTATCATTCCTCGTCACTGCTGGCACTGCATTATTATTACAGCTCCCCTGAAACTTGCACTAGAGCTATGTCTGCAGGCCATAGGATGCCATTTTCAATTGAAGCTTCTGCTTGAAAATATAAATTAAGAAAATTTCATTATCTCCTGCCAAGGGCCATTATTCACCATTGTTCTAAGGAAGATTAAAAACGCACAATCTATGGACTTGAACAAATACTCCAGCATTAAAATGAAAAACACAGTGTATCATGACTGGACCAAAAAGTGAAGCACTGGGATCTGAGAAACAGATTCTGGAAAGAAATTAGCACTACATGGATCAAACCAACTGACTGAGAGAAGAGGTTATCTTCATGGGCAAGTCACATCTGACACAAAAAGATACAAACAGATCCTTTTCAAGTGGTTCTTGCAGTTTGCAAAAATAAGGCATGTATGAAATAATGTCCACATGGCAATTTATCCTTCTAATGCTTTTGTTTTGCATACATCACTTTGACAAAGATAGTAACATAAAAGAAACATCATGTTATTTTGAAAAGGATATGGACTAATGCACATCCAGAAAAGAACTATCAAGATAATTTTGCGTATTCCTAACGGTGTATTTCTGTGAATGCAGTGTTTCCTTAAGTAGGGTAAAATGCAAAACCAGAAAAGTCACATGTAATTCACTATTTAAAAAAAAAGATAGAATATAACCCCACATTTAATAAATAAAATTAATTTTTAATAATGTTGATACATTAAAAAAACTATCTTGGTATGTTTTGAAACTTTCAAGTCAGTTCTGACAATATTTCTCTTTCAGCATATTGATTAAATACTTAAAAGCTAGCACGATGGCATGTTCCTGCATATCGCCTGCAGCAACCTGCTCAAGCACCACTTGAGGCACGTAAACTCTGAGTTGTAGCACCACATACTCCATATGGTCTTCTTGTTCCTATTCACCCTGGGTGAGCCGCAGTCTGAGTAAAAAGATACGGGAATATGGGATGAATGCACTTCATGTGATCACTTACACTGAAAAATTCCTGAACCTCGTTACCCAGAGTAAGCAGCTGTCTTTACAGATGTATTCCTAATGGTCTACAACTGCCGCGTGAGAGGTGTTTTTGCTTTTGTATGCATATTCACTAAACCTCCACTCCTGTCATTAAACACAAAGTCATATATGTATGAAGATGTCAGATACCACTTAAATGTTTTGTTTTATTAATTTTGTCTTGGAAAGTATGTGCAAAACTTACATATAAAATAGAGAAGAGAGATTTTATTTTAGGGGTGTTTAGATACATAAGTATGCACAAAGACATGCCACAGTAGATAAATTTAAAGGAATGTATTTAAATTCTGAGTTTCAAATTCACCTCACAAGCCCTATATTATTACGTACTGAGACCTAATGAGTTAGCAATTTAAGCCTGACCAAAGCCTGGAAAAAAGACCTGCTAAGAAAATCCTATCTTCCTATAAAGCCTGGATTTGAAGCAGGATTGGCCAGCCATCGCTGCCATTTCCACAGTGCTCAAGCACGATCCTTCCTATGCAGGATGAGTGAGCAGGTGCATCCTACAGAGCCACACGTCCTTATGGATAGATACATAATCCTGGAACTGGCCTTTTAAAACCCAGGAAGACACACTGAAAACGTTGCTTATTCATGTGTAAGATTTTCTAAAAATTATTTTTAAGTTAGAAGCCCCAGAACTATTATAGGGGAATGAGCACGCAAAAGGAAAATAGTACCTATTTTACAGAGCTCAAAGAGAAAACAGATTTAGTGAGCTGTGCTTGGTAGTTTCCATAATCTAAGAAAAAAAAGGAGATGCATGAGCAGGTGTGACAGCAGAATTTGGCCATAAGAGCTGTGTCTAGATATTGGTGACTCTCCTATGACTGCTAAAGCAGTGAGGCATCCTAGAGCTTGGTTTGAAAATTCATGAACCAGCCCTGGGATTTTCTATGCACCTGGCAACATGACCATTACAGTAATAATCGTGGGGGATTTGGATGAAAAAATATTTGAGGCAAAGAAAAAAAAAAAAAGGGGTTTTTTTCTTCTTTTTTCTTTTAAAATATAATATTGATGATTTGTTGAATCTTCCTAGTTATCAAGTAAACATACATAAGGATGCTAAATAGTGTATAATTAATATTGTAGGAGAAGGTGCACCACAGCCTTGTTTCCATTCGCCCAATAAAAAAATGCAATAATATTTAATTGTGCTTTCCTTATACAATGTAATCTTGTGGGAGTCTAAGGGTACGCATTAAGCATAAAAACTCCAAATAGACAATAAAACACAGCATAAAATATGCAACTCCCATAGGCCTTTTCTTAGAATTACCCAGTCTGATTCACTATCAATGAATGTGTATGACAAAGTAATTTAACAATATTTCTTGCTTTCAACCTCTTCTTACAACTTTAATACATTTAGTTATGACCCATTCGCCTTTTAGTATTCATGTCTTTAAGTTCAAAGCAGTCACTGTTAAAATGAGGAATCTTCTCACGTACTCACATCTACGCTATCAGAAATAGTTTTTTCTTGTTACAGTTCATCCTTGTTCTAATACTTTGCTTATTGGTGTAAATGCTATTATTATGGGGTTATCATTAACCTGAAACTGGAGCATCAGATAAAACAGAGAGAGGAAAAAAAAAGAAAAATGAAAAGAAAATGTGGATTCCAGCCGAATATATAACTCCTGATTTCTCTTGGTGTTTTTAGGTGCTTTTATATTCCCAGTTTTCCATCTACACTACTTTCTACCACATATACCAAAGGTCTACTAGACCAATCAGAGCTTGTGAAGAGATGGCTGGAAATCAAGGACAGTAAAACTAAGTATCAAAGATGCAATAACGTGTGCAAAGTAAATGGAACAATCTCCTGGTGAGGTCTGTGCAGGTGCAAACCCAAACCCTGTAACAGTATGAAGAAGAAGCGACCTGCTCTTTAGAGAAAATGTTTCTAATGCAACCCCACCTGAGGAATAAGAAATGAAAATACAGTGATTTTCATAATAATAATATTTGTCGTATTATTTATGTGCATGCATATTTGCAAGCAAGCTGCAGCACAGGATTACAGGCAGTGTACATCCTAGAACACCGACTAAGCCAAGCAGATCCGCACTGCTGAAAAGTAATAAGTTCAAAAGATCCAATTAAATGTTTCACCATTTAGACAAAATAAATAGCCTGCAGCTATGCTTACTTACTAATGAAAACTTTAGTAGTGCAGCATCGTCGTATCTGAGCAATTTGCACAGATTATTCACACCGAATGAGCACGAGTGCAGCATCACGCCTCGTGTGTTGAGCAGGTTTCAGGGGAGAAATGTGGGGCTGTGTAATAAACCCAGAGCTTTACGAAGGGGCATTTATTTCAGAGGCACAGTGCTAGAGAAGAGCTATAGAAAATCCAAGAGAAAATCCTGAAGCACAGTGTCTGATCCTCAGGAATAACACTGCAACAGACTTGCGGGAGAAGAGACTACCAGGTAGAGAGCACAGGATAAGAGTAAAAACCCTGTAAAATTCTTTTTTTTGCAGCACTGTTGATCTTTTTTATCCATGGCTTGGCATGCAGCATATTCATAATGTAGTTAGAAGTTATATAACTTAAGACAGCTTCTGAGTCATTATTAAATGAGTAACTTGAAGAATTATAATATTGAAAACATGTAGCCTTATCCTTCACGTTAATTTGCACAGATCCGAAATACATTTTTATCACCCACTTTAATTACTAAAATAAGGTATTTTAGATGACAGGTATGATTTGTTACTGCAACTTTTGAAACACAGAAGCCTTCGTACACTTTCAATGCTCACACTTCCACCAGACCTCCAGGTGCAATGCAAATTCAGCGTGATTCACTATGGGTCTCCCGAGTTTAATACCTCTCTTCTGCTTACAGAAATGCATATTCAACAAAAAACTATTTTGCCTCTAACAGGAAATTGAGATTTAGTCATTTACAGAATTGGCCACTGAGACAACGAGATTCCATAGAGTTCTTTGGTTTCCCTGTGCAACGGGCAGGATGAGGACAATTTCACATGGGGCATGCAGTGGGCACAACCCTAACTCAACTTCAACACATGCATTCACCTTGAATAATTAAAAATATTATAGCCTGTGTCAATTAGGAGAAATTATTTATAAAAATGTTCACCTATTGCAGTCAGCATATGGAAATATGATCATATTTTTAACAAGGGAAATGGGAAATCGCTATGGGATGCCCTACTTAGATTAAATTAGCAAG
This sequence comes from Pachycephala philippinensis, assembly GCA_013397055.1. Classification (NCBI taxonomy): domain Eukaryota; kingdom Metazoa; phylum Chordata; class Aves; order Passeriformes; genus Pachycephala; species Pachycephala philippinensis. Next base: position 1,461,156 of record VWZT01011431.1, on the reverse strand, counting down.
ATCTTGTTATCAGACCATATAAAAGATACACCATAATAAGACGTGACCTTGCAGAACCTTGGAGCCAATCTGTGATTTTTTCCCCCCTATAACCTTTCCTAATTATCTGCAAAGTTACAGACCCTTTTGTGGCAGATTATTTTTCTGTGAATAGTGAGGGGTTTTGGGCTTTTAAATATTTAATTAGTCTTCTGATATGAGAATTGTTGCACATGCCAACTGCTTCGATTTTCAAACTGTGTTCATCCTAATTATGTTCAGATTTAGATTGGTCATCCCAAACCTCTCACTCTTGTAATTATTTACTCCTTAAAGATCATTCAGCAGAGAAATATTTTTCACCCTTATGGCTCTTTCTTTCCACAAATGGCTTTTCTGGTCCGTTAATTACCCACTCAGAGGATTAGAGTTTGTAATAATGCAAGAGATCCTGCATGTAAGATGAGTTTTACAGGGTGAAAGAGAATAAATTGTTTTTTGTAAACTTGCCTTGGGGAATATCCCCTTTTTGGGTTATCGTTTTCATCAACAGAGGCCATGTGCCCACTGCTGCATATCCGCCAATTCCATAGGGCTACAGAGTGACTCATTCATACAGCTCAACAGAACTCAGAGCAAAATGCTGAGCAAGAGGCTAAAGACAATTTGGTTATTTTAAGAGATTTATAAAAGTGCAATCTGGTAGCAAGAAGGTACAATCCTTTTTCTCATAATTTTTAGCGCACATTTCATGGCCTTAAAGTTGCGCACATTTAACTGATAACTAATAATAAAATTACAACTTTTCTCATTTCATCTGCTGATTTTTTCCAGAAGTGCTGTCCCTTGGTAGATCTTTAATCAACTCTGCAACAGTGGTGTCATTTCCTATTAAAATGTGTCTGAGAGTCCTCACTACAAGTACTTTCTTTTCTTCTGAGAGGAATGCCTGTCACAAAAGCACTGTTATTCATTACCCACAGTGATGTCTGGATCTAATTATCATCTGGAAAGCTTGCAGGGCTTCCAGGTACAGGACTTCCCCTGCAAAAGTATGCTGTTCTAACTTGGAAAGCACAATCCCACTTTTTCTTTGCAATCTGAAGTTAAGGTATTTAGTTACGGATTTGAACTGTGCACTCTCTGATTCCTGGAACTTCCAGTTTTAAGCCCAACAAAGTTTAGGGGACAAAGTTTAGGACTTGGCTTGTTGCCACATCTGCAAAAATCCTGTCTATTCTGCAGCTGGTTTTTACACAAGCCAAGCAGATTCACCACTGTAAAATGTACATCAGAAAATTCACTGGCCTCACTTTGTCAACACACAGATAATCTTTGTGTCAAAAATGTTCATGATCTAATCCTTTTATCAAACTGTCTACCACTGAAGGAGTCTCATGTGCCTGCACAATTAAAAACCGCAAGTTAGCCATACATAATACTGTGTTACATTTGATGCAAATCCTTTACTATTGAAATAAGCACTGGGCTGACAGCAGGAAGTGGCTGATAAGAAAGCAACAAGGCACTGCTGATGGCATTCATGATAAGTGAGCTCTAACTCATATGTGTTCTGTCTACAGTACATTACCCAAAGTGCTCCTGTTTTAAATGCGACTCCAGGAGGTGTTCTTTTGCTGTATCTCTGTCACAAAGGCAGCGAAATTATCCAAGAAAGCTAAATACACAAAGTAAATTATGTTTTTCATACCCACCAGTGATACTGGCACCAGAATAATATACTGAAAGTAATATCACTGCTGCTACATCCTAGATGTGAAAACACCTACAGTTTCATGAGTGCAACAGTACAGTTGAACTCAATGCCTGTAATAAATTCAGTAAACAGGGAAAGATTATGGGTTTGGAACTGTCATGTTATTGCTACACTTACAATTCAGCCTACAAGAAAGTATTTAATAGAGCACAAACTCTTGAGTTATGGAGAAACACTTTTACAGTGCTGCAAAAAGGTGTGTATTAAATACATTTCCAAATTGCTCCTTCATCATATAGATACGTATCACAAGAAGCAAGGTATCTGAGAAGCAATGAACAGTAAGGTTAAAGATCACAGATTATTACTAAGAAAGGAATATAGATGCCTTTGCACCTACAACAGCAAAATACACTTCTTGCCAGATGAAACATTGTACAGGTTGGTATCACTGAGAAGGAGTAAGATTTCTTCCTCCAAGGTATTCAAAGTGCACGACTTTGGTCAGGGCAGCTTGCCCAATGAAATGATTTTTCTGCCTCATTTCTTCTCTTTTCCTCTGTTTCGCATGTGTATGTGTGTGTGTGTGTGTGTGTGTGTAGTAGAACAATTTGAAATTTAAAGGTTCCTATAGTTACTATATTACCAGGTAAACCTGAAAAAAATGGCTTTCAATAGTAAATTTGTAGTAAAGCTTCTGTACTGCAAGTGTATTGTAAATCAGGTTTGACATAGAAAAAAATTCCTCGTGGTAAGAACCTTTCCTTCCCATTGATATGTCTACAGTGGGCTAAAAATATCCTGAATACTGAGTATTCGGTCTATGTAACACTCTTAAGACTGCATTAACTTCATTGCAGTAACTTGTTTTATAGGCTCAGTTCATCATGACCTATAAAATGTTAAGCTGAAGTGCTTTAAATATCTGCTAACACCATGTGCAAGCCTGGGAGTACAAGGCACTGTGCTGTGAAGCGGCAAAGACAGCGCTCTTCTGAGAAAGTAGCACGCACTCTTATGTCACTGATATAAACAGGGTTAGCCTGCTAAATAATGTATGAAACAGGCAGCCAATCTTTATATAAAGCAGGAATTCTGGTTGAATTCTTTGTGTGATTTTATTTTACCAGTATGACATTAGTTTTTGAGATGGCTTCTTGAAAACCATAGAAGCTGAGTATCATACTAGACTAAAGGACACACATGCAAACTCCTTTCATTCACAGTTATTACATGAAGGAAAAAAAAAAAAGACTAATTTCATTTGTGGCAGTAGTATTTTTGCCAATTATTGTTCTGCAATATGTAGAAGATAAGACGCAAAGAGGGAAATTATCTATGTCTTTCAGTAATCATGGCCCATTTATTAAGCAATTAAATTGCAATTTTATTATTAGAGGGGAAAAAAAGAAATGCTGTAAAATACCACTATTGCTTGTATCTTTGATCCTTAAACTCTTCCATTTCAGCAACCTCATTAATGTCAAAATGCCACGAATACGGCCACCCCTTTTTAGAATGTATACCCTGGGCACAGGCAGAATCTATGGGATTCAATAAAGAAGATTTTTCTTGTTGAAATCAACTAAAAGCTTAATTGAGCCACAAAGGTCAGAAGGTTCTTTTTATTGTAAGTATGAGATTATTCTGTGGCAGAAGGAAATTTACAGAATATGAGATCTGCTAATTTCTGTACAACTCTGTAGATAGTTTTTAATTTTTAAACCCATGTTACTCTTCTATTTTTTCCTCTGAATTAAACATCTTCACTCTAATAATCTTTATATTCCATTTCCTTAGTATTACTAATGAAAACTTTTCACTTTCATGGCTGCTACTGACTTTTTAACACTAGAAAGTACTCATGATTTACTTACATATATTTAATTCATATTAATCTGTCCTAATTTATGATCTATACCCTGCTCTGCCCATCTTCATGTACCTTTTCCATGTCAGTTCTGTTTACTAAGTGATATTCAACAGATTTCCTATAGTGCAATGAACCTTAACAGGCAGCTTTTAATTGCCTCACATAGGAAACCACATCACTATTAATTCCACAGCAACAGTATAAAATAAAACTATTGCTTCTCAGACTCTAGAGCAATTAGACCTCGCGGCTATTTGGCTAACTCTGCTTCATGATACCCAGTGCAGTTAATTATATTTTTTGATGTTAATAGTCTCTGTCAGTTTCAAGCATAACTCCTCTTTGATGAATATTTAAATTATATTTGAATAAAAAATAATCTTGGTTACATTTCATATTCAGCAGTCATCACAGCTTAATAAAGGTCTCCTCAGAAAGGGTTGAGATAAATGGCTATATGAACACATGTATAAAGTCCTAAATCAACTTATCATATAATGTAGCTGTTTTGGCTAAGTATTATAGAGGTTTTATTGGGGTGGGAGGAATTAATAGGCTTCAACTATTACATTATTATTATTCTATATGAACTAAATTTGGCGCAGCAATATATAAGTAAATCAGAATATTTTAATAATAAAGTTTTGACTGCAACTGAACCAGGAACTTATATTGGCTAGACTAGAAATATAAAAACCATGTAAAATTCATGCAAACTCATTCAAGAGGACACAAAATTCAACTGAAAGGTGCTGAAGGTTGAGCAATGTTGTCTCAGTCAAGTTCTCAAAAAATTAGCAAATTACTAAGAAAGGTAATTATATACCCAAAACATACAGTACATGATTAACTGGGCTAAACAGTGTGCACACCTAGTAGAGCCCATTTCAGCAAGCAGAAAAAAACCACAAGAAAATCACAGGCTGAAGCGTGTATTTTATATGATGCTCAAATACACAAGCAACAGCATATAATACTTAAAATTTTATTTATACATATGTATAGTTTGTTACATTTATTTTCACCCCATGAACAGCAAGGAATGACTGATGAGTATGTATATCTGATCCTGCCAGATATGAGATACGCTGACTTAAGAAGAATTTGATTGTGGTTTTGCCAATAATAAAGGAAGAAAACTACTTGAATATATGATATGAAAACACTAAACAGAATATCAAGCTACACCCTAGCAAAATAATGAATCCCAGCTTTGTTGAAGTAAACTAAATCTAAATTTTAAATGTAATTAGTTGGTATGAATGATCCTTTTGTTGTTTCTTTTGTAGCTTGTCCAATGTCGTGACTACAGGCACGCGCCCATGTGTTATGTGCTTGCACGTGTGTAGCAAAATTTCTTCTGCAGAAAATTAAATAGAACGCACTGCAAAATGATGATCAAGTACCACTGACAGCTATTTCCCCTCACCTGACTGCTAAGAACCTCGTAATATGAGGATTTGTATTTAATTTACTAAGTAATACCATGACAGAACAACCCCATTAATAAAACCCCCCATTTTTAATGAGTAAAACTAGACCTTCTACTTTCAAATTAAGAATTAATCATAGTGAAAATACACAATGCCAGAAAAGGTTCTTCTCAGTCATGGGTATTACTGTTTTCTGCTGTAATAACGCCAAGGACTGCAGTGTGTTTCAGGAACCTTCCAGGCTCCGTGATTATGCCTTGTTCACGAAAACAGTCTACACGTATTTCTGCTTTTTTATTTGTATTTGAGTCATAACTAAGTCTTGTGACTAACACATAGAAAACAAAACAAAAATCAATCTGGCCACAGCTCGGTATTGTGAAAAGCTTAGTTTCAAAATAAAGAGCATTTTAAGCTTCAGCTACATCAAAATAGTCACAGGGTTGACTGCTGTACTAAAGAGCTATGTCTGTTACAGATTAATAGAAATCTTCATTTTAAAAGGGTGCTTAAGAAAAAGATATCTAATGTTGATAATGTTGTATGGTAAATGTTTTGTGAAGCACCTGTAAGGAAGCTGAATAGAAAGCACTGGCATGCAAAGCAAAAGGTCCTGGTTAGTGAGAGCAGCCTCAGCACCACAGAACCTCCGATGTGTGTAAATTCCAGGAACGTACCCGATCCACAACAGCCTGTGCTACCCTGTCATCAGCACTGGAATTTCTCTGACATAAAAAGGAAAGACATGCAGAAAGCAGAAAAAGGCAAGGTGTACCTCTTATTCGAAAACACTTTTCACCTCATAGTATCTTTAGCAAAGAGAGGCAACCTTCGGCTGCAGAAGGAAAAGCAAGGGAAAAAGCAAGGATAGCAGCAGGGGTCAGCAGAGCCCTTGCCTAAGCCTGGCAGACCCCCGAAGTGCAATGTGCCATTACCTCAATCACAGGCAGCTCCAAATGGCAAAGGATAAAATCCAGCCTGTGAAAAAGGCTAAGACATACCAAGAAATGCAAATCTGAAGTGTGCCGCAGTTTAAACACTGAATCAACCCTGGGCCCTGTCTGAAGGAACTGTTTTTAAAGAGGCTCTGAAATGCTTCTCTTTGGAAGTCTTGCAAAGGCTGGAATTCAGCTCTGCAGTGACCCGTAGCAGGTTCTGCATTCTACCAGCAAAGCGCCCTGTGCCAAGTTTCCTTCTGACTACACCTTTTTGCTACGATGAATGAGATTCATTGGTTATAGATTTTACCCAGTGTCCACCCAAGCCTGGAGTCCAGTGGAAGATTTGCTTTATTCACTCACATTATGGAACAGACCAAACTTGTTTTCACTTGAAAGGACACTAATGCAGTGTGACAGCACTTTCTCTGCTGACCTGACAAGCAGGAACAGGAAAGAGGGCTTGAGAGATGAGTCTTCTTTGGAATAGAACTTGTTTTGTTTTCTTTTAAAAATTTCTCACGCATTTATATATACGATTTGTCAAAATGACCTATTTCTTGGACATGTGAATAGATGGAAAAGAATGAACATCTCGATTCTCCCGATCTCCCATGGATTAAGAAAAAATAAGTCTTGGGAGAAGGAATGGATATGCGGCTTCCTCCAGCTTTCCCTTGGTCACTCAGCGGGGCAGGGGCACATCACTTACATTCTGAGAACCCTCTGCTGAAGTGCAGCTGTCTTGCAGAGAGGTGATGGACGTAACAGGTTAAGAGCATTGCCATGTGAGAAAAGTTCATGGTAACAAAACCCAGGCGTGAACTCTTCACTGGTGTCATGATGGACATGGTAATCGAAGGTACATGTGTTACTGGTGCTATAGATAGGACAGGATACATGCAACAGAAAAAACAAACACTGCTGAAGAGGATTTATTCCTCTTTTAATCCTTTTGCCTTTCTGCAGCAATGTTTTAAAAGGGAAGAGTATAAACAAAAGTAATTGCCTACATTCATCTATTATACCTGACATATTTTTATGTTTAAGCTTACCTATGGAAAATGAGGTTTGCTTTGTTTGTGCATATTTAGAAAGCAAAATTCTACCGATTAAATATGCTTAGTCAAGATGTAAAGTTCACAAAAGCCACAATTATAGTATAATTGTAGGTGAAAATAGAATTTAAAGGCTATTTCAGTGCAGAACTGATGTAACTGCCTTTCTGTTGCAGATCAAAAATCAGATCAAAAATAAACTGAATATCCCAACTGTGAGAGTACTGTCTTTTAATGTAGATGTTTACATGGTCTGCAAAGGAAGTTTAAACATTTTGAATTTTCTTCTTTTCAACATTTGTTTACAACAATACTCTTGGTGTCAGATCAGAGAGCATACAGTTCCTATTTAAAAATTCAAGGTATTTCAGCCTTTATTAGGAGGGAGACAGTGTCTTCCTTCTAAACTTAACATTAACTTGGCTGTCAAGAGTAAATGTTGGAATTTTGTAGGTAACTGATTCCATAGATTCTGGGTAGATAGGCTTTGTTTTCTTTAAATACAAAATACTGACTTTCTACAAGCCCCAGCAATAGCTATAAATACAATTGCTTAAAAAATAAGGTGTATGGATAGGAACAGGACCTGTCATTTTTAAAATATGGGGTTTATCAAGATTTAAAATTATGTTATTCAAAATTATTATCTGCCACACCATCCAAGTATACTAAACAACCCCTATTTTTAATTCAAAAATAATGGTCCCAGCATTCAAGAATCCATCTTAGCATCTTATTTATATATTTAAATATACAGTCAAAAAAAAAAAATTAATTGCACTGTCCTTGAATCATGAAGATTGTTATAGTGTCCAATTATGACAATAAATAACCATCAACTTTTCCTAATCAAAAATTTAGGACTAGGAAAAACTATTCCTACTAAACAACCCCTATTTTTAATTCAAAAATAATGGTCCCAGCATTCAAGAATCCATCTTAGCATCTTATTATTCCTCTATAAAATCACATACATAACAGACCTTTGATTTGAATTATATTTTAAGTACGTATTCACAAGAACTTTTAAATATCTGTTATTATTTAAAGCTAATAAAATAGAACCCCGAACTCTATGAAATACCTAGGTAACGCTTAGTGCTGGTCCTAACAAAAACCTGTGGTCCAGACCAGGGCTTTGAAGCTGACACTGGAGACAGAAAATCTCCATAAACATCCGGGTGGTTTGAACAGAACTCACGTGATCCACCTGCAATCCGCTTGCCACGGAAATGAGTAAAACAAGGTCATAAGTAAATTTTATGCTGTTAATTTTCAAATCTCTGCCGTGCCTATGAAGAGCAGTATTAGTCTTATCAACTTGAAAGTTTCATGACAGTTTCTGCTACAGCCACACAAATACACTTTATGAGCAAGCAACTAGAACAATTTCCTCAAGCTCCTTTGCATCTTCTGCTTCCCTGTTCATTTAATTTGTTTTTAAATGAAAAGGAAACAGAGGAGATTTGTCCCTGCTGAAGGACAGCGGAGCACAGAGGAGTTTGACTATTTTAAGATGTAACTGCCTGAAACGTGGGTCCTCTGCCACTCACTTATGCTACTTGCTCACCAAATATTCCAGAAATGAGCTTATTTCTGTACTGAACTGCAGCGTGTGGTAGGATCTCTCAAACTTGACGGTATGCAAACGCTGGGGTTAATTATCAGAGAAGTGTGAAAGAGGAGAAGGATTTTCTAAAGGTCTAGTCTCTTTCTTCAAAGCTTTAATTTTAACCATGAAAGTCTGAAGTTTACATAGAATCTAAATACATCTGAAAGACTTTATTCTGGAATAATTGGGATGTAATTTCAATCAGGGACTAAAAATTTAATAACTACTTTACAAAGGTAAAAGAAAAGCAATGAAGTCATTAGTGTTCTAGTCAGGCTTCCTAGGAACGCATTAAGTTAAAAATCCTTTGAGAACTGCTGAAAAGAAAGAATAGGGTGAGGTAGAAAAGATTAAGTAGCAGCTCATTCTGAGAAAGAGGAGCTGATGCATCAGTGGACACTGGCAAGGTCTGTGTGCTACTATCTCAAATTCTCTGGAAGGGGAGCAGGTCACGTGATTACATGGCTTTGTGTTAAACTGGAAACCTCATCTTATTTTTCAATCTTCAGATTTCACAGTATTGATCTCATTAAGCTAGTGTTTTCACCTTGTAATTGCAGTAAATGTAGTTGCTGAGCAAAAGCTGTGGAGTAATGTTGCAAATGAATAATGAGTACTTAATAATTGCTGTGGAACTACATTTAACTGTATCTCTAAACTGAATCGAGTGGTCAAATGCAGCGGTAACACCATTGACTGAAGAGATAAAAACAGGTCCTTAAAAGTAAACACTGCAAGATTTTAAGTAGAAATATAGAAACTATTGCTGATTATTTCTAAAGGTAGGGAAGAAAAGCCTTCCCTGTCATCAAAAGTTCTAACTTTTTTTTTCCGATCCATTAAATAAAAAGAAAAAGCAATGAACCTGATAGTCCTCCAGGTGAGACTTTTCTATGCAATTGCTGCCATCAAAATACAGCTGATGTGTTACTCTCATAAATCAGAGATCAAGGATATGTACTGAGTACCAAACAACAATTTGCCTTAGACAACAAAAAATTACAATCACCGATGCAGTTACAAATAAATGGGATATAAGAACTTTTAATATTTCATACGAAATTTGCAACATTCTTCTATGCTTGCAATATAGCACAAATTGAGCAATTTTGGAAAAGATTAAGCAAGACAAGAGACAGCTTTTCTACTTAATGACAGGATCTAAGAAAGAAAAATATGAAAGCAAGCTTCCAAATTGCTATAAATGTCAGACAAAAATAGAAAGCAAAGTGTCAAATGATCTTTGCCATTTGTTCAGACAAAAAAAAGAGAACAAAAATGAAAAACTCTTTTAGCATAGATAATCTGAACCAATGTCCTACATGTGATCACAACTTTATTTTATGTTGAACAAAGCATAAAAGTAGAAGATGGGGGATGTTCAAAAATACACTTTGCTATCATAAAACTTACAGCTGATTAACTGAAAGGACTGAAAGGGAAAGATTGAAATTTCAGCTTTCCAGAAACAGTCTGGTGTCACTTCAAGCACGATTGTGCCTCTGACTACCTTAATCTGTATATTTGCAGTGAACATAAGGAAGACTTTGATCAAAACACAACATGCATTTTACACAACAAGGAAGTCTACAGAGAGGCACTACATTTACAAAAGCAATTGAAGGTGGTTTCAAAGGGAGTTGACAGATTAGAGGATGATGACACTGCTGCTGCAGTCTCGATGGAAATCTGGCTTGATCTAATTAACAGCTATGAACTAGAACCACAAGAAGATAATTCAAACATGATTTAAAGAAGTTATATTACCTTATAGTGTAGCAATGGAGCCTTTCCCTTATTGATCACAAAACAAGTCACAGGTTCAGCACAGAACAGGAATAAAAGACCTGATATCCTTAATTTACCTCCAACATTTAAAATTGAAGTCTGAGATCCAGCCCAAATATTTGACTACAGAAGTAGAAAACATCCGCATATTCACATAAAAATGATATAAAAGTTTAAGAGTCCCACTTATGACAACTTGAGTGAATTGGTAAATCAAAATGGAAAACTATTTTTAAGAGGTGACTATGTTACTAAGTGTTACCATGTTCAAACAGAACAGAGGAAATGAAGCACAGCAGGCAGGACAACTTGCATATTTCATTTGACACATCTGTGTACATGCACCAGAAAGCTTCCAGGTTATTCCCCTCCCCTTTTTGTTCAGATTCCTCACCCTAGGAAAAAGATATTGGGAGGAAAACTTCCAACCAATCCTGAACTCATTCAGGCTTTTAGTTTAAGCCAGTAGCAATGCCAGTGAGTGATTTGTGCTGACATTTCCACAACTGTCAGTAGCTGCTGTACTGACTGCTGCCTGTACACGGCCTTTAGCACAGGACTTCCTGTGAATCTGAGCTCTCATGTACCTTTTGTACTAAAAAGACTTTTATTGGCAGTTGGGAACATGATTTAGAGGTGGAATTGGCAGCATCAGCCTAATGGTTGGATTCAATGATCTTACAAGTCTTTTTCAACCTAAATGATTTTATGATTCTTGGTTGGTTCTTCTGCCTTCTCTGAATGACAAGCGCTGTCACTAAAAGAATGTAACTTGTGCTTATATGCACATGTATGCTTGTACACACATGTATAATGACATATAATCATCCTGGCGTGTAATCATTCTGACATTTTCCATTGGAGGGAACTACTGTTGGGAACTATGGCAGTGGTTTACTGCATCTACTGAAAAGTACAGCAGCCATTTGGAAACATTCTCGGGGCTGTTTGACTACCTGAAAGACAAGGAGATAGGGAATAACATAACTGAATAACTGAATAATACCTGAATTGTTTCATTCTCCTTGAAGTTATCTTCCTGCTTTTTAATGTTTGTTTACAAAACTTAAAAAACCCCAAAACCTCTAATTGCAACTGGTAGTTTTTATTTCCTTTAAATATTATTAGATAGAAACAATACTACCTGAATAGCAAAGTGGCAATTACAATGCAACATTTCTTACAGGATATACCTCTCTCTGTATTACCTTAGTCCTCACCATGATATGTGTATTTTTACCTTTGTGTCATAATTTTGTAGGCGTCTGGAAGGAAGCATTCTGTGTTCTCCATCTGGAAAGGGTCAGCGTCACAGATCTTGTCGTCTGTCCGTCCATAGTTAGCACTTTCTATCATGATAACATCGCTGCCAGGACACCGCAGGTCAATGGAGTAGCCTTCGCAGGAGAGCTCCCTCCTAACCAAACCAAATGGTAGTGCTGCTCGGCTGAAACCTTAAAAAAATAAAACAAGGACAAAATAGGATTGAGCCTAAAGGATATATTGCATTGGAGTATTCTTCTTCTGTCACATAGGCACTAGCTCTCGTGTGCTAAGGGAAGCGCACCTTTACACAGTTTGACCTGGTACCATGTTAAGTGAGGCATCTTTCATGGAACTGTCACATCCCCACACCACGGCTGCTGTGTCCTTAATCTGGGAAAGGAGGAAATTCCTTTTCACTGCTTCTAATCCTGGGCAGGGCAGACAGTGGTGCCTGTCTGCATGGCTACACTGCACGTTCCAGTTTCCACCTCTTTTCTCTCTGCTTCTGTCTCCACTCCTTGGGCACAGTCAGACAGGCTGTGTCTGGAAGCGGGAAGCAGCAGAGCAGGCAGGATTTGCAGAAGTGATTTTAAAAAAGAAAACAATACAACCACAAAAAAGCCCAAAGCCATAGTGCCAACTTCCAACTTCATTAGTCTTTCTTACTTTGTGTCTCCTTTTCTCCAGGAAGAGCTGGTTACTTTTGCTCAGCTATTTTGTGACCTCAGCATGGACACGATCCAATTTACATGCTGACACTTCGCCTAGTTGAACTCCAGTGCTCCTTACTGTGTCTTTTACATAAATTAAACTACATACAGATAAGATTTTGAAACAAATACAGAAAGTATCAGTACCACAAATTGCAGATGTGTACTGTGTAAAATCTCCCCACCTCTCACAAAAATGATACTCATTTCACATAATTTCAATTTTTAACATGTTTTTTTACATAAGAGAATTCCTAAAAATAAGTAACTTCTCCAATGAAGCAGTATGAAATACTTTAGAAACGAAACAAGGTTCAGCTATTCATCCAGATGTTTAGACTTTTAGAGACATTTCTTAATGCAAAAGAACATATTACATCAGGATAAAACTATCTGTATACTACAGTTCCTTGTATACAGATACTGATGGATTATTATTAAACAGCATTTCTACTTCTTACAAAATTGTGTGACTTTTGGAGGATGAGCTGGGTAATGTGACAGTGTTAAAAACCTATTTCTTTAAAATAGTAAGTCCTAAACTTTCAGCAGAATTTCCTATTTTTTAAAAATGCTTTCATAATACAGTATACACAAGACCATTAATATTTCTGTGCAGGCTTTTGGAGACCAGTCGTGACAGCAAAGAGAAATAGCTGCTAAACATGGAAAGTTGGAGCTCCATGGTTTTTGAAAGCAAAGAAAATAAACTTTTGTTAAAAAGTATGATGCATTAGAATAAGCAAGGAAGCAAGTATCTAAAAAAATCAAGATCAACTTGAGATAACCTCTTGATAGTAAATTTTCCCACGAACCAGAGGCTATCACTTTTTCTATTGAATTAATATCTGTGGCTTAAAACTCCTACTATATGAAGATGATTATCTGTTAAGACTGCAAAAGTTTTTTATAATGATCATGCAAGTAAAAGGATGTGGCTCCCTGGCAGCCAGAGCCCATCTTCCCATCCACCCCTCCTGTACCTGCATGTCCCTGCCTTGCCCTTGCACCAGCACCAGCTTTTGTACAACTTGTGTAATGAACTTAAGCCAGGAGCTGCTCTGATCCTCACCTCCCTCTCCTGCAGGAAACTGATGAGGTCCCAGAGGAGCAGATCTTTGGGCATGAATTTGCCCAGCCACAAGGGGAACAGTTGGCCAGAGCCCAGCAACCAGGTCTGCCTTTATATTTTGTGGAACCATATCCTACAGGAAAGCAGTACTGTTACTCTGCCAGTGTGTTTCAGTATTTGTTAATAAGGGAAGAAGCCATATTGCTGTGGAAAGCATCAAGTTCTGTCTCAAATTCACTCCCGGCCGTCAGTTTAGCTGCACATACCATGAGCAGTAACAAACACTATTATTAGAGGCTTGCTGAGGTGTCATGGGCTGAAAGCTGGAAAGAGCTAGAACACGAATGCCTCACATTAATACCCTACACGTTCCTCCCATGCAGCAAATTAATACAATGAAGACAGAGTCGCTCACGGCTCACTGAGGGTGTGAAACGGGCACAGGGAGGGGTACATGCAGAGTCCCCACCACACGTGAATACAGCAGCTCCTGTGATTAATTACCATCACAACAGCCACAGTGGGACCACATGTAATGTCGCTAGTCACTGCCATTCCTACATCCATCCTACTGCTCCTGACAAATGCAATGCCGTCCCCAGGAAGCTGATCCCTCCAGCTGGCAGCAATGATGCCTGTATCTCCTGTACTCAGCAGGGATTCCCTGGCCTGCGGCACCACTATGGCCTGGCTCGGGGAGTCCACCCATCCCAAACTTTTTGGATTTCCATCAGCAAGTAGGGGAACAGCACCTACAGCTGTCCAAAGAGGTGTTTGCACCAGGGCAGGAGGGAAGGGGCACAGACTACGGCTGCTGAAGTGTCAGTGGCTCCATGTGCAGCAGCAGCTCAGGACAGCTATGGGGCCAGGGCTGACAAACTCACACCCAGCTCCCTGTGACCAGCACTGACCCTTACTGTGGATCCTGCAGCACAGGCCCCACTTCTGCTAGAAATACTCTGAATTTAAACACAACACCTCTGCAGTTTGCTACAGAGAAATCAGCAGAAAACCTTACTTCATCATCTATGGCAACTGCCATAATGACTATGAATGTGTTTTACCCTTCAGTTTTTCCCCCTACAGGCATCTGCAAGAAGTTCTGTATTAGCACAAACATTAAAATTATTAGAGCAAGGTTAGATCACTTCACAGGCAACACCTGAGATTGCAATGTAGGTGTTACATTGCAAAAGCAGCAAGCAATAAAGCAAAACAGTGCAGCGTGCATTAGGTGGGAATGCTGCTCTAAGGAATGTCTCTGGTACAGAAAGAATTTTAACTAAATAAAATAAATAAATTTGAAGTCCACTAGCAGAGCTGCTGTGATCTTTATGCTGAAGCTTTATTTGTAATTTTTTCCTATCACCAAAGAAAAAATAAGTGTATCAACAAGCAAAGCGTAATTCAATCCATCTTGCAATCCTGACAATCGAAGAAAGAACTTGTGGGAGGCCCTGTAAGCGAAAAATCAATATTGCAGCTTTGTGCCGTGCAAATGTGAATACTGCCAAATAGCAGTGCTTAGGGTAAAATGAACTGTTTTGCTCCATTTTCTCCTCTCTGAACAAATGATTTTGAAACGACAGCTTTTTTTTCGGAGCTATAAAACGTCAAGCAATAACTCCCTGTGCTTTAGGCAAGTGATTGGAATAAATACCTCTTGGCAACAGGTGCAATGACTTAGGACTGAAATTCATTAACATTCAGGAGATAATTCCCAATAAACAGATGCAGTGCCACAGGATGGAAGTCTGAACAACCGGCATCTGAATGCTTCAGCATCATTCCAGAGTTTTTTAGCTGTAAGTATGTGGCTCTGTCAATAATTACTGTTGTCACCAGTAACTTTGTATCTCCAATGCAATTCCACATGAGTATTCCCAATACTGTATTTTCTTACCCAACTTGTATTAAACCTGCTGCTTGCCTCACCGCACCTCGAACAAACCTATTTTGTTTGGATGTCCTCCGGCAGCTGAAATCAACATTCCTCCTCTTCCTGCTAATTGCTTCAAGGCAAACTGTGCCCTGGATGACACTGCTCCTGCTGTCTGCCGCCCAAAACACTCCCCGATTGCAAAGGTCTTTCTGCTGCCTGGGCTGGGACTTCCAGCACAACCTAAACATTAACTCAAATAAGTGTCTATTACCTAACGCAACATATGCTGTCTCTGATTCACTCGTGCTTGTGTATATTAATGAGTGCTCTATGCCAGTTTTTTAATTTATTTTTTTTTAATGGAAGAAGATTAATACCTAATGAGAAAAAAAAACATTATTTCTGTCCTGCTGACCGTTTTGATTACAGAAGTTTCCTTTTTGATTATAGAAAAGTTTCCTGGCAAACGTATGTTTCCTGAACATTTTATCTGCTCGCAAATAAGTTGAGTGCAGGCTCTTTATTGAAAGGAGCAAATAAACTGCTTTTGTAAAATCACATTTCTAAGACAAAAAAGTACAGGGGATGTTTAGTGGCAATATACATTCTTTAATGTTTTATTGATCAATCCATATAGAAAGACAAACTGAAAGGAAAAATCACAATCAAAAATCTCTCCTCTGATACTTTAGTCTATGAAATGAAAACTACAAGTCCTATGAAAGAACTGTAACTCAGAATCATGTTTCGGAAATATGGTAAATTAAAATTTGGCTAAAAAATTTTAATTTAAGTTTGCAAAGCCTTATTTACCATTCCCGTCTTGGTTCCTTCAGAGAAACTATTTGTCTTTACAAAGATAACCTAAATTTGTCAAAGCGCAAAGAAAAGTTAATAATTCACAGCATCCTGCCCACTAGCATACCATCTTTCTGAGCTGTCAATAGTAAGAGAGTGTGCTAAGTTTGGTAGATAAAAGCAAAAAGGCACCACCACATTTGAATGTTCACCCAACAGGGAGGAAAAACAGTGGAATGTAAACAGGCTAACATCAGTACTCGACATCAGAAGCAAGGAACCTTTGATTAAAACTTAAAGCACAGAGAAAGTCAACATGGAAGTATAAAATTATTTCAAAGAATGCAGATACTGGAAGAACTGAGAATCCAAAACAAATCTCTGCAGAAATAAATATATATGTCTCTGTGAGCAAGGAAATATTGCTTCTTGTGTTATTTGGCTGTAACAGAAAGGTCTTCTGAAAAGAGCACATCTTTTCAAACAGAATGTTTACAGTTGTCTCTTTCACAATCTCTTTTATTTTACCATATCATGCAACATGATGATTTAAGTCCTACACAAGATGAAGTGATGTGTCCTGGGCAGCATTTCAATAATATATGTTTAACAAATGCAAAGCCCAATGAAAACTGTGCTGAGAATCCTCTCCCTCTCCAGTGAAGTACATACGTGCACACACGGGAGGGTGCACAGAGACAGCTGAACACACTTCGCCATCTGAAAATCATGCAAATGCTCAACATGGGATCCTCAAAGCTTTTGTAATTCCACAGACAAGTCTCAGCATCCTGCAGTTTCTGAAGAATCCCAAGAACTCTGTCAAGGGAGAGTTTTCTCCCCGTCTCTCAGCACTGTATATATTTCACACAGACAAGCATGTTATTTTGTTAAACAGCTTTTAAATTATCTAATCCCGGTCCACAGATCACTACCAACTACTACAAAAGACAGAGGCAATTTAAATGACAACTGTGCTTTCTCATTCTATCTTTGAAGGAAAAAAAAGTCATTCTGGCAAGCATGTCTATTAAAAGATTACATTGGCACAGTAAGAGCTTCTGACACCGCACAGAGGTCTGGAGTTCACAGCACTCAGCTCCTCTTTCAGGGAAACCCAGCAGCCGTGCACAGCCAGCCTGAGCTGCAGCCCAGCACACAAAACCCCACTGTTCAGTCGGGGTCAAATTAGGCAGGAAGTGATCATTTAAAAAATATTCTCCTACAGCTGGATTCTCTGTCATTTTATGTATATACTCCTTCTTGTCCATTAAGATGCTGAAAGGAGTGGACATCAAGAGAAAAGGGATTTTTTCAGTAAAGGAAAACTATTTTCTAGTAAGAGACATCTCCCTCATTTTTTTAAACTCATTCATAAAAATGGGATTATCTCAAAACAAGGTACATGAAAGTATCTCATTATCTGAACTTTAACAAAGAGGCACAGAGTCCTAAGAAACAAACCTGACCATTTAAATTACATTGAAGCCAGGCAACTTCTTCACTGAATAAATGAGCTGTGAGGGGTAATTCTTAACACTGGTTTCTAGAATTCTGCTTCTCAGACATTTCATATTTCAATTACATGACTAAAATCTGGAAGCCTGTCTCTTACAAAATAGAAATACTAATTCCTATCAATAAAAGCTTTTAGAAATATTAAGTAACTAGTGAAGGCTTTTTACAGGTTTTTTAAATTTTATTTGAACATGATTTAGCCTTTTAAAAAATTAAAATTTTCAAAATCTTTGTCAAGTTTTAATGTTTTTCAAGAGTCAGTGTGAGCAGCAAAATTACAACTGCACGTAATTTTCTGTAATTATATACTTAATATTCAGTATACATAAACATAAAGTACGTATGTCTGCTTAATGAAATTCAGGAGAGAAGCCAGAGTTACACCCTCTGACTCACACCAGGATGGGTCCTGCCTTCCAGGTTCACTGAAACTTATTACAGTTTTCATTCTATGTTTTCAGTCTCCATGCAATTCTCAAATACAACCCTGTGAGGCTCTCTTCAGCAAAAAAAAGAGCCAGGGCTTACCTACTTTCTGCACCTTGTTAAATGATTCAGCAAAACCTAAAGTGAGCAGCAGCATCTCAGCCTTTTAATCTAACAGCGTTGATCCTTCCTGTGTACTGCTGGCAAGGATCTTATTTAAATTCTCCTAAACAGCTCTCACCCCTCATTCAGAAGGACAAGAATGTGTCTTTCTGAGTCAGGAGAATTAAGGGGTTTTTTTGATTGTGTTTTTGTTAGGGTTTGGGTGCGTGTGGGGAGCGTGTGTGCACTTTAATAGCACATAGGAGAGGACAGAGGACAGAGACGAGTGCTACACTGACAGACCTGTGGACCACAGTCCTTCAGTCACCTGGAACAGGAACAGCCAGACAGCAGCCATGCACACATCCCCACATTAGCCCATTACAGCTCAACCCTGTTTTGAAGGAATCACTACAAGAAAAGAGATAGTTTGGTCTTCATGCCCATTTAATCCTTCACCTGCCTGCTGAGGCTGCCATTAGAGTGCTAATTAATGCTAAACTGTGAAAATGGGCTTCTGCACTTTGAACCCAGCCACACTGAAACTGGAGAGAAACCACTAATTCCTTTAATGAAAGTCACCAAACCAGAGCCTGGTTCCTGGCAGCATTTTAGCAATGCCTACATATGGCAGATGGAAACCATGTGATCTAAACATGAAAGTCTAAATATCTACTGTAAAAATACATGTTCTTCAGTTCTCACTTAGCACCACATTTTATTCTCATATGTGTGCACCTTTCCCATCCCTTTCAGTGGAGCTGTCTGCATGAGAGCAAAACTTTGCCCCCTTGATCTAAAATTATCCCAGTTTAAAACAGTATTCATCTGTCAGTGATATTTCTTTTCTTTTGCCAGCCAGATGTCTGTTCTCAGGCTGCAAGAATCTCCTTCCTTTATTCCTTCACATCATACACACTTGATCCTCTGCCAGCTCACAAAAAGCACTCTACCCTTTTCTTTCTTGCCATTAAATACATTGCATCTTCAAAATTTCTAAAGGCAAGTAAGTCCCATGGTCTTTGTAAACCTCCCCCTCCTGAAGGTTATCTCCAGTTTACCAACTGTGAACTCTCTGAGCACAGCACCTGTCAGGAAGGAGAAGCTTCTGAATCAGAAACAACCTCTGAAAAAGGGAGGTAAGACACAAAGGCTGATGTGTCAGAAATGTTGTGTCAACAGGATTTCCTGTTGAATTATTTCCTCTGCACAGGATACTGGTAGCAGAATAAAAATAAATATTCTTTTATTTTCTATAAAAGTGCATCTTGACAACAATTTATATTTCCAGCTATCACAATCATTTTTTGATTGGAAACCATGTGTTAAGGACAGGCAGAGGAAGAGGAAGAAAAGGGAATTTCCATCATCAGTATTCAGAGTGGCCAGCTGACAAAAGAAATACTTTATTCCCATCGTTAAGAAACCCAAAGCCTTGTCACCTCAGAGGCTGATAGAAGCCATGCAGAGATGTATCATTTCCTTGGGAATATGTGCATTGGTGAAAGCCAAATAATCCCAGCAGGTGACATGCTTGGTGCTAATTATAACCCTCAGTGTCCTGTGTACATTGCCTTCTTAGCAGGCTATACCCTAACCTATGTAAGAAAGCAAAACATTCAATCTCACTAAAATACCTGATAATTCTGGTTCATTTTAAATAAGATGTTATTCTACAATTGCCAGAGCTTAAAATACCAAATACAACCCTAGTGCTAAAGAAAAAAAATCATAGTTTTATTTATTGTACAATTGCTACCACATGGCAATATTTGAGATCACAACTGTACACTTAAAAATGGGGCATTTTCTTGTTTACAAACAGAATTATATATACATTAGAAATGGAATCAAGAAACAATATAAGAGTTCATATACTCTCTTTTGTTTCAGTAAAATGATGGGGTGGAGTCAATTGTCATAGCATAATTTATAGTGGAAAAGTTATGTGGTTAATTTTAATGATGGCAAGCTGCTTAAAGAGTGCTTATGAGCATGCAAATAGCACAGCAACCCCCTTCTCATTCAGTATAGCTTCTGAATCATTTCAGAGGACTCAGGGGCAGAAAGCAGAACCCTTGGAAACATAAAGGCAGGGATCCTGCAGATGAAACTGCTAAACCAAAATATACAGTCATACCTTTTGAAAACAAGAAGAGCCATGTGATGAATGTACTTAAAGGTAAATGTGCCATCACTTTAAACGTTCCCATAAATAGATATGAGACAAGAGTAGCAAGCAATCTTGGAAAATACCTGTCAGAGCGAAAGGCTTTCTTCCTGACCTTACCTTCTATGAAATATTTGTGGATTTTTGAAAGACTATTATAGAGAGGAGAGGGATGTACCACACAGTTTTTACAACAGAGGTTAAGGTTCTGGCACATTCATTCTGTGAATCATGAAATAATTCTACACAGATACTTAAGAGCATCCTCTGAATAATAAATTGCATGAAGAAAGGAAAACTATTTCATTTTTTGTAAACAATGAGGTAATTTAAAAACTCCTAAGGAATATATGCAGTTCTAACATGCTCTCTGGGCAGCAGGGAGTAAGAATGGCAACACAGGTACCATTTCCAGAGTAAATAAAGCACCTTTTCCACCCTGTCAAACTGCTGTTAATCCCTTTTAAAGGAACTGTGTATCCATATGCTTCACTGCAAACATGAAAGACAAGGGAGATAAAGGGACAGGATAATTAAATTCCACCTGGACTCAAATTCAGGGCTTCTGAGTTTGAATTCTGGTTTTCAGTCATGGAATTTGTGTGCCTTCCTCACCAACCATCACAATGTGTATGGCAAGAATGCTCTCAGCTTTTAGAGAACCAGCAAATGAAGGTACAAATGAAATAAATGAAAAATCAGGATCCCTGAAATCTCTGAGTACTAAGACAGAAACTAAGCAATTTTCCATAATTATGTGTAAGAGTTCCATATTTAATGGAACTATTTATATTAGAAAGTAACAAGACGGATGAACAGACACTGTAGCACAACACAAAAAGGAAAACTTTGCATTTGCTGATTACTTCAATTTAGAAGCATGCATCTAATAGCTGAAAGACTGTTTCCAAAGCTGTGCATTGATCTTAATACAACCCATAATGAAGGCAAGGGCTAGGAAAGCTCTGCACCACACCCAGGAAAAAAAATCATTGTGAAGTGCTCAAATATAAACTCAAAACCAGCAAAACAGAAGTGCTGCACCATTACTACAGATGTGGAAGGTAACTTCCTCAGTAATTAATTTGCAAGGTGCTTCACTGTCCCAGGTCAGAGTTTTCTTTTAGAAAAATCTTTCCCCACGTACCTAAAGCAAGTATTTGAGGAGACAGCTGTGAAATATAGAAGATCTGATTGCTCCTCTTTTTTCCACACCACCTAAAACGACGCTTTCGTACCAAAAGCACCGTGTTCTCCTGATACATTATTTAGGTGTACAAACAGGCAGTTGGCTCCTGCCAGTCAGAGGGGATGGCTCCAGACCTTGCTGTGGGCTCGGGAGGGAGCACCCGGCTGCCCAGAGCTGCGGGTCCCGTGGGCTGCGGCACCCAGGGCCCCTCTGCTCACCCACCCATTTGCATTGTTGCTGCTTCTGCAGCGGTGAGTGTTCTTAATCAAGATAATTTCCATATCGAGCTCAGAGCATGATCAAAGTGGCCATTATGGCAGCGTAATTGAGGAGGGAATTGTTAATCTGATGGGGATGCCAAGGAGGGAAGGAGAAGGTTAGGAGTGTCCAAAGGTGGCAGGAATGAGCAGGTGTTAGGGTAACTATTTAAATTAGGCATTCTGACACAATCATTTATAACAGAGGCTTTAGACTCCCTGGAAGGCACTAAAGCTGGATATCCTATCTATTCTACTCAGTAAGCAAACAGCATTTGTTTTGGTCCAAACAGTGACTTTAGTAAGTCTGCAGTACTGCAAAGTGAGCTGCATTTAATTAAACTATTCTCTGCAACTTATAAAATGCCATAGTACTACTGCAGTGCCTTTTCTATCTCTGCCACTCCTGAATTTGACCTCCAGATCTTTACTGGGATTCAGCAATGTGTGGCCCATGTGATCTTTAAACATACAATAAAGGCAATGTTTGATCTCCAAAACAAAAAAGAACCCTGTTTTCCACAACGGTTTTCACATACACAAGCCTCTAGAAGACTACAAGGGTACTTTATGAATCAAATGCAAAATATAGAAGTAGTATTATCTCCCACTGAATTGCTGTCATCTCTGAAGGATGTGTTGAGATCCAACATTATACAACTCTTCATAGTAGCAATTTTGTAATATTTTATCTACTTGAAAATAATAGGGAATTTTAGGTAAGCAGAATCTTAATTACCTCAATTAAGTTCTCATCCTGCATCACTAATATCATTGGGAGCTTTGTCATTAACCTCAACGAGTGCAGGACAGATTCTTTAGAATTTAACCTGGATACTCAATATTCTTGTTCTAATGAAAAATGCATTAATGAGCTTCATTAGACTATTCCATTTTAAAGAAGCATCTTCCCTCAGCAGCCAGCTTCCCTCAACAGCCTAATGGGGCACTGGTGCATGAGTGAGCCAGAACTTGACACAAAGAGTGTTTAGGTCACTGTAAGTCTTTTTATTGACTCAATGAGCTTCACGTTCAGCCCACCACGGGAAGAGCAACACCTTTTGACTCACTTCAGGAACTCCCTGAGGTGGAGATGCTAAAACGTGTATACGCTTTTGAAATTAAAACTGGAGTGGTACAGCTGAAAGACTATGCAGTGAAATAAACACAATTAAAACAAGAATTCCTCCCTATAATTAAAAAATGACACAAGTTTTCTACATAGTCTGCACAGAAGATCCTCAATGCATTTCAAACACTACCTTTTTTCCAGTCATCTACTGGGACACATTATGGGAAAAGAAGTGATCTTCTGTGACCTTCATTTTATTTTATTAAATGCAGCAGACTCCTCATGCTGAATACGAAATAAAAAAATATGCAACCCAGGAAAGTACTTTGAGAAAAAATGCCCTTTGGAGGACCCAATTTCAATCTTGATATATAATGATACAAATTTGCCAGTGACATTTGAATAAAAATCTCTATTATTTATATTATTGTGTTCAGACTTCTATTCTGAATTACTAAATTCAGAACAGGCACTGAAGATCACAATTCAGCCGATGCTTTATAAACATGGGGAATACATATTTGAAATACATGTCAAGTTAGAACAGACTAGCTGTACTCCCCAACTTTAGCCACAATTTAGGAGGTATTTTCCTTTTCAAATAGCTATCCAACTGGTAGTAGTAAAAACCTCCCAAGTATCAAAATACACTCTTTGTTTACACAACAGTGGCTGATGTATTGCTAATAAAGCCTTCAAGGAGAAAATAATGTGAATTGCCCAAGCAAGGGAAACTGACACTGGCAGATATTTTATCTTTCCCACAGCTCTAAGGACAATTGAAAAGTATCACTTGTTGCAGTCCCTTGAAAAACTGGGTATGGGGAGAAGGTTAGGAGATCTAGTATTCCTGCTAGTAAATGCATATTAACAAGTCACCACCCAACATAACATCCACTGAATTTCGGTTATCTACTGTCTGAGCAACCTGCCTAAAATTCCAAATGCTAAACACAGAGCCTAATTTGTAGCTGGTTTAGAGCCACATCAATGTGGGATAGGTGTATCTGGTCACAGCAATAATGCAGGGGTATTCAAATTTGGAAGGGAGGGGACTTATGGAAATCCTTCTCCCTAATTAAATCAGAGAATGAGAGTTTGAAGTGGTAAATAATAAATCACAAAGAATCCTCAATCTGGTTGTCAAGGAAACCAGTATGCCTCTGCCATAATTGCTGTGAGCCCAATCTTGCCCTTTTTGACATCAAGCCTTATCATGCATTCTGGTCAGAGACTGAGAAAGTGGCTTTTCTATTCCTCTCAGGCAGGAGCTGGGGCTCGCCAGAGCGGGGCCGCACACGGCGGCTCTCGGCGCCATCCGTCCCCCGCCCGCAGAGGGGACGCACCAGTGAGCTCCATCCAGCACAGCCCCATCAACTCCTCGCTGAGAAGTGGGACAGCCAGCTTCATGTGGCATTGGAATGCCACAGCAGCTGTGTTTACTAGGAAGGCATTCCTAATTTACTGGTGCTAATGTCTTCAGCCTGGTTATCACAGCCTGTCACAAGTCGCAGGTATTTGTAGCTCCCCTGTGCTCCTACTCCCTTAAGGACGCTTCTGGAAGCAGGAATCAGCCGTTCATTTTACTCATGGACATGTAAGGTGCTTATGAAAGAGATGAAGAGGGAAAGGGAAGTACAAGACAAAATACGCTTTCAAAAGCACAACAAAATAGATTAAAAATTGACTCCATGCCAAGTCATTCAGATAGCTCAATGCATCATTGTCTTTTTCCTCTGCGATGATAATTACCTTCTATAAACATATCCAAACTTGTTTTTTCCTTCTGTTTCTGGTGTAATCACACATGGCCACTGGACACACACCAAACTTTGAGCATAAGCAATTCTTAGTGCTTCGGCACCAGGAAGGCCAAAAGGGAGGATAGCTATATTAGTGTCTCTATCTCATCCCTCAAGAAATCCTGAATCCAGATTTTAAAGGAAGTATCTTCAAAGTAAGGAAATAGGAGGAACAAGGGCAAGTACATTATGTTCCCAGCTGACTTTAAGGAAAAGAAAATCTAGAGACACGGGTAAGAATTGTGAGATTGAAAAAAACCCATAAAACTTTAGGAACTACAGAGAGAAAAAGACTACCAGAAAGATTTCCTGAACATTCTTCTTTGAGTCTTCTGCAACTAGTTGACTGGTTCCTTGCTGTTTTACCAATGGATAAATCTTCTTTTCATTCCTAATCTATTCCAAGGGACAACCACCAAAACCAATTTCCTTTAATATATTTTTATAAATTTAATGTTAGCAAAACATGTTAAAAGTAATGACTGATACACCCTTGTGATTTTAATCCTTTGCTGTTTGCCATTCTAACGACCTTTGTTTCTTACAGTATGTAAAGAATGTAAAGGATTCAGCTCAGGATCCAAGTTTCAGTGGGACACTGGCGATACTCACTATATAATTCCGAAACTTTATCTTGACACCACATTTGGGTAAATGTAATTTACTAACTTATTGTTATCCATTACTCAAAGGGGTATGCTAACAGCGCTTTCCTCTGCTCAGCTACTACTTGGAGATGGCTACTTAGTTTTCTTGACTCTAGCAACTGTCATCTTTTTTTTTTTTTTAAGTTGGTAGATAAACCAAACATCTCAACAAAACATATGGTGTGACACAGCTCTTTTGCTGTAATATTCAACTGTTCAAACATTAATTAAGGACATTGGTAAAATCCTTTGTTCAACAGATCTGTAGACATGCAATGCATAAAAAGCAACAAATGTTTGTTCCACAGCAAGCTCAATCAAAGCAAAATAAACTCTCCTCCAAACCCAATCCAAATCCCTTCCATATTCCTCTTCCAAGGAAATACAATGCTGGTGTTTGGTAGCTAAGAGAGCTTGAATTCAACTTTGACCTTTGTTCCAAAACAATTCATGGTTGCAGAGTATCACGAGATAATTTAGGCTGAAGTGGATTCCTGACTATTATATGCTCTAAATAGTCTTTAATCCAAATGCTTCTTACAGCTATAAAACTTAAATCACATATAGGAAGAATTATTCCTACATAATTTAAAAACTGAAGCCCCTCTAGTTGTCATACAGTTAAAAAGGTACAATTATGGATTAGTTACAACCAATTACAATAATGCACATTTCTCTCTGTATCACTGCATATCCCTCTAAAACTTGATTGCCTTACGAGGAAAAAAAAGATAGTAAAAGTTTCCATCAGAAAAGGTAACACGAAAGCAAATGATTGAGCCATTTGAGTGTAAATACATTCATTTGTAAAGTACACATGTACATCTATCAGAAGAGAAAAGGCCTTCAGCTGATTTACAGATAATTTACTATGGCACACTCTTAGCACTATTTTATTCTTACTTGAAAAATTAGTCTGGAATCCTGAGCACACTGACAGGAACCAGTTTATTTTTATGTCTCTTGCTAAATTTCACTGATCTTGAACCTTTAGGGCTAAACATCTCTGTGACAATCTGTTTTTATCATCCAAGAGTTTCACATACTTCAAGATTCAAAGAATGGTGTCACTGGCTTTCTCAGTGACACATCATGCTGGAGAAGAAGTTCAATATTACCCAGGACCTGCTCCATCATAATCCACTGTGAAAAAAATACCTCTGTCTCTTCTGTTGGTAGGAAGCCATAATAAGCTGATATTTCTCCTCTGAACAATTTTCCAGGTGGTCAATTTGATTTGTCAATTCTTTAGAATTTTTATGTCCTCTAAGCAGTATCTATCTACCATCTTTTGTCTTCACCTTTTTGCTTAGACTCCTGCAATCTTGAACAAAAGCCTTCAAACCTCTTATTCTCTGTAACACTAAACTGTGGCCTTGAATAAGCTTTGCTATTATGTGGGGAGTTTTTGCAGAGCATTATTGGCTCTTTATCTGAAACCAGCCTGCTACTCACACCGTATGAACTGAAACAGGGGCGGTTTGTCCTGGAGCTGTGGGAGCCAAGGGCATCCCACCTTTCTCTGTCTGTGCCAGCCTGTGCAGGGCAGCAGCGGGATGCTGCTCCTGTGCTTGTGCAAACTTCAGCTCACTGTCTGGGCTTCAAACCAGTCAGAGAGTCAAAGAGCTGTGCTGCAGGGCAGCGCTGAGCTGAGCACTGGCTGCTGAGCTCCGGCTGCTTTAGGAGCTTGGGCGTGGTACCACTAAGCTGTAGATAAGATAGGCAGTTTCTGAACAATTCTGAACTCAAATGCAATTTTAATATGTCCCTGTACAGTATCATGCTGAAATACCCACAACTGTCTCCTGCTGTAGTTAGGAAAGACGGTTATTAATTGTAATTGGCCTGAGCTACTTTTAGAGAAATTGTATCTTCAGGCTTCATCACCTATCTAAACACCCTCTTTTTGCCATTACCGTAGACATTCCTCTATGAAGAAATACAGCAAATGTGTTCTGTATTTCCTCACAGAATACCAACTATATTAAGCAAAGAGGACTGGAACCAAAACAGAAATAAAAATTTAAAGGCACTCTGAAACAAACTGGTTGTGATGCTTATTTATAGGCAACTTATCCATAGGCCTCTTTCTGGGAGAGTAGAAAGAGACTGAAACTCCAAAACAGCAAACCTCAGTATTCCCTGTTGTGAAAATTGCACAAATTTTAAGTTGATGAACAAGCTCTGTGTGCAGGGTAATGTTCCACTGACTTTTTTCTTTCTTTCCCTGGTCCTGGTCCTTCTCCTTCCAGGTCCCTGATAGGATTAAATAGAGTTCACAAACCCCAGTTCAAATCAAAAACTGTCTTGGTATCAGATCCAACAGAAAAACATCCTAGCTGCATGGGACTGATACTTTTAAAGGGTACTACTGCTAATGATTTTGAAAGACAAAGCATGTCTCATTGTCATGACAATTCTACTGACTTATAAATCAGAAACCCTTCAGTTTTTAAAGTCCTGTTTTAAGCTCTTCCTGTTATTCTTTGGACACTCTGTAACAGCCCCAGGTGATGGCATATCAGAAGACAAAACAAGGGTTACCTCACCTCAGTAGCTGAGAGAAGCTTTACGAGGGCTTTCCCATCATCTTTCTTCACCTGCATAGCAATAAACCAGCCAGTGGAGCAGACAAAGGAGCTAAATTTGTGCAAGCCTTGCTCAGTAGGGCTGCTGGAACTAGGACACTGAAGAACATCAGAGTGGAGGCACTTTTACCACAAAAAAACCAAATTTGGCACTAATATGAAATACCTGACAGTTTGGAGTCTAAAACTTGAAGGTCTGTGCTTTATGGAAAGTAACCACTAAGAACCCAGCAGAATAATTCAATGAACTGGAATCTGTGGCTTCCTTTTTTTTTCTGGTAAATACCACATCTCTTCTTAGGCTTGCCAACAGTTTGAACAAGTAGCCTTAGAAAGGAGTGATTTAGTAAACAAAAAACCAAAAAATTAACTTGTGAATTATAAGTACTTGAAATAGAATCTGCTATGCCCACAATTCATATTAACATGGTAAACTCTTACAGAATGCCTTTTCAAGGAAAGAAATATATTCCTTGTGTGTTCAAGTATAGAGCCATAAACCATATGAGACCCTATTTATTTCAAATTTCCCATGATGCCATTTATTCCAGCTTTTAACCTTTTATGTGACATTGAGCTACTTTACAATCATAAAATAGTAGGAAAAAACGACCTGTTAATTTGAAAGGGACACATTACAACATCTCTCCCCGGCACTATAATATTTTAATTTCTTTTTTTCAAGGCAAACCAGTTGGAAAGTGACCATCTGCTAGTCTCTTAGCACTATTCAAGCAAAGCAATGCACAAAATGTCCTCCTTTCCCAGCTAGAGTAGGACCATTAACTAAAAGGAATTTAGGATATTGTCATGTGAGTTTAACAGATTGATTAACAACAAAATTAAATCTCCATTTTTTAAAATTATTGTTAAATATACTGACTATAAGGTGATGCTATAAAACTGCTGCACACTGTGTGACATCTAGAGCAGTATAAGAAATCTGAACCTTTCCAAGAAATAAATCAGTATTATCAAATTTCCTATGCAAATAGTGTTCTTCTATTTTGAGTGTTAAGCTAAATGCAAGCACACTTTACAAGTACAGTTCTATTTCTCACTTCAAAATACACAATGTGCTTTGGACACTGGCTAAGTTTTCAGTATCACTTAAGGTTTTGAATATTTCAAAACAGTTGATAACAGCAGTGAAAGAGGAAACTCGACAAGCTCTCCATGCTGATAAATATAGAACTTTTTGGATGAGTAGAGCTCAATGGAGCCGTAATCTTGGCTGGCACCTGTACATGAT
Organism: Pachycephala philippinensis; assembly: GCA_013397055.1. Taxonomy (NCBI): domain Eukaryota; kingdom Metazoa; phylum Chordata; class Aves; order Passeriformes; genus Pachycephala; species Pachycephala philippinensis. The sequence continues at coordinate 1,432,007 of VWZT01011431.1, read as the reverse complement.
ACTATAACACATACAGCTAGAACTGCAAGTTTGTGAGAATAAATTAAATTAAATTCACATTCATGTTAGCACTTTAAAAGATGTTGTCAGTACAACTTTGTATGCATGCAAGCCACTGCACTTTTGAAAGTTTTACCCTAAATGTTTAGAATTCAAGCACGTGGTGTCTAAGGGTTAGGAGATATACTGGCCATATCTTGGTCGGCCTTTATACACATTATTCACATCTGTACCTCCTCAACATGCCTAACTAAACTGCAAATTAGGCTGAAAATGAAGTAACTGCACTTCAAATTGTTAAATTCTAAACGAGTTTTTCGTATCTGAATTGTGAAATATAGCAGATGTCAAACGCCTTTACCAAAATGTATTCCACAGTTGCCTTAAATCTGCAGTATATTTTATTTTAAAAGCATTTTTTTCTCTTGTTCCTCTTCCTAGTTTCTCTCTCCCTATCAAAAAACAATCAAGCAATTCAGGAATTTATTCCAGTAGCAAAACACTTGCTAAATATAAAAGACAGTTTCTTGCTGTTTTATGGAATAAATAGATCTTTTTGATCAACTATTAATGACATAGTAGTCATATCCATTTGGCCAATAAATGTGTAGGTCTTACTGCTTTCCTTATTTTTATTTATAAATTTCATAATGGCAGTAAGGCACTTTAAACTGTATTTCTCAGGGAATACTGCACTTTGGGGACTGCTAAAAGTCACTTTGCCTTCAGCCTTTATCACCCTACGTGAGGTACAATAAACACTAAGAAATGTGCTGCCTATTGTGTGCCTTGTTATAAAGTTCACGTCCAGCAATTCTCCTGTCCTTTCAGTTTGAATTTCCTTTCTTCCCAAGCCTTTCTCAGACATGTTCCTAGCAAGTCTAACTGATTCATCCTAATTTTGGATGACAGACTGGGTTGAGCAGTACAGGCTCAAGTTATGCAACAGGCTCATTCACATGGCTAAAACCTCACCTACTGCTTATTCCATCCTGCCAGTGTGTGGGAGTACTGCTCACTCATATGCTAGATTCTGGACCTTGCTTCCTAAAATATTCCACTGTTCCAAAAGAAATTTCCTGTGCTCTTTATGAGTGTCCAGTTTCCAGCAGCCACACATTACCAGGCTTCAACTAAGTCAAACAGACCTTGTTCATGATGTTTCTCAGGCTCCAGAGCACACTTCTAGTAGAAATTCAAGGAAGGTTGTACATCATTTATGTGAGTTCTTTACCATGGGGTAAGACAATCTGGTGGTATTTTGCAAGTTACAGAGAAAAGTTCTAGTCAAGCAGTAAACTACAAAGGCTATTCAGAAGAGAGAGTGATCCTCTAAATGTGCTAGGATGCCATGCAGACATTCAAAAGCCTTGGGTCTTGGATTGGCTGAATCAGACAAGAGAAGGTAAGACAAGACTACACACTTGCTGTGAAGATACAATTGTTAATTCTCTACGTGGCTCTAATATTCATTCAAAAAGCCAAGCACGTACATAAATATGTATTTATTTGCTGTTATGTTAATTTTGTTAAAAAACATCAATAGCTGATAAGCTGAATAATGTGTGCAATTTTGAAAGGTTTTGAAAACATAGATGTCTGACTTGACCTTATGACTATTTTCTCCTTCAGGCAAACCAATATTATAACCAGAACAACACAAGAGGATGAACATTGTTGGGGAGTTGCTCACTGTGCCTGTCATACCCCGTTAATGCAACTTTGATTTGCCTTTGTTCTGACAGTAGCAAACAGCTGCTTGTAAATGAGCCACAGTCCCTGGGCTGCCTCCCATTATTCCACACTTTTGTTTGACAAGGTCACTTGCTGTGGGGATTTTGGGGAGAAAGAGTGTGCAGCCTATGGAATTAGAGTTAAACCACAGGCAACCCAGCTTGAATGCTCTTATTATATTTTTTTATAGCACCAGCAAAGCAAAAATAACAAAGAGAAAATCTTTTACTCCGTGAGCAAGTCAAACTTTTCTTTTTCCCAGTGTTCATTTCATAATCCTAAAACTATCTTACAAAAAGCAAGTCATGTTTCCATAAATCCCCTTTCATTCAAATCTTAACAGGATTTATATGAGAGATGTATTTAATTACAAAACAGGATTAACAAAAACAGATTAATATTGTTTTGTTCATCCACTGCTACAATTCATCAGGAGACAATACTGAGCTATAGCTAACAGCAACTCTGACAAACATTGCAAAAACATGAAGAAACAATCTGATTTATGCCAGTTTTCACAGGAAATTGATTTATTTTTGATAGGAACCGAGACACATTAGTCTTCCAGAAAGAAAAGCATCTCATAAGCAAATTACTGCTATGATAGCTGCCCATTTAAGGGCAAGCAGACATTCCTCTGACTGACGTTTTATGGTGGTGAATTAAACTGTAAGATCAGTTTACGAAGACATTAGGATAGTATCTGGTGCTATCAAATCATTCCTGAACCTTCATTTTCCAATTTGACCTGTGATCTTAATGGCAGTGAAAGCTGTCATTTAGGATAGCCTGTTTCTTTGTGACAACTGTTGCTTTTGAAGGCACGCATAGACAAGGAATAGGTAGCAAATATTCAAAGAGATGGCTGATGCCATGGGAGGAGACAGCCAGTGGCAGTCTGCAACCACAGATGAATCACAGCAGTGTGCTTTCAAAACTTACAAGTGAAGAGAGAAGATCGACTGACTTTAAAAACGCCTTTCAGGCCCTTCAAGAAGGGTCACTGAAAACAATGAATGGAAATCAGTCCAAAAACCTCCCCCGACAGCCAGCTCTGCTATTCCGAAGGGACAGTCCCGATTGTTCAGATTTTTATCTCATCAACCCAAAAAGTGACTGAGCTCTTCCTGCCCTGAATCGTTTGCTTCCTAGTTCTTTGTTTGGCCACTGGAAGAAATGTCTTCATCACAAAGGCCTCTACATCCGCATTAAAAGAAAAACTCACAGACATTTCTGGAATCTTTGATTTAGCTTCTAAGTCTCCTGGTGTTCTCAACAGAAAAGCACAGATGACTGTTAGACAAGTTTACACATCTTCCCTGGACTCGCTGAAAATGCTGACTGAGCTTGGAAGATTAGATTTATGACAATAGGATTGGGTTAGGCAGCCTTCTACTCTCTTCTCTCTTTCAGCTAATTCAGCTTAAATCTCACTCTCCACCACAAATCTGTCAATGTGCAGGTCAGAGAAGTCTTCCCAAGTTTCAGCTGGAAGTAGTTTCCCTTGTCAAATGCAAGTTACGAAATACATAGTTAGTGACTACCTGAAACATTCTCACTGAATTACACTTGAATTACCCACTGCTAACAAGAAGTCATCAACAACAACAACAAAGTCTAATGATAATTCACGATGACAACACTCACTTTCCAATAAAGCACGCTGAAAACACTCCAGTAGCTGACTGCCAGAGTGCAGGATGGGAGGTTGTTAGCCTCATTTGTATTCAAAGGCAGGCAAATCACTAAAACTCATTTACATCCTTCCATCTCTCTTAGTTCATGTCAACAGCAGGTGGTCTATCGATACTACCTTTGAAATAAGTAGGTGGTTTAAATTGCCTTCAAATTTCAGTAAAAACCCTGAATTATAGAATAGACCTCGAGTCTTAACTTTCCTGTTTTCTTTGTGTGGGCTGTAATAGAACATGAATAAGTACAGCAGGCACTTTATTCGTATTTAATCTACATTAAAAACTAAGTTTTGCACATAAATCTAGGCACCTTAATCTTGAGCCTTAGCAGACAGTCGCAGACACGACCATTTATGAGCTCAGCAAAGCGAGTTACAGAAGTTTATTTGTAAAGGTTTGAGTAAAATCCGCAACAGATTATGAAAGATTTCTATAGATGATTTTTTTTTTTGTTAAAACACACATCTTTGGGATAAACAGATGAAGACTGACTCTTGAATCCTTCGTTGCATGTGTTTAAGTTTCCCTGCTGCTAGCCCACTGGGAACTACTCCTCTGAATAGATTACGTTCACTACACACTTCTAGGGACATATGTCTTCTATTTTTCTTTGTGGCATTGTGACTATTTCTAACAGTCAGTTTAAAAACACAAATGTCTGTTGTCAATCAGGACCAATTTCTGATGAAGTGAGAAGAAACACTGCCTGAGACAAGAATCAAGGCCATCTTCATGCCCAAAAGAGTACACAGCCAGCAGTAAGCAACATCACAAATGTGTTATACAAATCCAGAATAGATTAAAGCAACTAAAAGCAGCATTTGGTTGCTTTTCCTCTGTGATGTTTGCTTTCACATTTTGACAACTCCCTCAGAATTTGTGTGAAATTCAGTGTCCGCCAGAATCACTACTTTGATGTCTTCTTTCAAACTTCCATAAAGAACAGTGACTTTTGAAACACAGAGGTCAGTAATAACTCTGCAGACTGTGCAGATTATGCTAAATTAACTCCCATATTTTGGTCAGCAGGTAGAGAAAGCATAACACACTGTCCCAGTATCCCTGAAAGCCAAAGCTGGGGTCAGTCTCCACAAATCCATCGCAAACTCACAGGCTTTGTTTATTACCCTGTCTGGCTTCAGCTGAGCATTAGTAAAATCTGACATGAAGAATTCACATTTAAAAATCTGGGTAAGGTTTTTTTGCTAATAAATAAAGATATCTGGTTATATGTTTGGGATTTTTCTGTGTGAAAAATGGTAAGGATGCTGAAGATGTCCCCTGAGCTACTAAGCATAAGGGAGCCTGTACTTCACAATGAGTTAAAGATTGTTTAAAGACCAGGACAGTCATTAAGCTGTATTTACTGTCTAGACAGGAATAGCTCCACCTAACCATTCCCAAAGGTTGTTAGCATTTCTAAAAATTAAGCAGCAGCAGGAAAAGGTTAAGATCAACTTACTAATTAAGTTACACTCACAGAAATCTGGAGAGGGGAAGGGAATGTAAATATGAATAGCATCCCCCAGTCTGAGTTCCAATCCTTAGATACAGGTCTTGCTTTAGGAAGGAAAACATTAGACTGAGCATCAGTGTGCAGAGTTGATGCCCAGACACGGGGCTGCACAAAAATGCCATTAGTCTGAGACAGATAAACTCCAAGGGGTTTCTTTTATCTAAGTTACTGGTAGACACAAGTAGTGTTTTTCTTTCATTTCTTTACAGTACATATAATGTACTGTAAATCTGCAGTACATTAGTACATGGTAGAGTACATTTGCTGGTCTTTTGTTGCTTTTGGTGTTAAAAGGTGAATTTAAGATAACTGCCAAACAATGAGGAATGTTCCAAGCCTACCTTATGATGTTAATGGTATGATAAAAGCAGATATTTAGGTCATTTCCACGGTACTTAGCCAATTCCCAAGGGCACTTGACAGGAAAACAGAACTCCTTCAAGGAGCTACACAGGCAGCAACCGAGATAAAAGAGATCCCTTCTGGTGACAAGTATTACTCAGAAATTCCTTAGCAAGTGGTGAGACTGGGTAGTCTGAGAGACTCCTCAGACTCCCAGGAGGGACAGAAGCTCTTCTGCTCTACAGGTTCTTGTAGGTGGAAACCCTGAGTAAAGCTCAGAGAGATCTCTGGTTTCCCTGCCCCACAGCTCTCCCTACGTACGATCCGCAGCATCCCTGTGCTTGTTTACACACTGGAGATGAGAAGAGTCTGTTGATGCAACAATAATAATTTAAATTCTAATCCAAGGAATAACTGCATAAGCAAAGAGCGGGAGGCAAGCAGAGCCACCACTGCCATCCATATCTCGTGAAACAATAATGATGAATGTAAATCAAACTGTTCAAAATCACTTAAATTGCCATTTAAATCAAAGTCCAATTATTTAAATTGTCAGAAAGAAACCTATATTTAGATAACCAATTTATCCTTATTTATTTTTATCTGTATTTTTATTTATTATTTAAGAAAGGATAAGTCAGTGATTGTTCACAAAACATATTGATAAACACAGATTTTAAACTGAATTTGCACTTTCTTTTCTCAATTTGTAGATCTATCTACCTTAATAATATTTCAATGGCAATTTTTATATTCTCCCTCTAGTCTTATACTGAAAAAAGAAAATAAGTACTCGGTTTTTTTAATTAAATGAGTATCAAATCTTACTCTTATTTATGTTGGACCTTTTCTGAGAAAAAAACCCAGACTGGAATTCTACTAAACACACAGTTCTTCAAATCTTGGGCATTATCGCTACATAAATTAAGTTATCCAACTTGTTTGCATTACAAATGGACATATTTAAAAAGCACTTTTTCTGGAATGAAAAACTGAATTGTTTGGGTTTGGTGACCAGGTCACACAAAATTTTAAAACCTGTTTAGTCCCATCCTCTCACTTCAAAAAAATTAGTTACAGATCAGAAGAAAAAAAAAAAAAGATTTTTCCACTTTCACTGTTCCTAGATAACTTTAACTTCTAACAAAGTTGTCACAGAAGTGAAATGAACAGAACAAATGGAAACTAAAAAAGAAATCCCAAACTATTTCTACACCTGCAGAGGACAGCACTCATGCCTAAAGCTAATTTAGCACCTCCCAGTCTTTTGTTCCAGACCAAGTCAATGCTTTCACCATTCCCCTTTCTGAGAGAAAGCAAACCGGTAGGGCTTGAATATTGCTTATTAAATGCAACCCGAGAAGTGCCTGCAAGGCAAACTCAGCACCTGCAGGTGCCCAGAGCTGTGCCCGCCCACCTGCCCTGGCCTCCCCCTGCCCTTCGCCTGCCTTCTCCCTGCCCAGGCACAGGGAGGTGAATAAAACAGCTCTGTCTCTCCTGACATCTCTTCTGCTAAGCAGACGCTAATGACTTTTTTTTTTTCCTTTCTCCTACTTCCCCGTGGGCAGGAGTTGATAATGAACTCTGTATATGGCATTGGCACTCTTACTGGGGAGAAATAACAAACTGCAATTCCACCTCTTCCCTGCCCATCTCTCTGGGCGGGTGGAATAATGGTGATGCCTACACTTTCTTCTCCACCTCACTCACACAAAAGGTTAATAAACCACTCGGCATTTGCTTTTCATGGAAACAGTATGTGTGGATTAATTAGCATTTTCCAGGTAGCACCGTAATACCATTGTGAGTGCTCAATTCCAGGTTGTTCCAGAAACCTATTACAAAACTGTAACCCAAAAGCAGTTCAGGATTCATTCATTTTAGGACAGAAGAAATAATTCTGGCTACAACTGCAGCAATAACTTGGCCTAGAACTGAGTAGAGACAGACCATTGCATCAGATCAGAAGCATGACGAGAGCTGAGTGACCTAGTTAGAAGCGTTTACTCTCCTCTGAGATCACTGACAGCAAGCCTTCGTGCTTTAAGACAGTTTATACTTGATGGAGGTTGGAGGATACATATCTAACATCAGCACTGGGCTATTCTAGAACTGCATCTTGCAGGGCTTCTTGTACCTTCCCCGAGCAAACTATTGACAGGATGGGCAGGTGGACCCCTTCAACCTGGAGCTTTGGGTGGCCTCAGAAGAGATAAATGTTCATCTCCTATCAATCACAGAAGACACTCTCCAAATTTCCAGCTCCTGTGTGAGTGTACCTGTACTGGGAGTACTTTTGTGTAAAAAGTGGGAGATGGCACCAGCAGCCAAACAAGAGCCACTCCTGGCAGACTGACCTCTTGAAAGATGCTAAATGCAGGACCAAGTGTTCACTTCCAGATCTCAGGTGGAAGAAGATGCCTGCAAGCAGTCCTGAGTGCTAACTCAGAACTAAGTCCCAGAAAACTCATTCTCTATGGGCTAGCAGCATTCGGCTCCAGGTCAGACCACTGCCAGCTTCACACCCTACTTGGGGGACCACTAAAGTTACAAGGACCACAGTGCTCTCACCAGACTGGGACCCCATATCTAATGTTAAGCAACACCAAGGCTGAATGTCTAATCTCCAAACCTCCCATGCCTCACATATTGCAAATGTGTAAAGATCACTGCTTCCAGAATTAGCAATTACTTACTGATATAAACTGATACTGAAAACAAAAAATGCAAACATCAGCTACATACATATATATACCAAAGGAAAGAGGCCAAAACTAAAACCAAACTGAATAGAGCATCTCAATTGATCTGTACAGTCCCATTTGTATGATTATATTTCCAGAAAGGCATCACACAGTTTCAGAGCAAGACATCTGCCAAACTAATGAGAGCCCAAGAGTCAAAACAAAAGTACAAGTAAGTACTACGAAATCAAAAATCCCCAAACTGTTAGGTAGACCCTACTGTCTAAAACTACAGGTGCTTATGAAGAAATTATTTCTTTACTGTAACATAAACATTTACAAAAGATGGTATTTCTTCATCTGGTGTTCATCAGAAACTTTCGCTCAAGTCTCAAAGCAGCAACCCGTACTTTTTGCTTCTTCCAGCACAAAAAAACAAAAGGGGCTGTCACTGGGGATGGGGAAAAGAAAACCTTGAAGAGCTGGCTCAGAGTAACTAAATACTTCAAATCCAAATTTTACTCACTTCAACATGTTTGGAAGCGATGCAGGTTGGCCGAGAGCCATCCTCAACCCAACAAGTGTACCTCACCAGCTGGCATGACACAGACAAGAGCCCCCGACACCTCGGGAGGGAGCAGTCGGGAACAGATCGGATGAATTAATGCAGCACTCCAGGTTGCGTGCCTGGGCAAAACTGTTTGTTCTTCGGCTCCAGTTTCAAAGTCAGTCAGTATTTAAACCTCTTGTTCTCTAGCTTGGATTTCAAAATCAGTGTTTATGTTTTATTGTTTTACAGTTCAGCAAGACCAAGCACAATGAGCTTGTAAAATCCTATACTGCCTGTCTTCAAGGTTGAGGAAGGGTGAGGAAGCAGAGTGCTTATAGCGAGCAGTTACACACTTGGGCAGCTCTGGGCACACTCAGTTTTATGCCATAGCACTCAGGCAGCTGTTGAACTTGGTGTAAACCAAGATGGATAAAACTGTGCAGTCACCAGCAAAGTAACCCTTGTTTGCATTTGCAAGGCCAGGCCCATTGAAATGCCACATTTCTGCTGTCCTGGCAAGAGCAAGACTGGGAGGACTCATGGATGAGGCAGGGACTGGAGCAATTTTACCTCTCCCTAGCTATTTAACACAGTAAGTATTTTGGTGTAGTTTGTAGCTACAGCTTCGTAATTCAAACACTATTAAGTATTTTGAAAGGTACTAATCAGTGGTTCAAAAATACTTATTGATACACTGTAGTGGTATTTATTTTTTAAAAAGTGTGTATGGGCATTCTGGCTATTCCTAAAATAGGGAAAAATATGAATGAGAAAATTGTTATTCTACATTATTTTTCACAAGATATGTGAATTTAGCCAGAGGCTATCAGTCTTGAAAGAACACTACTTTTAGAAAGCTTAGTCACACATTTTATTTTATTTTATTCTGTTTTTCTCAGTAGAAACATACTTGTACAAATGTACAAATGTTATTGCTTCAACTCCTGGCTCTAGACCTACAGGGAAAATCCACAAGTGCACACATGCAGTTGTTTTGTAAGAATTCGGTTTATTTTCTAGCAATTCCTACTCACTACTTACAATGATCATTACCAGATTACCCATTCCAATTGCTTATTACAGTATGAACAGGGTATCTCAAGTCTGTTATAGACATAATCCTGGAGGTGCTTCTTCTGGTCTCTGGACAACAAAACACACATCCCAAAACATCAGTGCTCCATTACCCTTTCAGGCACATGAGGTACCTTCTAGCTAATAGCCCAATTAATCATGAGGATGCACTTGAAAAGGAAGTTGAAATCTTTGGATAATGAAGTAGAGATTATAGGATGCCTTGGAAAAAATTGTGCCATACAAGCACAAATTGAACATGATCATCATAGTGATATAATACACTTATTACAACTTTAAAAAAGTAATTGACAAAATCTTGACTATCATTTTACAAATTAACAACTACAGGTAAAAGTGGATGTGGATAGATGAAGGGGTGTGAGGACTCTAATAGAGTCAAAACATATGCTGTTGAGAATCCACATAAATTAGGTTTTTACTTATAGCTATTAACTCCAATGTTTAAAAGGGGCATCTTTTATACACAGGTTGGATTGAAGAGGTTGAAAATGAAGAGGAAAAGGTCTTTTTGATTGAAGTTAGAACACACTTTAATACTATCAAGTTACAGTTGTCAAGCCTAAAAATACATTTCATAGTCTGTCTTCAGAGTTTCTTTTTACATTAAAGAATATTTGAGTCCATCTGTGTGAGGCATCAGACTCTGATAAAGGTGGACAGGGAACATGTTCACAAGCTCACCCTGATGTTGATCTTCTACAGAAGATGTTAGATCCATATTACTTCTAATAAGGTAAGGACTTCACAAATCCAGAGTAAAAAATAATATTACAGATTTTGCAGTCTGCATTTACATCCAGCCAAGTGGCAATTCGTTGCTTATTCCTACTGCTACCTTTAAAGTAATTTTTTCAAACTATTCACTGGATTCAAAATAGTCAAACCTCATTATGTAGTTTCTTTGAATTTACTTTCCAGTACAAAAGTATCTGTATTCCAGTTACTTCAGTTATTGTAGTTATAATTGCCTGTATTTCAGTATTTCATTTATTCAAGGAAACTGTAATAGAATCATTAAAATAGGATAATATGGAGATTTTTTTTCCTGCTTAGGCAGTGAGCGGTCCTAATCATACAAAAATCTTGTTTATTATAATTTTGAAAACTAACCCCTCATTACAACAAATTGCTGGGTTTATACACCTGAATCAAACTTTCAAAACTGTAATGAGACTGATGAACACTGGATACCTTTTTCATATGACCAGATGCAAACCTACTGTAGCTCTGGCCAAAGACACTGTGCTACTGAGTAATCAAGACAACAGCCCGGCCTTTTCGTGTTGCTATCCAATTCACAAAGAAAGAGCACTGAAAGAGATTACAGGAAAGCCTTAAAGTACCCAGCATTACACCTGTTTATGTTTCTGCTGGCTCTGAACATACAAACAGGGGTAGGAATTAGTGGAGGCACTACATGCTTGTCAGTTCCAGGGTGTATATGTCTATTTTCAGACTCTCAGGAAAACAAAAGATATCTTAATAAGAGAAAGGGAGCAGTGAATTCACTGGTAGTGAAGGCATTGCAATTAAACTGGTTCTCATTTAATGAGGATCTGTCCAGAAATCTCTCACCTGCAGGAATAAAACAACTACCATGATGTTTTAATTTTATTATTTTACCTTAATTTAATTTCAGGGGTTGTTTTTTTAAGGGAACAAGACCTTACAAAACCAGACCTATTAAACTACCTAACAAAAAGGGCATCGGACTACCTAAAAGGGCATGAAATTCCGCACTCACATATAGTCTCAAATAGGCTGGTAGGCTCTACTTTCATGGATAAGCACATCCTAAAGAGATTACAACATCTTAGGCAAAAGGCTATTGAATTACAGTGTGGATTAAATTACAGAATTTGGTAAGTGTGTATTATCATATATCAGCACATCCACCAGTTTAGTTCAGGAGATAAGTTACTAAAACTATGCAAGAAGCTGAATAGCCTCTTATGACAGTTTGATGTAATATTGATATTTTTTCCATTTTTATTTCCAAAACAAATTTCATTTAATTTTCATTATTTAATTTCCATCAATTCAGGCAATTCACAGACTTTTTTGGCTGTTTAATGTCTTTGTGCAGAACACATTTAAGTAACTGAGTGGAAAATCCTGTCATAACCACACTTTTTCCTTCTAAGTATTGGCAATTATTCTCCTAGCCCACTGTCAGAATTACAACCAACTTAATTTTTATATATGAAGACTGGAGAAAAAAAAAATTACAGGAACATAGACAGTTATCAGTATTCAAGCATTCTGGGTTACTACTCACCCAAAGCAATAATTATCCCTTGATTCAGCTTACCACGAAGTCACATATTTCGTTTTTGCCCCTCTGTTTTAACAAAGGTTTCATAATACAAATTTTGCCTTTTCATTTCAGTTGCATACACAGGTTACTAGAATGCTAAAATAAAGCAAAAAGGCAAGCAAAGCAAAGAGCGTAACTCTTCTAAGCACTCAGTCCTGTTAATTCTTAATAACAAAAATAGTATTTCTAGGATATTTGTACACTACAGGGTAATATGAAACAAGCCAAACTATAACAATGAAGAACAACTAATTTAAGTATATACAAAAAAATGTCTTTTTTTCTGGAACTGTTCAACCCAAAAAAGAAACAACTATATTCAGCCTCTGGGAACTTTAGCTAGACACATTGTTTTACATTTTTATTAGACCATAAAACATAATTGATATTTTCAGGAAAAAAAATGTTTAAATTAGATGAGGAAAAGCTGCTTCAGCAGTAACTTCAAGCCAGTCCACCAGAATGCATATATATTTCATATTTGGAGAAAGCAGAGTATTTTATAGAACCAAAACTGAACTACTAGAGAAAAGAAAACTAGCACCACTAGCACAGTGGCATTCCTTGTAAGAATATGAAGTTATAACTATTATTATTTTATGTATTTCAAAACATAAAATCTGACAAAACAATGTAAGTAAGTTTTGCCCACAAAGAGAACATACTGCAAAATATATTTCACCAGTCCATTTGGCCTGAGGGGCTGCGGTTTGAACAATGATAAGGCCTGATTGTATAATAGCACAGAAGAATTTGGGATCCCAAGATTTCTTTTTACCTGTAATAAACTATTGTTCAGTTCATTCAATAATGGAATATTCTACTTGGGTCAATGATGGCAGCTCAGGCAAACAAAAGAAGTCTTTATGCTCCATCTAGATGTTGCAAGGTGCTTATTCAATTTCTTCTGCATCAGGGGCACTGTTCCTTACCTAATATGTATACATTTGCTGAGTGTTATTCAGCCTTTGTTGCTTCTGACCCTCACTTGGCATTTAATTCCCAGTCCACCGGGGTATTCATGCTTGATGGCACTGATGCACACACTGAATGCTTTATTTATTTAATGGCACAGGGAATGAAGCTATAAACTGTATTGGACAATATCCTGTTTAAAGATGCCAATGGTTGGTGTTGCAGCATTGCTAACCCACATCTGCAGCAGTGAATATGTCACTGGAGTTTAGAGGACAGTATATACTGATTACAGATCAACACTGCAATAAGGAAAACAAGGTTCCAATTCAAAATTCCATTTAACATTTCTCAGGAATATTGTTATAGTATTGAAAATGTTATGCATGCATTTATGTTCTCTATCTTTTAAAGATGCCCATTAATCTTCACTGCTAGTGGCAAAGAAATTTTCCTCCAAATACTACAGTCCCTACTAAAAACTGCTGATACTACAATGAAATTTCAGTTATGTCCCTGTGTAGCTATGCAGAATTGTTTTAAAGCACAGTTCTCTGCGCCTAAAGCAGTAGAGAGCTGATTGCAAACAACTCACGTACAATTTGACAACTAGTGAAAAAAAAATACTGAACTTTACTCAGTTGAACAACTTTGTCATTTATAACAATAGAAGTAACTTCACCTACACTGGTAAGGTTCAGTCTTTCTCTTAGTTAAGGTAAGGTTTTCCAAACAGCAAAACTCATGAATGTTATTGAAATGTTCTCTCAAAAGGTTTCTTATCTAAACGCAAACAAACAATATTTAACAAAAATAATGTGGAAGTGACCAACACAGTTGCAACTTACTGAAACCTCTACAATCAAATATACTGACTAAAGTGAAATATCACACAAATGCTAATAGGCAACCACAGCAAGAGGTATTTTAGAGGAACTTACAATTATTCTGGAAGCCTGGGACCTAAGATCCATAACAGCCTATATCATCCGTTGTTTTTAATTATGTCTTTTAAAAAAGCTCCCCTGCTGTGTTTCCGAAATACTAAATGGCCTCCACAGCTACTTGGCATAACTCATTCTAATTCATGATTACAAGATGGTATTTTCAGACTATTCCCTCTTTCCCAGCAACGACTTAAATGAAAAAAAAAAAAAAAAATCATTTTGTCTTAATTCCTATTTAAGCCATCCATTTGAGGCATAAAATTTGAAATGCAATAAATGTCAAGTCACAGAACATAACATTTACATTCTGTTTCTGCAGAATTCCTATCTAAAAGAAATTTTAAAATAAGTAAAGCATGATGTTTTTAATATTTACTTTTAAGAAAAAATCTCATAGTACAAGTTTTACTTGTAAGTAGGATAGGGTCAACTGGCTTAAATTTGGTTCCAATTTTTATTCTGCTGTGCAAGGTACAGAATTTTAAGATTAGAATCGCATATGCTCGAAGTAAAATGTTCTGCTCAATACAGTAGACATTTCCTAACTGCACTTCCATGTTCAAATGCTAAAGGTTGATAGGTATATTTATCCTATAAGCTGTGAACTTTAACTATTACTACCAAGAAGGTTATGCCCTTAAGGTTCAAACAAAACACACTGGAAGGTACACTTAAAAGGGAAAGATGCAACCATTTTGTGTGACCTATCCTCTGTAGGATTACTCCCATAAACACTGAGAGCTTTTTTGTTTCTTTACCTCTTCTTATTCCTAAAATACTACCGATTCTTTTTTAAAGAAGACTGCCTCTAAGAATTGCATAATTTGCATAGGAGAATTACCATTGTTATCTCCCTGAGAAAAGAAGCGCAAGGTAATGGAAAGGGAAGGGAATAACTGAACGCTTGGGGTCATAAGGACTAAGCCTTAAACAAAGACAGAATACAGAGTATTCATGAATTTGCAACTAGTCAAAATGTGCCAAGGACTGTGTTTCCTCTCTGTAAGCTCTTTTGTGCTTCGTGTAAGCAAAAGTCAAGCCAACCCCAAAAGAAGCAGTATCTGATTTTCTGGACAGTTTCTCTGATAGGATGTAGCTGGGGCTCTGTTTATCTGAAATAATGCTTGACAGCTGCATCCCCCAAGCACATGCTCCAATACAACATCCCAAGATGGGTGAAGCATGTATAACAAAATGAAACTTAAAGCAAGACAGCCGAGTCAGAGTAAATCCCTGTTTCATTGAGTTCTTTCCTGACTGAAAGACGTGGAGACTGTCTCTTGGTAACTTACAGAGAAACCAGCAGGTCTAGGGGGGAATATAGTGCCATTCTTTGCCTTTTTCCTTTTTTTTTAAACATTGATTTTGAACAGCACATTAGAAAAAAGGATGACAGAATCAATAGAATTTAAGATGCTCTTGTAATCTGGGTTTAACTTCGTAGTAACACCTCTAATCAAAGGCGGGCAACACTTTGTGGCATTTTGACATCTACATCTATCATGTGGATATGGCTTTTATTGAGCTGAATTAACAACTTTACTCAAATAATTAAAATCTAGCCACCCAAAATGTCAGAGTAAAAGTAGTTTAGCACTTCATCATTCTTGTAAAAGTGTAATTTTAATCTGTGCATTATGCCAGCTGTTTTGTGGGTTTACAATAAAAGTAATCAAGCAGTAGAACAGAAAAAGGAATTGTAAAACAGCAAAAGAAATAACATCACAGTAGCCTGCCACATGTTAGCACCAATTTTACTCCATGGAAATTAAATCCACCTCTAAAACTGATAATACCTCAAAACTGTAAGCAAGGGAATACTTAAAACATCAAATACAACCTGGGTTCTATTTTTCTCCTTAAATAAAAAGAGTCGTAAAAATCTCTCATTTCCTCCCAAAAGTGGAAGTAAAAATATCATGGGTTCTATCCTTCAATTTTTCTTCTCATATCCTGTTGCTTTGGAAAAATCTGATTCTCCAACTACAAATGGAGTTCAAAAAGACTAAGGCCATATTTTCAAATGGCATAAACAAGCATCACCACAAAAAGGAAAAAAAAAAGTGAAAAAAAGACTTTGCCTTTCATCTTTGCTGCTCCTCCCTTGTTTAGGCTAGGTGTTTTGTGGTGTGTGCTTGCTTTTTTTTTTCGGTGCAAGTGGATCACCCATGCTGCATAATTGATTAGGTTTCAGACCACATTTTTGTACAGAGAGGCAACCTAAAGTAGAAAACAGGTCCCAGGGTCGGAGAGAAGGGTAACATGCTTTTTAAGTGGTCACACTGGCTTATTTCAATCGCAAATGAGTATAATCTCAGTTTTTTATTACACTCAGTAGTTGAAGGATTTAGTAATTTAATTAATAATTACTGAAATATAGACAAAGAAACACATATTGATAATCCTCCATAACAGAGATTTCTTTGCCTTTCCTTTCTCTTACTTGTTCTGGGGTACAAGACCATTTACACGAACAGATATGACCTTTAAAAACGACAGAATAAGTGTGAGACAGGGCAGGCAAAGGAGATGAAAGATGATGCCGGTGCCGCAGTCATTTTATGTTAAAGGCTCTGCTTATATGTGTAATTCATACCACTGAAGTCAGAATAATTTGAGAGCTGAGTTTTCAACAGCCTTTATAAATGATGTGTTTTGTTTCAGGAAATGTCGTCTTCACTGAAATGCTGGTAACATGTATATAATTATGTCAAAATAAAAACCACAGTTTTTAAAAAACTTCAAAGCCTTAATTTTAAAAATAAGCTACATCTCAGTGACTATTTTTTTTACTACCTTGATGCCAATTATTTTGAATTTTACTGATACATATCTTTGTTTCAGCCAGGTTTTTTCCGTACTAACTGCATTAACAATGTTAACAAGAGAACCACATTTTCCATACAGATGAAAAAAAAAAAAACTTCATAGTCATGGGTTTGGGTTTTTTTTTTTTCACTTCTCTTATGGTTTAAAATGCAGAATATGTATTTCAAATTATGAGACTTGTACCACAGCAGCAGAGACCCTACAGCAAAACACTTCCAAAGGGCCATGCACTGTCCCCAGATGCACAGCATGGCTTCTTATTCATTTCAGTAGGAGTCTTAGACAGGCAAAGAAGGCAAAAACTAATAAGCACCTGGGGAAGAGATTAAATTTAACCAATAAAAAAATAAACCCAATCTTAAAGACTTCTACTCATTTTGGGAAGGTGCTGACACACTTCTCACCTCTGTAAAGTGAAGAGTAATGAGACAACTTAATTCTTTCATATTTCGATCATGCTCGCTATGCCTAGAAATTGCAGTTAAAATTCCTAGCAAGAAATTTTCACTGCTGCAACTTGGATCCAAGTCCGAACAAGCACCTAGGCTGATAGAGCTGAGATAACTCACAGATCAAGTTTCTAGGTTAAATTAATACACCCCTCTAGTACTCACTTTAGGCTGAGTAAGGTGAACTGAATTTCATTAAGAAAATCTGGAAAGTGCTGTTTGAATTGGCAAGGAAATAGGGTAGGCTGGTGGGAGGCAGAGACTAGCAGCTGAACACATCTGCAGCCTAAAATCCAAAACCTGTCTAGAAATCCACAATCCTACTGGGTGAAAGGGGGAAAAAAAGATACAAGAATATGCACTAAAGAATGCACTCTTATCTGGACTGGCCACTAAATCAACATTAACTTGAATGTTTTGATGCTTCTGGGAGATTAAGAATTGCCCCAAAGGGAAACACTGCAAAAGAAAATAGACATGAGTTCTAAAAACTTTTTTTCTTTTTTTTTAATTGTAGACAAGCCAGAAATACAGAAAAACAGCTGAAGGGGAAATTAGAGAGAAAATGAAAGTCCTGCAGACAATGAGGAACTGAGAGGGTTCTGATCTTTCCTGTGATTATTACAGCTAACAACCCAGTTCAGAGAGATGTAAGATACGTTACTATTTCTAACCCCTTTAGAGGATCAACAATGTAAAAAACACTACAGACAAATATTTTAATTGTAGTGCTAATTCAGTTGTTTTTACTCTTTGTTTAAAAGTATATTGTGTTCATATGGCTAAGTGCTTTTGTTTGTTTTGCATCAACCCCACTCAAGCCGTGGAGAAAGCTGGAGAGGGTGAACAAAGGCTTTTCTCCCTCAGACACCATCCAAATATTCTGAGCCTCACAAAAACGGACTACAAAAACTGTAATATTTGTCTTTCATTATTTTGAGGTCCCATGTGAGAAACTGCATGTTACTAATTACAAAAGTCTCTCGCACGCCATTGTTTGGCCTGAGAGGCTGCAGCTTTTCCTGCACAAGAAGCATTTTGTTCCTCCCACCCTGCAGGAACATCTTGTTGCAATCTGCCTCTTGCCAAACGGCACCTTGCTGCCTGTGAGGCATCAGCCAGGGCAAAGTCTTTCTCTGGTCTGACACTCAGAATCCCACTTGCCAGGCTGCTGCTGGCAATTTAGCAGGAAATGTATCCCAGCGCTGTTGCTCCCACGTCCTGACCATGCCCTGTGCAGGTTAGGCAGGTAAACATTTTCAGTAATTGAGAGGTGTGAAAGGATCACCTTCTTGATTAGAAAACAGAAAAGAATTAAGTGCAATACAAAAAGCAAAAATGTAGAGCTTCCTTCCCAAGCAAACCCTTCCCAGCTCTTGCACTTGTCTTGGTTCACTTGCAGGTTTTTGAGCTCCTCCTTTACCCATAGCTAACTTGTTTCAGAGAGCTACTCGCAGCTACATTTCCTCTGTTCCTTTGTTAAAGATGGAGTCCCCCCAGGGCTGCTCACAGCACTTGCTTAGGGCTACCTTCCTCTCCCTTCCATCAAAACTCTCCTATCAGGCATCTCTGCCTTTCGGAATTTCCAGAACTAGTCATATCAAATACAGCTATGGAAATTTGTATTTCCCCATTCTGCTTTCTGGAGTAAAAATTTATTTAAAAAAAACCCCGCAGTTAAGTAGGACACCACTCTTCTTGAACCAGGGCATCATGTTTCATTCAAATGAGATTCAAGATTTACTATAATGTAGAACTTTAGATTATAAATCTCATATATTTAGAAATATTCAGCATATACATAACTTACATACTGCCTAATACCTCTTTTTTAGTGCTTTGGCTAGCATCTACACTACCTGCCCATTGCTGTTTCACACCAGTTGGGAAGCCTTGTCACCACAAAATATAGTTTCCTCCAGCTGAAACTCAAGTGAAAGCAGTAAACAAAACAAATCTGCAATTCTGCTAGTTGTAATAACCAATTCGTTTGCTCAGATTCAGATCCATTAAGATCCAGTAACAGAAAATACACCATGTTAAAAGGTGAAAGAATACAGTCTGTGTTTCTTAAAATAGCTCATCTATTGCCTTCTGCATGAATCCAGCCTCTTCTGCGGGGAACAGCACAACCTGAACACAGAAAATGCCATCCTGTGGCACCAGCTGCTCACCATGGGAATAAGGAAATAATAAGAAAATACTTGAGAATAGTGACAGCTATATCTTGAAGTAGAACTGAACTGCACAATAATGTGCTTAAATACTTTTCAAATGTTGACAGAACAAAGGAGATTACATGGTGACCACAGGAAATACCAGTATGATGAAAACAATGGAAGAGTTTATTTCTGTAGCTCAATCTCTATCTCCCCCTACATATTCTTTAAAATAGTCTTCATGATATAAAGCTGAAGACCAAAAAGAAAGTATAAAGCCGAAAGAAACATATATTGCAGCACAAAAATTGAAAAAACCAAACCATCCTTCAAATAATCATTGCATTGGAGTTATAAGACATAATACAGTATAGTACTAAAGGCAAATAGTAAATTTAAATTAAAGGATATAGAAGTTGAATTTGCTTAATATGATAAGATTAGAATTTTTATTTAATATTCTTACTAATTTTAAGAACTACTGTTCTTAAAATATGTCATAAACATTACTCTTAAAATCGCTTAATCTTTTTCCAAAATAAAATATATCACTATGAATATTTCCCATTTATTTAATTTAGAGGTATGTTTTTGTATTATGAGTTTTGGAAAGAAGTGAAAAAATCATGGTTTTGTGAAAGTGTCCAGTTTTCTCTGAATTCAGTTTACTTCTACATGATCACCCCCTGCTGAGCTCATAAATCTCACAGTAAAACTCACGAAACTGCTACAACAAATATCAGAAAGACAAGAAATGAGAAATGGCTGATCTGACTTTCTGCTCAGGCTATTTCAGGATGAACAGATCAGCTTCCCAGATGTCTATTCATGCCTGGACTGGGAAAGCCATTATAATGAAAATCAGAGTTAAAAGATCTGGGGCCTTACCTGGCCTGGAGGTATTCTCTGAAAAAACCTGTTTTTCCTGGTCTAGGAGTCATAGAAAGAACTGACCCCTTGAACAAGGTAAATGAGTTCTTCAGAGTCCTGGAATAAATTCCTAAGCTCAAGATGCTTTTTGGTCTTTGCTATTTACCCATTTCCTTCAGGTTAATGAACTTCAGCAGAAACAAGAGCTGGAAAACACCACTCACAGTCTCTCATAACTATGTTTTAGGCACCTAAAATACAGGTACAATGCCTAATGGCATCCATTAACACACTTTCAGTAACGCCTAAGAACCTACAACATGCACCTGCAATGAAGCAGCTGCCTCCATCTCTAAGCATTATCAACACTTTTAAAAATACCTGCTCTTAGGACAGAAAACTGAAGCTTCGTAAAAACTAGAGCACTGACAGGAGATTGAGGAAATAGTTTCAGAGTTAATTTGATCCATCATAAAGCTGCATTGCATGTCCCCATCAATTCCCTGGCTTGGAAACAACCCAGGAGGGTGCTGGGCTGGGGCCAAGCCCCAGCTCCTGTCAGCACAGGGCCACTGGGCAGGGGGGATCCAGGAGTCCAGGCTGGGGTGCAGGAGGAACATCCCTATTCCAGAGCAGGGCAGAGAACTCCTGGGACTGAACCCACTGAGAAACGGGGACACTGTAACCCCAAGCCCATGAAGCAAACTGGCCTGTGCACACAACGTGCAGTACTGGCAGTGGTTCAGACGTGCAAAGAGAAGAGATCTGCTCCATGACACAAAAACCCACACCCTGAGTTTTCAGGCAGCCTGATTTGCATAGAGTAACTGCATGCTCAGGTATTTCTCCAGCCTCATTCCATTTGGGACGACGGGTTGGGGGTTCTTTTTCCCTTTGGAAAGGTTGGTTTTGGGGGGGCTTTTTTTCCTTGGTTTTGTTTGTTAGGTGTGGGGTGTTTTTTTCTTTAATTAACAAATTGCTATGTAACACCTCCTGAGTGCTAGTAAATATTAATTTAAAAAGTAGAGGCAAGAAATAAAACAAGTGTGAAGGTGCAACTACAAATAAAATTGTCTTGGGATAATATATATAACAGAGATGCTCAGTTCACTCAGATTCATGAGCAAAGACCATGAATTTTAGACTGTATAGAATGCCTAAGAATGAAAACTGTAACTTCTGTCAGAAGGGCGGAAAAATGCAAGGGGAAATCATAAACAAACAGATGTTGCACTTATTCGTAGTAAGGAATGTTCTGTACAGCATTAAAGAAACCTAAGGGCAATTGGATGACAGCAACATTTCTGAAGTTTCTTTAGATTCATTTTAATAAATATCAGGTAAAGGGAGGGATAATTTAGCTGTCTGAATTACTGGATTATGAATTAAATGGTTCCTTTTAACATTCTCTACTCAAACCACAGTCCTATTAACCGTAAGACTGTAATGTGAATTTTTAAAGAATGAAAAAATATTATCAGTTCTGCAAGTGATTAAGTCTAGCCCAAAAAGAACATGTAAGGCAAATGCTTTGGAAAGCCTGCCTTTTTGTATAAATGACAGATCAAAGTGTTATTAGTAAAATTATATAATCCTGTTAAACTGGATCCTGGAAAAGGAGTACTGAAAGGCAATTTGGATTCTACCTCTTCCTTAAACCACCACATTTTATTTATTTTAACTTGCAGGTCCTTGCAAAACTCTTACTGGAATGCACATTCTTTTCTTTCCACTTTTCTTTCACAAGACAGGACGATCAGGTTTGTTATCACGAGTCCCTCAAACATAACACACACATGCACACATTTTTTTGGGCTGTGGAATAGCAGTCTTCTGCTTTTCACACTCACAAATTTTATAAGGACAGAAAAATTCTCACAAATTTTTCTTCTGTTCTTCACTGAAGACTTAAAAAAAAAAGAGAGAAAAAAAACCTCAAACACAGATGGATGGAGATTTTTTACGTGTTCTGCACTCTGTATTGTCACCACAGGACCACCTGCAGTCCTGCACTGTCCAGATAGGTGTTCTCAAAAACACCTGGGTAAGCTGTTTGCCCAAGGACTATGTGCTGGAGATAAGAGGTAATTAGCAAATGAAACTATTCCTAGCACTCCTCCTTCAACATTAAGTGCAGAGCTGCAGCAGCAAGCTGGCACCTGGTACAGGGAAATGCTAGATGTGATCATTTCAATTTACACATTCAGCACTACATCCCATATGCTTGTCAATGTGAAAGTGTCAGTGATAACAGAGATACCCTAAGAAACCGCTCTGTTGAAATGCTGACATGAAGTTTTTATGTATGAAACAGACCCTCTACTCTGGACCATCTGTAACTTCTTCCTTTTCTCACGGGGCATGTGTTGGCCATAAAATCTTTCCATTAAAAAAAACATATAAAAAATTAAGCTTGAGTTTAAAGGGAAAATTATAAGCCCTTAAACATCCATAAACCAAATTTATATATCAAAGTATATTTCATATAAACACACTACTTGCTCAGCAAGAACAAAAAAAATTGCTGAGCAGAAAAAGTTTGCTGCAATTAGATATAGCAAAATTTATAGCTGTGCTGCAAAATTAAAGGAAAGTATCTGGTGCTATGACTTGTACCAATATATAAAATTAAACAAACTGGCAAATTATGACTGGTTTTGTCTCTTGACTCTATAGTATGTTTTTCCATGCCCGTGTTCTGTACACATCTTAAACTCACAAGTGTTTCTTTCCAAAATGCTTTCCAATGGTTTCACAACCAGAAATCTCTAAAGTACAACAAAAGTAGGAAGCTTCTTTTGTGTGAGAAGTGACGAGTTTGCTGAATTAGGTGACCAACTAAGGCTAAGGAAAACAATGCACAGAAGCAGAATGATTTCCTCTGCACAGCTGAGGTCTGTGAGTTGGCGCTGATCATCAGAAAAGGATGATGGAGAGGGTGGAGGGAAGAGAACAGGATGGCAAAATTTACAAGGCAGCAGTTTTACTTATTATACTCCTTAAATTATCTGAAAATGCATTGAGAAGTGAGACATGGAGAAATATGCTCTGTGATAATGTCTTTAAAAAGTAAAGTTGACAAAAGAGAAGGAAATTCATGGCCACAGTAATGCACTCCAAAACCTAAATATACAACTTCAGTATTTTTTTTTAAATCCTAAGCAATGAGCCAAGAAATATCTACTAGTACTCAATGACAGTGGATAATTAAGAAATGTACACTCTAAGCAGGCTACTTTGTGCATTTAAGTATTTTGGCATCTTCCTCTACAGCTTCCAGTACTGACTTCCAGTGAAAGAAGAAAATCTAAAGGACTGAGATATAATGAGGCAATTTCTGTTCCAGTAAAAGTACATGCACTCATAAAATCCCTAAAGTAGTCTTGAAAGGACTAGCTTATCTGGGAAACACACCCTTTGGAAAAATCTTGTTTCCCTCCTCAGGACAGAAATCAGATGCAACTCTGAATCTACCCAACCACACCTTTATAAAGACACAAAGGCTGTCTTCATACTTGCACTTGCAAACCCTTGCAGACAATTTGGGATACCCTTCCCCATCTTCATAACCAAATCAAGGAGATTCAGGCTCTAGATACTCTGACTTTACATGACAGGGTCCCACAAAGGAACATTAATCATGTTAAGTGTCAAACTGGTACTGTATTCTAACAAAGAATGGCATGTTTTAGACCATTTTTCCTCTTGAAAAGAAAATGCCCATTCAACTGGCACAACGGTTTCCCAAGCTTCAGTGGATGCATGGATCTCACTGGTTTTTCATCTGTTTAAGGGTGAGGCACTCTGACAGCTCCACCATGACCTACACCTCTCCCAGTTGTCCAATGCCTGCGTGACACGGCTCAGGGAAGAGGCCGGGGGGAAATTCTTCCTAGAAGAGAAAGAAAGGCTGTCTCCTGCCAGTCCTGCCTCCTGCATCAGTCCACTGCAGGGGTGCCAGAGACCACAAGGGAGCTGATGGGGTGAGAGAGCAGGAGCCAACAGCTCCTACCACCATCAGATGGAAATCCTGCAGCTCAGTGTCCCGTGGCTCACCCCACCCGTGTGCAGGAACCCTCTGTGATGCCAGCTCTGGGGCAGGAATGTTCCCCTGCCCAGGGGCATGGAGGGCACCTGCAGCCTTGCCCTTGACGGGCTTTCCAAGGCACACTGCCTACTGCAAACACCTTCTGATAATTAAATCTTAATACCTTCACTTTGGAAAGCAAACACCAGACACAGAGAAGCTGTACACATCTCCCCATGCTCCAGAGACTTTCCTAAATAACTTGTCAGCAGTACTAATTGAAAGCATGTAACATTAATATGTTAACAGGAGACATACAATCAAAAATATGCATTTTCCATAGAAAACTGGAATTTGTCAAGGGGGAGGAAAGAGATGCATGTCCATTTATTATTGTCTAATTTTATTTTAAGCATTTATTGAGGATCTAATTTAGAAATTGCTGTTACACGTTTTAACCACATGCTTTATGAGTAGGGTTTTTTTCCTCCCTTTCAACAGCATCAAAGCCTTCCATTACCCTCATCAGAGGTACTCCAAGTTCTGACCTCCTAAACACAACAAACACAGAAAACAACTGCAGTGCTTCTCCTAAAGTATCTGACTGTAAGGTCTAGGTGTATATTCAAGTGACACAGGCAAAGCTGACAGCTCTAAAAACAGACTTAATAGTTTAGGTTGCAGACATGCTATTGTGTTGTCAGCAGAATAAGCACTCTTGTAACCTTCAATACTTTGGTTGAGGAAACTAAAAAAGTTGAGCTTGAAAAATGGAGGAAAAACAAAATTAAGCATTCTAAGTCTAGGGAAGTTAGTCTACTATCATCAAAAGGAGACACCTACCTATGCTGCAGATCTAATTTAGGAGGCATGACTTTATAAATGCTCAAAGAATAAAAAGGAAATTTTAGCTGAGCATATATGTTCACACTGTCAAAATATATCTATACATATCTATATCTATGCATAAAACTACACAGGTTTAAGCTCTAACTATGCAGGTAATTCGTTGAAAAATTAATTCCCAATGCAGGGTATATATATGTGTGGGCTTTAAAATGGGAATTTATTCCAGAGGCTTTTGTTCCAATATCTCCTTCACTTTTAATTCCCTCAGGTTTTCTTAAGAATGTAGCATAATTGAGAATTATTTTCATGGAACAGTAATTCTAAATAAGTGGGATGTTGGAGATGAATTGTACGTCTAAAAATGATTTTATGTCTAAATCATTAAATATCATGCAGTGAACATAGCACCTTTTGCCCATTTAAATGCTTGACTGGCATAAATAAATATATATTAAAAAGTCTTTCTAAAACCAAAACTTTTAGTTAACAAGCTTCTAGGAAAATCCACCTCATGAGGCCAAACCAAGGTACCACAAAAATATGCATTGTCTTTTTACTGATAGAGATATTGTTAACGCTCAGGAGAATTGCCTGTGAGCAGTTAACTAACACCACCCTATCAAGATGTAAACATGTTGCCAAAAATTCTCAAAGTCTTCAATAATGAGATTTCCTTGTGTTATTTCTTCATATTGTCATTGGTAACAATTCACTGGCCCTTATCAGACAAGAGTTCACATTTTCTATCATTCCATTTTTACCTGCCTAATCAGTTGAACAAAAGTACTTTATGTAAAATGATTCCTTTAGTTGCCTTAGCTACAAATCCCTGCAGTATTGTATAATTGAAATCTACTCACGTAAGTTAGGAATAATTAGGCCCCAAAATTAAGCCAAACACAAAGTTAATTCAAATAGTCAGCTGCTGTCATTTAAATGGTTACAGAGTTTTATTGTTGCTTAACATCGTTGAATGCTTCTAAATGCACCTTTTTCCCCCCTCTGTTACAACCTGATCCCTTACTCCAGATGGAAACAGGATCAAGAGAATGAATTTTGATTATGTCATAATCATTCCTACCCTGACCAAAGATTTTCTTCACTAGTTTTCCCAGTTACTGTCACTAGATTTTTCTATTTTATATTTTAATCAGCCATATAAAAAAAGGAAATAAAAAGAATCAAAATAGAAGAGGCTTGAGGTAAATATAGCCAGAATCATTGAGTCTATTAAAATGACATAACTTGATGACAAATTTTTAATGCAAATATTCAGAAAGTCTCTCTTCATACTTCAAAAAACCTTTTTGTAAAAAGAAGGCAACATAGAAATACAGTTAAAATGAATCCATGACAAATCTAAGTCCTAGAAAATAAGGCACCAAAGAGATAAGATTAAATATCATAACAGGAATTGTTCTCAGGACCGAATTAGGACTCAGTTGATTTATTAGTGTGAAGTTTGAAAGAATTTGTACAGAAAAATAATTGTTATATTGTTACACATAAAACATAAAATAATTGCTACATTATTAGATTACTTTGTAACCAGTAAAGGAAAGGCTGCTGGTTAGATGTATTTCTGACTCTTTCTGTGGGCACTCAGTTTACACTGCAGAACAAAACACTGTATCATAAATCCTTCAAGACAGTTTACATATGGATGACTTCCAGCCTTTTGTATTGTGAATTTTTAAAAATGTACAGATGCTTTTTATAGCTAGGAAGATATACATACATATATAGATCTTTAGACTAGCATAAAGACAGAGAAGATTACAGAGTAGGATTTGAATTGAAGGCCTAAACCAAGCAGTTTATGCATGATACAGTATGCTGATAGATTTTTTTTTTTTCCAGCTGGTGCATTAATACATGAAGTGATGTTTTGTGGACCCTATCCATCTTTACGGGTAATAATCCACATCACAAACCACCCGTTTGCCCTCTAGTACTTTCCATGCTTCGCTCTTCACGCATGCCAGTTTCATCTGTTGCAAATTAAATGATGCAAAAGCGTAAGCAACAAATTGTTCACTTTTGTTTACTAAAAGCATATTTATCTTAAACCACCAAAAAGCATGATCAGTCCTCAGCCAGAAACCCAGACTCTTCCAATAGCCTTTCAATGGTCAATGTTACAGTGTTGCACTATAAACAGCCATTTAATTCTTCAATATTTGCAATTAGATGCAATTCACAAGCCTAAGAAAAATGAACTAGGGTAGCTCAATGGGAGAAATACTGTGGAAGGCAGATCTAATCCCATGCACAGGATCAGTGGCAAACAGGAAAATCTGACTGAAGGTTATTCAAAAGATGGTTAAAACAGAAGCGATATGAAACAGCACTGAAGCCTATAAAAGGCAAACATTTCCCATTACTTTTCCAACTAAAAGTGCAGCACACGGGCAAATCTGGTTTCAGTGTCAACTTCCTCTCAGGTTTCCTAAATGAATTACCTAATTCAAATTTAACAAGAAAATTGCTCCAACAGCACCTTGCATTAATTGTACTTTCTTCTGGAAGAGAACAAAAGTACCTAACTCCTGAGAGAGACATCAAAATCCCTGACAAGGGAGAACACAAAAGCCAGCTTTCCTTCCATCATCAAGATCCCTCATAAAACTCGCCGAGTGCTGTATCCAACAACTGAAAGTTATGTGGTCCCCCTGGGTTTCTCACATGTATGGGTTGCTCAGGCAACAGATGAAAAAAAATTCATTTTGCTTCCCAACTAGTCTCCCCCACACATCTTTTTTATATACTGAGAAAACATCAGGGATTATTATACTAGCATAAATTGAGAAAACAAAAAGAATGAAACATTCCCAGCCACCTGGACTGGTGCAAGCTCAGCAGGAACAACCAGGGAATCTCCTCTACCACCGCCAACACCCTCATGTACACTTACATGGGTTGCCTGAAAGTCACTGGGACATGGATGAATTGTCTCCTTGACTGAAAAAAGGAGCCTCAAGCAGAGCTAACATTCATATAGCTCCATTTCTTTATACTTCAAATGAAAGCAAGGAGGTAAAGATTATAGAAACACACAGAGCTTTAGCACAATTGGGTTTTGAAAGCCAATGGAGTAGTTTGAGACTCTTTCTGGAATGGCAGAAATGTGGAACACCTTGCGCAAAAGGATTTTTTCAGCTCATACTATCAGAAAGAGCTGCATATTCAATTTATCATACTGTGTCTCTGGATTTCAGGTATGGCTCATCTACAGAGGCACACATACAAAATATATCCTGTGTTAAAAATGTAAAAAACTTAGTATTCCTCAAAGAAATGAATTATGATGGGAAAAGTATCCAGCATTCAGGAGTCTCATTTGAAATATCAACCCAAACAAAACCTACAACAACAAAAAAAAAAAAACCAGAAAAACCAACCAAACAAACAAAAAAACAAACAAGAACAAAACCAACAACAAAACCAAAAAAACAAAAAAACCCTAAACAAACAAACAAACAAAAATCCACAAAAACAAAACAAAACAACAACAACAACAACAAAATAAACCAAAATCACAAGGAGCAACTATAAATATTCTTCTACAAAAACAACACTGATGAGTAAAAATAACACCAGTTAACCACTGCAACAGGCCAGACAATTTTTAAGCATGTCTTCGCCATTGTTAGGAGCTCCTACACTATTAAAGTGCCTTTATAATGGGAGTATGGATGGACAAACCAAGAACTTCTCTCTGTGAATGGTTTTATCTCCTCTTCCTCACGTAACACAATCTGGAATGCTATCACAAACACAGAAGCGGACACATACATGAAACATATTTTAGAGTCATTTGTGTAAGTCCTTTTTCTGCAGTGCCTTCATCCTGCATATGCTTCCTGCTATCAAGACACCCATCCATGCAATATACAATTAGTACAGACTATTACTTTCTGTGCCATTTACTCACAGAGGTAGACCATGAGCATCGGTGGATCTACTTGCAAGTATAAAACCCATTATGTGCTTGTAGAACTTGGCAACAAATATTAAATCTAAAATCATTATACTTTATGATAATTTTTATAATCTGATCATAAGGATACTAAATGTAATAAGAAAGCCAGTGCTGAGGCATTCATTGATATCAGATGCTTCAGACAGTTATACATCCATTTTACACTCTACCTGAAAGTACAATATAAAACAATGTTAAAACTATATAAAAAACCTTGTTACTAAGATGAGCAGCATTCTTCCACTTGAAAAAAAAAACAAAACCAGAAATGAAAAATAATTAAAGATTTTTAAAATACAACTCTTAATAAAAAATAAATCATATATTGTCCCGTATTTAGTGACAGAATACTAATAAAGCCTATTTGCTTTTTAAAAGACATGTCCAAATTCTGCTACTGTGCTCCTGCAAAGGTCCCTTATCATAATAAACTAATCTAAAATATTCCCAGATTTATATTTAATGAAAGAAAAGCCCCTTAGGCAATGATGTTGGTGCAGGTCAGCTGAAGGTTAAGTCAATCCCCTCTCATTGCACTGGTCATCAGCACAGCTCACCTCGCCCACTGAGACCCACCAAGGTTACGGCAACTGAAGACAGCAAACTCCAGCAGCAGCTTAGAGAGCTCTAAAAATACAGCATCTGCTCTCAGCACAGCACACTGCACTTCCATCATTTTACACATTACAGGGGATTTCTCTTCTCCTGAATACAGAGCCCAAGAACAAGCAAAATCTCCCCGCAAAAAGGAGAATGTTTTTCAGTAACTGAGAAGACAGCGTATCAAAATAGTAATATTATTACTCATCTCATAGTAATTACGCATTTATACTCTTTTCTCTGCTTAAATTGCAAGACTCCTACATTAACACTTCCTAGCAAATTTTCATTTAAATGTAAGTATAGTATTTAAAATGGTTCTTCATGCATCCTTCCACATGGTTCTTCTACATTTTAAAATAGTGGTGGTTTTGCTTTGGTTTCAAAAATGTAATGTTACAGCATAGAATCCTGCAGACATCACTGCTCTGGGAATACGTAAAAGGTTATTCACTGCCAGCATGTTAAAGCATCTCTGGATTTTCCGGGCAGTCTGTCAGTCTCTATTTTCTGGAAATGTAGTTGAAAAGCTTAACAGACATTCTTCTTTAAGAAGAAGTTTGGTCTCGCAGTTTAGATCAATTTTCTTTTTAGAAGATATGTTGGGCCTCCCTCAGAAAAGAAATGAGAGATGCTCCAGATAAGTATGCACCAGAAAATCCCACTGAAAAATGGCATGATCTTTCAGGACAGAAAACAGGACCCAGTGCAGCAGTTGCTTTCTTCAGAAAAATTCTGCATAATCTGCATTAACCAATTAGGAAAACAAAAATTTACTAAAGAATCCTAAACCATATCAGGTATACACGATATAAATAAAGATAGCATTTGGCTTATTTGACTGATCCTCCAAAGGGCAGGCAATACCTGTCTGGCCTTAGCACGCTGGGCGTGATTACAGATGTTTTGCAGCCTCTGTAAACCAAGTAGTTCCTACTAACTGGGTGCCTGACAGAGCTCTCACCGTGATAAATTCCCTGGCTAGAAATTAAATTAGTGCTCCTATTTGCTCTGGTGTGACTCCATAATGGATTTCACTCCTTGCAGAACCTTAATCCACTAATTAACAGAAGTTGATTTCTACTCAAGTCCATGGTACAAGTTTTTTATAATTTTTATCCTGGGCAAAATCCTACTAATACTCCCCAGTAAACGTGCAGGAAAGCTGATGTGCTTTTACAGTTTGTTCAGTACCTGTGCCATGTGCCTTAGACACTCCATGTCTGAGTGGCTCGACAGGAAGCTGAAGAGCTGAAGTTATAAACTAAAATAGCAAATATCTTTGTAGTGGCCCAGAGTACGTTATCTGAATTTAGTATGTCTTTTTTTTAGTAAATGCACTAACATTGAATATGCACTTAAAACAGCTTCCAATTCAGCACTCAGCTCTTTGGCTGGCATAACTGGAATTTACAGGAAGATATCCTTTTCAGTATAATGCTCATTAAAACAAACATTCAGAAGCAAAGACATGCTGGATTTCTTTAAATGACATTAATTCCATTTAGGAAAACAGAATTAAATAGATAATGAAAGCATGATGCTTCTTCCTTTGGACAAAGCATAGATAGTAATTCACAATAAAATGAATTAAAATTGTATTGCACCTTGATTAAAATAGAATGTTAGCAAAGAAAATTATTTTAGCACTTCCCAAGCACTTGTGCTTTTCAAGAAGCAGAAGAGAATAAAAACAAACAGCATCAAAAGCTAGCCAAAAAGGTGGACTTTGTAAGCAAGATAAAGCTTAAAATACTGAAACCTGCACAGTCCAAAAACAAATCTTCACCAGAATGTTTAGCTCTGACATCTTTTTTTCATATGCATATTAGTGTATCTGTCTTAACTTGCTTGAAGAGAAACCAATAATACATATAATAAGCTTTCTACTCTGCTTTGCTATGGAAACAAGACGTGTGATCTCACTCTCTGGCTTTCTGTATTTTCTCAGATAATTTTTAACTTGTTAGATGATTTCACCTAATTAGGAAGGGGGAAAAAACGAGGTAAAAAAGAGGTGGTGTCAAAAGTAATTAATTTCCTAGAGCTGGTAAGAAACAGGTAAGTAAAGGTGCAGGACTGAAGTGCACGGGGCTGAGCAGGAAGAGCAGAGCAGAGCCGAGACTGGGTGGGACAGACACGGGCTCTGGCACAGCACAGAGGGAGCCCTGCCCTGCCCCAGGTCCCCAGGCCAGGTCTCACACGGCCACCTGCCCACGTCCGAGCCAAACTGCTTCCCAAGGCAGTCCCTTCAGCCTGCCTTTTGCAACAGAACCGTAGTTTGAAAGACATGCCTGTATAAAACATGCTAGAAACAGGGACAAGAAAATAACTTTCAGAAATGAGATTAATATCCCAGCTCAAGGCTTGAGCTTTTCATCCCTTTTTCCAGCCTCTTGTCTCCTCCTCATTTAGGGCTACAATGCTTGCCGTTGATGGCAGTAACAACAAACACAACAATATTGACCTGCTGTTGATCAGATGTACCAGCAGTGTGTAATAACTCAGTGTGGTTCTCCCGTCCAGCTGTCAGCATTTGTCTGTTCCAGGTGAATTTTACCTGCAGGAATGGACTGTTTCAAAAGCAATCTCATCTGGACTGCATAGCCAGGAAAAACAAAAAACAAAACCAAGGCCTTCTTATCTGAAGATACGATTCCTGTTTGGGTAGGCAACAGTAAAAGAAAATTACAGCCTTCGTATAACTGTGCCTGCTTGCTAATTCCCTGGTGAGTTAAAGTTAAGGCTGTGAGAGTAATGAAGCCTTTTCTTGATTGGAAAATGTTTCATTATATGAACAAATGAATCACTTGTCCACACCCAGGATCCTTTCCCCCCCTCCCTCTTCCTCTCCATTAAACTGTACAGAAACATTAAAATGTAACAGCAGGGAATTCAGCCAGGTTTTATCTCCCCCAGTTACTGCAACAACCTTCATGTACACATCAGATTTCTATAAAAAAACCTACGTTCCAAGCAAGAGAATTAAAGATTTTCTTATTTCTAGCAAAAGTTAGATGCTCTTATTTTAACCTTTGTTCATGTTCGTACTTCCAGGCATGAAGTGCTACTAAAGCATGTTATACTTGGCATGTCTTATTACTGAAGCAGAAGGCAATGTAATCTTGTGAGAAAGTGTAATAATGCAGTATTCATTTTTCTTCTGTGGCTGGAAGCCAACTCTATATTAATATTCATTTCCAGTATACAGAGCCACAGTATTTCATTTATTTTAAGAATTTACAATTAATTTGGTATGATTCTGTTATCTGCTCCCAATTTCCTTCCCTGTTTCTTTTAGCTGAAAAAGCAGCTCTTGTATAGACTTTAAAAAAGTAAATTCACAACTGAAGCATCAAAAGATTGCTACTGGCTACTAAAAGCAAGAAAAACAGGGACAGAACAAAATGAACTTGAAATATTACAGATGACAATGAAAATTAACTTTCTGCAAATGGCAAAAATTCAATCTGCAGAAGTTCTCAGTTGACTTTTTCCTTTCCAAACTCAGCAGATAGAACACTCTTTACAGCATGCTGTTTGCAACTGTAACCAAACCACAGAAAGTTGTTCGGCTGCTTTTCCTTTCTGCTTGCAGATGTTTTCAACCACCACACAGCATTAAACTGCAAGCAGCTGAATGTATGTAAAATGCATTAGGTAGAGGGATTTGAAATAACTGTAACAAGAATAATAACAAAAAAATCCTTAGTATTTTAAAACTTTAGAAAAAAACCCATAAATAGATATCTCGATTTCCTACACCTTAGGTTTCACCTAGTGCAACCACTTTTGCAATGTAAGTGCATTTATAATTAGCACCAGTTATTACCAAACCAGCCAGTCATAAAGTTTATAACTCCAATCTCCTAATCCACATTTACCTTTCTTACTTATGAAAGAGGCTGGAAAGTATTTTACCTTCCAGCTGTTTGTACTTACTTTCCTATACCAGTAAGATGAGAGCCAAGCGCACAGCCTGGACAGACACCGAGAGAGCAGAGAGTACAGGAGTCCCACCAAGGATGAACCATCCAAGATCTGCACTGGGAAACGCCAGTTTCCTACTATATCCTGGCAATGTTTAAGAAGGAGGGGAGGGATGGGAAACTGACTGTGAAAGCTATTTAAGTGGAATGAAACTTCCCCAAGTTCAGAAAGCTCCATGAAGGCTCCGAGGACACGCTCCCTGAGAGATGTGTACGTTCACACATGCAGATGAACAACCTATTTCAGCAAAGCTCGTCTGTCAGCACAACGCACAGCCCGAGCTGTGCAAGGCTGGAAAGAAAGCTTAGGAAATTACGCAGTGAGCGTGGAAGGCTGCATAAAATATTTGATTTTTTAATCTCGGGTTTTATCATTTTTAGGGACTGTTTATTTATATAATAGCTCCTTTTTACTTACACAGACTTAGGAAAAAGAGAGGGGGAGGCAGGGTAGCTTTCCAGAAGTATTTCTGAAAATCTAGCCTTAAAATTCAAAGAATTTTGACAGAGTATGGTGTGTATCTGCTTTAAAAGCTGGTGAGATCTTGACAAAGACACAGCAAGGAAGTCTACATATTATATATTGATTACTGAATAATGTGAGATGGCATGGAGATACTATTTTATTACTAAACCAATCTTTTCACCTGCAAGCTAGTCATTCAAAATGCTTACACCCAAAAATAGCCTCAAGTTCTATATGAATATTTGTAATTAGAGAATTAATAAATCATGTTTTCCTGTTCATTCGTTTGTGTTCCTCTGTTTATTAAAAGGGCCACAAGAACAGCTGTGGAGATAGACTAACTGGATGAAGTATAGTTTATAAGAAAAACAGATAAAGAATAGATAATGCAACTTCTTTAAAAAATCTTTTTCCTTCCTCATCTCTTTAATTTAACAGCTATTTTAAACACATTTGATAGCAGTGAAGTATTTTTCCTTTTTCTAAAAAAAGCAAAAATATTTTCAAGTAGGTGCTATTTCTGTATGAACTTTGAGTTTTATTTCCTGAAATTTAACTTGCATAGCACTAATCTTAATGAAGTGTTTGCCATTTCATTTTCAGTGAGCCAAATTAGAAAAGTAAAACGGGTATTTCATTTAGTTGTTTTATATCACATTTAACATATCCATACATTTTTCCTAAATGGTTGTGCAATGAGAATAGAAAAGGAAGGATAAACAGGAAGAATCCAAAAATAAGGCACCTACCAATCAAGGCTATTAATATTTCACTTCCCTGAACATTGCGTTTCAATTTCAACATATGACACTATCAAACCCAAAAAATCTATTTTCTTTTTTCTTCGTTAAAAAGGGATAATTTGAGTCTTATAAATTAAACCTAGAATATACTACAGATACATTTAGTTTGACATCCTCAAACTTCAAGTTATCTAACAGAAATTAATTGTACAGTCCATTTAACTCATCTGCAAACCCAAGTAAAAAATAAACTAAAGCTTACCTTCAGTACACTGCAGGAAGCTGATAATGAGCAGAAACCAAAAACTTTGCATTCTGCAGCCAGAAGACACCATTATTGATCCCTGTAAGAATTTTCTTTGTATTCCTTAATGAATCCAGTTATAAAAGCCCAGCATCATCGAAACCAGTGGTCTGCATTATTCATCTTCATACCTGGAGTAGCAGAGGTTTTGGAAGAAAAAGAGAAAAAAAATCCATCAGTACCTGAACACCAATTATTTAGAATACCAAATTTTACTTCACTCGAAGACGGAGTTTTTTAGTAAAAACTGACAGTACACCTGCACTGTAGCTGGGAATTTGGCAGGTTTCTGGGGTGGAATCTCTCAAGGTCAATGATCACTAAACACAATGCCAAATAATGATATGTGTTAAGGTTGAAAGTATGAGTGTTATTGACGTATTTGCACTAAGAAGCATGAAAAAAAACCAACTGGAGAACATTTTCACCGAACATAAGAAACTGGACCAGTAGATGAGTAGGCTAAGCTTTTCTGACTCCACAAACCTGACACAACCTGCATTTCTCTACCTCAAAGAACCACAGCAAAATTAAATCTAGGGCACTGCCATATTTCTTGGGGATTTGAAACACGGAGTGGCTGAGAACAACACAGCAACTCCTCTCGGCAGGAAGGCTGAGCAGGTCTGCTCCCTGCCATGGTTCTGGCGTTGCCTTCATGCTGCACAAAGATTGCTCTCCTTGGATGAGAGAGGCAGGAACAGCTGCTTTGCTGACAAAACACCCTGTTTGGTGAGGCAGCCTCTTCATATGACTGCACAGTTAGCTGTATTTCTACACAATAAACATCTTCAGAGAAAAGGGAATAAACAATGGATGAGACCTTCTCCTGTCCTCAGCCTCGGACAAGATTTGTCTCTTACTGAGAAATACGAACTGAACTGCTCCTGTAAACGACGTACCAAAGGAAGAATTCTTAAAGCTATCATTTGCATTTGAAAAATATAATTACAGTGATAGAGTGCAGTAGCTGTGGTAGAAGATTTGACAGCAGAGTGCTCCCTTTTGCTAATGACTCTATTCTCTCACCAGCCAGCTGAGTAACTACACACATCCTCTTCCATATCTCACTGTGTGAAGCTAGCTCATGCTTCAGCCCAGACTATTAGAGTTTGGGAAGCTAGAGAAAAATTAACATCCATAGAAAAACAAATTATTTTAAGTAGAAAGCTGGCTCTACATATTACAGATACGTGAAACAACTCTGGAGAACACTGGACAGTGCAGCAATCGTAGATGCAAAGGGCTGAGCCCAGTGTCACATTGGCTTGGTCTTTCCAAGACGAACGAACCGGACTCCGTGGATGTATTGCTGAGATATCTGAAATTAATGTTACTTTAAAACCATGTAACAGTGACGATGTAAAAAATTAAGGGGCAGGATCCAAGGGCCACTTATGATTCTTATGAGTACTAGAGCATGTTAAGGGCTTTAAAAATACATTTACCCTTTTGGCAAGGAGAAGTGGAAAGGATGAAGTGCACAAAACGCCAGATACAGAAATTCTATGAAATGTTGATCATTTTCAGAAGTAAAAAGTGTACATTAGTCAATGTTAATCTTAATCAATGATAAATTTGTTCCCTGAGTATACAAACAGCAACGGGACTGACACTCAGCTTTTTCCCCAAGGAGAGAAAGATGGGAATTAACAGAAAACATTATGGAACAATTTCTCCAGCTCTCAAGGGAGGCAGTGTACCTGTGGAGATTATTAAATAGCCAAGAAGGTTTCTTTACTTGGCTCCTCTTTAAGAGAACTGGAGGCACCCCTCTCACAACACATGTGTGTTTGTGATTCCTCACACAGGGAAAAGAAAGAAAACCGACATCTGAGACCAAACGATTTTATGTTTATTGATACATACAAAATGAGCCCTTTTTCCAATTTCCAACTACAGACAGGTGCTCTTCAGTCACAGGCTCTTTTTCCCCACACATATTTCAATGAGGAGCAGGCAACAGCAAACCGAGCACAGAACAGCCAGAGTGTGGCTCTCCCTGGCACACGCCCGTGTCCCCTGAGGTACAAGGTGTGACCTTCACTTAGATGGTGATACAGCACAACCCCGAAGTGGTTATGAAGAGACAGTCACATTCTAGCTCTAGATCTTTTACACTGGGCTGTGTAAAAGACTCTTTTGCAAGTAAAAGAAAATAAATCTAAGTCCACAAAGGATGCACTGCATTCAGCAGAAATTAAAATTGCAAAGGAGCTCCTGCTGAGTTAAGAAGAAAAAATTGCCACCACAATCTCCAAAAAAAAGCCCTGGAGATAGTTCAGCTAGAAGCTTGGGAAGAGTTTGGATTAATTTTTCACCTGTAGCACCCAAAGGAAAAATCGTAAAACTATTTCACACACACTATAGACTAATCAACGTAATTTCAGTAAGCAATCAGAATAATCCAAGAGAATAGATGATGAATAATAATGGCTAAAAGTGAAATTAAATCAGGCTTCTGATTGCTCCCAGTCTGTCCAGAGGATCTGGACTTCCTGAGACTCAAGTTTTATCACTATTTCTGTAACATATCACTGTGCTCCCAGATTTTGAGACATCTTTCTTCAAGTGGATACTGACATACCTCTGCTTTATCATTCTCAAAGTCATCACTTCCTTCTGGGCCTTTTTAAATTGGAGGGGGGAGGAAAGAGTTATGTTAAAAATAAAAACAATAATCAAAGCATCACTTGCGGTAAGACCCAGCATCTCCCCAAGAAACAGCTGCAAAATGTATGCCAAATACTTTTTTTTTTTCAATTGAGTAAGAGCTCTTGACCTTCTGCTTGACTTAGCAACTTTTATAAGGACCTACAGTTTCTGAAAATATATTGATGCCTTTGTAATACCAAAACCAGCAGAAACTATTCAATTAAGAAGAAATTCAGAGCATTTTAAAGGACAAATTTAAGTGTTTTGTGCAATATATTGTTCTCTTTAGGTTGCTGTAGCCTACAGACATAGAATTTAACTCAGTGTGCTGCTACAAAAAGAATTCAAAATAAAATTAACCACTCCTATGAGATTATCAGTAATGCATGTTTATCTAAAAACCCCCCAAAAAATGAAATAGTGTTTGAAAACTGATGCAATAGGGTTTGAGGTTTCCTCTTTTATTTTGAATAAGTTAACATGTTCACAGCAAACAAATTTTAATGGAGCCTCTGTATTTGAGAAACTCTGTGCAGCTCCAAGTAAAAGAATGGTGCAGTTCTGGCCATTCATCAGCATAACAAAAGCTAAACCTGAGAAAGGCATCCAGACACGAGCTGGAGCCAGAGAGCACTCGGACTAAAGACACTGCTGTCAGCCACATCCTTCTGACCATCCATCTATCAGCGATACAGAGACTGGCGGTGGCATCTCACAACAACAACAAATCCCAAACCAAACCAGTAGAAGCAGGAAAAGACGTATTAAGTTACTTCTTTGTAAACAGAAAAAGGAGACCACAGCGAGTGGCTGTCCTGTGCAAATAAGTTATTTCCCCTCAGACCTTAATAAACCTTTTCTCTGCATCGCTGACTGCTTCAGCTTGTGGGTGGGGCAGAGAGAAACTCCCTAGAGCAAAATCTTGCTTGAATTTCAGAGTGCAATAAAAGCTGCCCAGAAAATTTCAGTTGTAACTTAAATCCCTACCTCTGGGCCATACTGCAATCTCCCACAGGAAAAAAACCAACCCCCTGCTGGAAGTAGAGTGGTTCACCTTGTTAAGATTCTTCTCATATGCACTCTTAAAGAAGGCTAGATCAGGAATAGAAATGTTAATGTTCAAACCTGTAACACTGCAAAGGTACTGGGCATCTCTTCATACTGTATTCATAAGCTGTGCTCCAAGTCCCCAACATCTTAGTGCCCCCGCCTCGCTTCCTTGTTCTTCTGTGCTTCTGAAACTTCTTACAGACGGAACACGACTGCTGCAGAATACATGCCACTGCTGGCCATCCCTCTCCCCGCAATATTGCTCAAGAGCACCCCAGAGATAAGAGAAAGCTGCTCCAAGCATGCTCCTTGAAATACTTTTATCTTTGAAGAGAAAGACCTCTAAAGGACTGCCGTGTCCCAACTCTACTCTGTTTAACCTTCCCAAGGTTTTATTTTCAAAAGCCAAAAAAGGGTCTTTTAAGAGCTTCCGGACAACTGACACAGCATGCTCAAAAGCTGCCTTTTCCCTCCTGTTCTATCCAGCTTTTCAGGCAATTAAGACAAAGGAGAACACAGAGATCTTTCCAGCTAAGCAAGGATGTTTTTCTTTAGCTAAAAGTCATTCAGACTAATGCTGATGTATTTTAGAGTATAGTGCTTAATTTTCCAAATCATTTTAGAAACACTGCAGAGTACTTGCAACCTCCGTGAAGCTTTAACATCCCTATTACGGAAATAAAATTTATACTAGCTTTGCAGATGATGAGGCACAGAGAGGTAAGGAACATCAGGCATAGCTGCACAGTTCATACATGCCAAGGAACTAGCGGGACCAGGCAGTCCTTCTTATAAATCTTGTATGACCTACCTTGCCACACATGCAGCCCCCCCACCGCCTTTCATAACCCAGTTTATGAAACGAAGTAATTCTGTAATATATGTGAGCCATTCTGCAGAGGAAAGGAGGGGCAAGAGAAGGCAAGGGTGAGTAGATATATATTCATACAATATAATAGACTACTTAGTCTCCTGAGAAATTATGTGTCCACATGCTTTCCCATCATGAGGCTTTCCCAATTTAAAAAAACCCAAAAAGTTAAACTTCCTATAATATGTAACATAAGAATTTAATTAGTGAAGTGTGATTAGCAAAACTGTCTAAGCCGCGTTAGTAAAATACACAAATGAGACTAATACTGTTTATGATCCAAGAGCTACCGTTTTCTACGTATCTGCAATGAGATCCAGCTCTAGTTTCCAACACTGAACCTATCTTCAGATGCATTCAACATGAGCTAGTCCTAAGTTTCCAATATGCTTATTGAAAAATTGATTTACATTAATAACTCCACATTAGTGCTACAGTACCAGATTGTAGAAAATCTGGTTATGAGTTTTAGCTATGAGACCTTACAAAAAAAACCCTGACAACAAGCAAGACTACGTGCTGATCTAGTTACTCTCCTTCTACTGCCTATGGTAAACAATCAGGTCCTGATCTGCTGCAAAGAAACCAGCTGTATATTGCAAGGAGAAAGGAAAGGCTAACTCTGCTCCATCTAAAATGTCTAACAGAGACTTCTTTTCCCTTAAAAGCAATTTAATGCTCAAAAGGTAGCAGGGAGTCTTATCTACAATTCTGTATTCAACCATACCTATTAATTGTCACCTTGAACACTGGATTTCTAACCCAAAACATTTTTTCCCAAGTTACATGGAAAGAATACAGTATGAGGGAAGGGAATAATACAGTAAGAACAAGACTTGACCAAGGTCATCCAATCTTGCTACAAAAAAATTACTTCAATGCATTCAGGTGCATTGTGCTCTGAAGTTACATGCTCATGCCTGAGGAATGCCTGAAACAGTGAGCAATAAATGTGTATCCTAAATTGACAAAGAGCCCAGAAACACCCACCCCACACCAGCCTGAGTTCCCAGCTCATCAGTGAAATGGATCATTCAAAATATCCAATCTACCTATGCAAGACATGACACCAAACAGTGCACGGACACTATTTTAACAGTGGAACATCACAATTTAGTCCATCAGTCCCCAGCACCTCAGTGGTCTACCACAATCATTCACAGAGAAAATAAACAGGATTTGAGAGGGAAAGACAAAGATTTTCCTTTCTCATCAGCACTCTAATTCAGCTTGGCCTCACTCTTGTGTTTTACAGACACGTTACACAGCGGTCCATTCCCAACAAGCCAGCTTTGCCCCTTGTTAACACAGGATAAAGCCTGGACACTCTAGGGAGTTCTCATTCAATAAGCCAGCAAAGTAAACCTTTGCTAGCGCTAATAAGAATGGCTTTTTTTGGCTCCAGGCACTCTCCTTTTGCCAAGTCTGAATTTCTCTTTTTGTCTTTGATAAATGCTCAGAATCGAGGGGGGGTGGGGGTGGACGGGGGGTGCAACTCAATCCTCATTGCAAATTCCCCGTATTTCACCTGAACTGACACCATGCCGCTACATGAGACCACCTCCACTCCAGCAGGGCAGGTAAAACCTTTCTACCACTTCTACCCTCCGTGTCACTACAGCTTCCTGGGGACTCAAAGATATATCCCCACCATCCAAAGAAGGGGGGAGGGAAAGGGATGCTGTAAGTCAATTACAACCGTTATTGGCTGTAATATCTTAGTGTCATGCTGAGCATGTTAAATATGCTGATCACTGTGGACACCAGAGGCACAGTCTGAGGCTGTTTGCCATTCTCTTCATTAAACTGCAAAACAAATAGCTCTCATTTTCAAACCTATGTAGGACAGATTTTATGAACATCAAAAATAAACAAGAAAATAATGAGTATCTTTACAAAAACACTGAGAGCCATATGACAAACCGAAAGAAGCAATTGTAACAGCTGAAGAAAATTCAAAGGCTTTTCAAACTTCTCAGAGAAGAGAAATCCTCAAAATAATCTATTTATATTAAAGATCTCATTTCTTTCCCTTGGAAAAAAAAATTCACTAGACTAACATCAACCAAAGACACAGCAGTCTTGTAAGACAGGAAACTGTTTGTTGACAGCCTTGACAAGGCTTTGCAAAGGCCCGTATTTCTCAAAGCTGTTATGCCACTTAGCTGATCTCTTTTTTTTTTTTTCCTTCCACTGTTTTTCACAGCCAAGAACTTGTTTGAAGTGGAAGTAGACTGAAAAACAAAACAAACAGAACTAAGTCCTGGGACTGTGGTCAGACATGTCGGTACCTGTGAAGCGACATGGTGTTTCTCTAATTGACTGCAAGGATTTCAACACACCTGATCTGCTTCACGGCCACTAGGCCCTGGGCTTAGG
The DNA here is from genome assembly GCA_013397055.1 of Pachycephala philippinensis. Classification (NCBI taxonomy): domain Eukaryota; kingdom Metazoa; phylum Chordata; class Aves; order Passeriformes; genus Pachycephala; species Pachycephala philippinensis. The sequence goes on along the minus strand of VWZT01011431.1, from coordinate 1,389,988 downwards.
CACGGAGATGAGGTCTGATACTGAGTACTGAATCCAGCTCTGGGGCCCCCAAGATAAGAATTATGTGGACCTGTTGGAGGAGGTCCAGAGGAGGCCGCAAAGATGATCAGAGGGCTGGAGCACCTTTCCCATGCAGGCAGGCTGACAGAGCTGGGGCTGTTCACCCTGGAGAAGAGAAGGATCTGAGGAGACCTTACAGTAGCTTTCTAGTACCTAAAACGATACATGAGAGCTGGAAAGGGACTTTTTACAAGGGCCTGCAGTGATAGGACTTTAAACTGAAAGAGGGTAAATATAGAGTAGATGTTTGGAAGCTTCTCTTCACTATGAGAGTGGTGAGGCACTGGAGCAGGGGTGCCGATCCCACATCTGTGGAAGTGTTTAAGGCCAGGTTGGATGGGGCTTTGAGCAACCTGGTCTGGCAGCATGTGTCCCTGGCCATGGAAGGGACTAGATGATAATTTAAAGTCCCTTCCAACCCAAACCATTCTATGATTCTGTCTTTCGCAGCTGACACACACTGAAATAAGACAACTCCACAGACCAGCACAGAGCCAGGAAAACACCCACACGTTACTAACTTCCAAACTAAAATCGAGTTACAGGCAAGAGCAGACAAGAACACATTTTTATCATGCATGTGCAGCACTTTTATCCATGCTATAACTGGGTTAATGGGGGCTGTATAGTCCCAACACACTGGACCTGTTGGGGGATGGCTGTGCTGCAGCCTCAGCATTTGATATTCATGCAAAAACCCCAGTTTGGTAGCACCAATTCCCTGGAAACTACTGCACTGAAAACATCTTTTCTGAGCATGTGCCAAGGTATATTATCAAAAAGATTCATGAAGGTTCTGGTTTAACATCCATTTTAAAGCATCCATTTTCTATCAGTTGTTATGATCATACTTATGATCATATTAAGTGGTCTGTATTCAATATAAATGATATTGCTCTAGTTTCAGGAATGAGCTTGAGTGTGCAGCAAAATCACTAAATCACTTTTGATTATTTTAAAAAATTCTATCAAATCCCTTCGTTATTGCCAGAGAAATACCAACTCTTTATAAACAACTGAAAAATATTTGTCATTTAAAAAAGTCAGAATCAGTGGGCGTATAGATAAAGTCACCATGCACTGGGTGTAGTTTGGGCAGATCTTTGCTCAGAGAGGGATATCGTTCTAACATTAACATCTGTGAGACCACAGACTAATCATTGTGCAGTGAAATATGAATCAAAATCAATGGTGGCACCTAAGATGTAATCTCTGCTGTGTTTGGCTCACTGCACTGAATCCTTGACTCATAAATCATTGTTACTAGCCATTCAGTGAAATCAATATTCAGATTCCCTCTTGGTCTATACATATGACCACTAAATGAAATAATAATGACCAAAATCTGTCATATATTAGATTATCAATATTACCAAAAGGGTTTTCTTGGGAGCAATGAGGTAATCTAGGATAAAATATATCAGATGAGCATGCAAAGAAATGTGAAAAACCAGTGAATATATAAAGACAGCAGGAGAAAGGTAATTTTAAATATTTCTTCTTCCATCATATGCTCAACTATTAGAATTTATCATAGCATCACAATAATGCATTTTGTGAAAGACCATCTCAATAATGCATGCTTTTAATCATGTTTTAAAACATCCTGTACCTAAGCATTTTTCTTTTTCTTCTTTCAAATAACCCCTTCTTAAGTTATTCCTAGCTTTGTTTCTTTTCTCTGAAGCACAATTAATATTACAATGATCAGAGAGCAGTGTTTTCTTTCCAGCAGCCTAATGGTCAGGAAGTTTAGAAGACCACATTTTAGTTCCACTAAAAATCACCACCACCAAACAAACTTCCAGGAGTCATTCCATAAAGCTGCATTTTCCAAACCATTTAGTTGTTAAAAGGTAGTGGCTCATGACTTGCACAGAAACCTTAGAAGTGCTGTGTGCTACCATCCCATACTTGGCCATGAGCCACAACAAAATTTCTAATTTTGACAACAGAAGAAGGGAAGAAGTCTTCAGCTGCTTTCTAAGCAGATAAGAGATTCTCCAGGCAAATATGACTTACAGGTAGAAATTCCACTGAATTTGCATAAGTCTTTGGAGGACTTCTGTGTGGACTTCCCAAGTACAAAAAAAAAGCAGACAGTGCCAGAACACTCGTCTTTCAGGTTCAGCACCTTTACACACCAGTAGCACTTAGAAGGCGGAAAACTCTAAAATCATGAAATAAAAATCAACAAACTCCTTGTTTTTCTCCCCTCGTAACTGGCTTTTCTCATACACACGTTCATGGCAAAAACAAGATCTCAGGGATAAGAAGCTCTATATGACAGCACTGCACACACTGCACTAACTCTCTTCCTTGCACCTACACACAAATATACCACTGAATTACACACCTAATGCTTGCACATCATCGGGGATGTGAGGAATGTATGCAATAAATTTGGCAAATAAATCTTCAAGACCTATTCAGAAAGGGCCTGATTCTGCAATGGAACAAATGATTCAGTTCTCTTACTGGATGATGGGCTCTGCAAGGACATACAAGTTGCTGAGGTGTATAATGGTGCCACTGTAGCTAAGAGTATTTTCTTGTACAATTTAATAAGCAATGAACATTCAGGTGACTGTTCTTAACTATGCAAGACAGCTGAATAAGTACCAGTCATTCATCAGAGCTGCAACATTCTTTGAGTTGGGGAAAACTGGGCTTTCTTATTTATTCAAACTGTAATAGAAAAATAGAAATTATTTCAGTTATTTTTTTATTTCTTTTGCAGAAAGTCTAAGTCAGGAAACTATAATGATTACATTTGGAGAAGTTACAAGCAAGAAGAGCTCTAAATTATAATTCAGCAGGAAGGCTCCTTCTACTTGCATGTACCACTGCTTAAAACTCTTCTCCCTAGCAGCCTACATAACAATTTCTCTTCTGAAGAGAAATTTCTGAAGAGAAAAAAAGAAAAAAACCCCATGTATGGTGGAAACAGTGAAGGTCTCCTCCATGCATGGTGAAAAGGGAAGTGTGAAGTGATATCTTTTAAATATTAAACAAAATGGAATATGGGTTATCTCCAGCACTGCCGTGCCAGCCACCACGAGCACCTGAGGACAAAGTATCCTGAAACTGCTTTCATGCAAAGAATTTTTTAAAAGAATGAATACTTTTTAAAGTATTCAAGAGAATGAACTCTTTCCATTGGAGTAACTGAAAACATTATATTTCCTGTATATTTTAATTTTTTTTTAATCATCCATACAGATGAAATTTAAGATACATTTTTTTAACACATTTTTTAGCAGCAATGTGACCTCTGATGTTCTGTGGTTTCATCAAGCAGACCAAGAACTCTGAGCCACACATTTTACAATTTCTTTTAAATAATATAGCTCTTGGTGGCTCAATGTGACAATGACACTGTTACTTTGGAAAAAAATCATGTTTTTCTTTAATTAGGCTACATTATGATTTTAGATGATAATTTATTTAGCCTTTCATGATTATAAATACTTATTGGCTTTTATTTTGTATTCTTTTACCAGAAATTAAAGAGAATTGCTTTTTATTAAAACCCTGCTCTTCATGCATTCTGCTGCAGTTCATGAACTGTATGTGTAACTAAAGAAAAAAATAAGTCTACATTTGTCTATCAACAGTATTTATAAGTGAGAGAGTGGAAAGATTACAAAATTTTAATAAGAACATTATATTATAGTAGCAACAATCTAGGTGTTTTAGTGGGAAGTGAAGTGGATTACCGTAAATGAAATTTTTAAATGTCCTTTCCATTTTAGAGATAACACAAAATGACTCTTTTCATGTCTCCAGAGATAAGGATACATGTGCCACACATTTAAATAGTGCCTTCACCCTATCCAACCCTGCTCATGAATTAATAATTCAGTGACATTAATACAAGAAGATAAATGATAAAGAGGTTATAGCAAAAGGGCCAGTGGTACACATATACTTCTTTTAAAACAGCTAATACCTCTCTGCCAATTACAGTTAGAACTTTTTTACAGTTTTCAATGGCATTTTTACAATCTAAATAGCAGCTTATGCACACACAATTTCACACAACTCAAGCTTAATAAATCTCCTGCTGCTACCAAACAATCATTCTGGGGGATTAAAGTGCAACATCTGCTAACATTAATAAGCATTTTACATAGCAATATGTATAAAAGCAGTTGCTATCAGTCTTCTGAAAAAGCTTCCAGACTGGTTTGGCATAAATTATACCTTTATCGTTCAACTGGTAACTTTAGCTTATGACAACAATAAGGTAGCTAGAATGCTATCTAGCTGGAAAACCCAACAAAATTATATACGGACTGCTATTATCCTTTGTAGTGGAACGATTTTCAAAATATTTGAAAAATAAACAAAAAAAAAAAGTATGTATGCAAAGAATTTCAGGTAAGAACCTGGTAAAGTCGCATAATTTCAACACTTAGAAGAAACCAAAGCCAGCAATCTGTTTGCAAGAGACAAATAATACCAGCTATAACTTTCCAATCCACCTTGGGCTTTTAAAATTTTTATTTGTATTTCTACCAAAGCAGCATCTACTGTGAAAGAATGCGTGCCTTCCCAAGGAGTAAAATAAATATCAGGGGGTTTATTTAATTAGGAATTCCAGCATACATTTTTAGGTAGAATTTGGCAAATGAGCGTGCTTTGGAGTCGAGAGATGTGTAACATCAGCTTGAGCCAAGAACACAGTTGGCAAAAGCGGCACAAACTTTTACTTGCAGCCCTGCCAAGGCGACTCAAGCCCTGCAGTTCAGCTGTGGACAGCCGAATGCCAGAGCCTGCCAATCACCCTTCTCTGGAGTGAAGAAAATTAACAAAGTCATATTCTAGCTTTTAAAAAAACAGATAGGTAAAGTATTTCAGATTCTTGCTGCATAAGCCCTACAATCCTAGTATTTTTTTAGAAACTGAAGAGAATCAACACTCAACTTTGCAATAATAGATATGATAACACTTAGAATACCTTTTTATAGCGCCCCAAGATTATTTTGTCGTAGGGATACGTGGGCCAGTATCTGCAAGCTCATTTCTTTCATGAAAGAATAAATTTGTATAAAAAATATCCATTTATGTATAAGAACAGCAAACTGGATCAAATACACACATAGGAAATATTTAATACACTAGTTTTAATTATCAATTAGTGTCCCCTGATTTACATTATGATTTGCTCGAATAGGATTGTTTTAAGATTAATTTTTAAGTCAAAACAGTGCTTTAAAAATTACTATTATCGTATTCTCCTGACATCGCCCACATTCTAATTTGACACGTTTTAAGAGAGATGAAGAAAATCAAAGCAATAAGATAATAAAAGATTCCAGCAATGCCAGTGCTTGACAACTAACACTCAGGGCTTTTGATGATATCAGGCTTTAAAAGTACCCAGAACTAGGACTGAAGCCAGGCTTAGCTGAGAAAAAAGCAGTCACTAAAGGACAGAAGGAAAAAGGTTAAAACAAAAGGGAAGTACATTTAGTATCTCCTTTTCCTCAAACTGATGGTTTCTTTAGGCTGAAGTCTGAACCTGAAATTCCCATTCATATTTCAAAGATCGGAATCACTGTTGCCAGAGGAAGCATATGAGGATTAAGAACCAGGTGCCTCAGTGCCACAAATAGTCTTTCTTAAATACAGCTTGAATTTTAGATTACCGTTTTAAAATAAGTTTTTATTAAGTTACTGTGTGCTGCCTGTAAAAACACAGCTTTATATTAAAGCGACAATTTCTTCCTTTTTTTTATTTTACAACAAAATTATATTGGCACACGATTTTCTTTTCAGGCTATTCCTCCACCCGCACTCTGATTCTCACATCAGACATATCTCCGCCATGTGCCAGCCTTACATGTTCTGGAAGATTTACTGCTGCTGTGATAGTCTCATGGCTGTTTCAAATCCAGGTCACAACTTTCTACAGTTCCTTAGATTAACATTTGCAATTTAATCTATTTTAACACAAGAATTCAACAGCACTGAGACAAAAATGAGGTGACTTTTTCGCTCAAAGATGACTGAATATTAAATATGAAATTTAACAGGTTGTAATCATAACAGTTTGTAAACACTGTAATGTATATGTCTGCCCTAATTTAGTAAGATGGAATTCTCACATAACACTCATCAAACTGAGCACAAAAAAATTGTTCTGGCATTTCACTAAATTAAAATCTTCAGTCCCCACAGCCAGAATGCACAAATTTAGATTTTATTAATACCTTAAATCAAACTCACTTTTATGAAAGGCAATTTACAAGTCATCTTCTCTTCCGACAGCCAAGAACAGAACGGGGTCTTAAGCATATTTTTACAGACACTTTGATGATAGTCTAACCTTTTGGTCTGATTGCTACTTTTAACAAAAATAGCATTTTCTTTGAAATCCAGAAAACTCTTGTTTTCATGAATATAGCTTTAAGCCCTCAGTGACAGAGTGGCTGACAGCTCAACAGATAGAAAGCAAATTTAAGGGAAGCTGTCCCTGTTAAGAAAATGCGTGCCATTTTACCAGCTTCTCATTCAGCAATCTGAAAAACTCCAAATTTAATCTAGATCACCGCATTTCACATCTTGCCCAGAGATACTGTATTGTGCCAAACCTTCACACTCACAAAACCATGCAATTTATACACATGTTCAGCAAGCCACCTTGATTTAACTTGTGCTCTATGTACTTTAATATTTTAAATTCCTAACGCTAAATAACAGTGTCAGCAGTCAGCATTACAGGCACTTCTGCGGTAGACTGCAAAATCAGATGCACAATGAAATCATCATCATCAGGTAGACTCCCTCGTGCTGCCAGTTACTCACCAGAAATCAGTGAGAGTCACACCATGGGGCCGGGAAAAAAAAAAAAAAAAGGGAAAAAAATAAAAAAGCTAGTGAGCAGGCAGAGCGGGAAGGCAGCATTCCCCCCAGCTAGTTTCGAGTGCAGAGGAAGCGGGAAAGCCCTTGGGTAGGGCGTAGAAGGAAAGCAGGCAGGTGGAAAGGGAAGGCCTGAGGACAGCAGCCGCCGCAGAGCGGGCAGGCTCACCCTGCCCGGCCGCCGCGCACAGCCGGGGCAGCCCGAGCGGAATAAAGGGGGATGCAGGGAGCGGAGGGAGGCTGACAGCGAAGGAATGCAAGCCAGCAGGGATCAGAAAACACGCGGCACCGCACAGAAAAGGGAAAGACCTGCTCGCATGAAATATCTGAGCATAATGGGATTTCCTTCAAGCAGACTGCCACCATTTAGGATCAGCCGCCACACTCCCATAACCCAAAGTACAGAACTTACTCCTCTCCAGGACACAACTGCAAGCTACACGGACTGCAACTATTTGCTTTTGAATCCATATGAAAAGCCCACCAATCCACACCAGAATGCAAGAAGCTCTTTGGACAATGAGTCAAAGCAGTAATAAATGTGGAGACAGAGAACGAGACCAGGGACACTCGAAGCTCCAAGAGCGGCCAGCATACACGTGCGATGAGATGTATGTCTGCATCTCTACCTGCACACAGTTATTTCAAAACATTTGCTATGCTGCAAGTAATCATTTTCTATAAATGACTGATGATTTCACAGTGCCATAGCAATATTCTGTAAGTGGCTGATGATTTCACAATGCCATGATAATAATAATAAAACTAATTAAAAAAAACCCAAAAAACCGCTGACCACAATTTCAACATATCTATTGCCCATTCTGGGATTTTTTTGTTATGTTTTGGGTGGGTTTTTTTGTTTAGGTTTTTTTTTTTTTCCCTGGTTTTTGTTTTGTTTTGTTTAAAATTCAAGTCCAGAAGAGGTTGCGACAGTAATACGTGTACAGCTTACTTATGGGTCATTATTGGGCTGAACTAAGATTTTATTTCTGGAAGAAAAAAAGAAAGACAGGAGGATGAATAATACAGATGAAAATGGAAAGGAAGAAATAACAAGTCAACCTAAAGGTCCATCTTCTCAGATATGTAAGAAGCGACAGACAGCGGCATAACAGAACACTTCACCTGACGCTACCTGGTTATCAACATACTCTCCAACAGTTATTCAGTCTTATTTTCATATCTCTTTAGTCAAAAGGTGATTTGACATTTTTGACCTAAAAATAGAAGCTTTATAGATCTTTAAAAATAAAAATATCTAGTCCAAGACCACCATGGTGTACAATACAAGAAGAGCTTGCAGCAAGCACAGTGGAAGTTTTCAACAGCTAGAAATTTCACCCCAATGAGTTCTTGTCTCCACAACAAAAAACAAATTCACTGTGACAGTATTATTTTACAACAGCTAAATTAATACCAATTTTTAGCTTTTCCACAGTGTTGTTATTTACTAACTAGAACATACAGCTGTACAGTCCAGCTGGCTGAGAGCAGAATGAAGGAAAACAGGCTCTTCCTGGCTAGCAGTGACCTTCATCCATGACTCTGGATACACATTTCTTCTCCTGATCTCACAAGTTTATCATAAGATAAACTGGACACTTTTTATTTTTAAATAAGTAACATTTTAATAAAGACTCAGACATATGTGTACTCAAGTATATACACATTCATGAGCAGATATTTACTTACTATTGGTAAAACTTTGTTATTATTTAATTCACTTTTGAAAATATTTATAAAAAACACACTCTCCAAGAACAGCTTAAGATAGCTAAAATTAAAAATACATTCATCTAACTATTTTCAAATACTTAAATATGCTACTAAATCTTGCATTTTTGTCTAGGAAGGTATTTATCTTGCAATGACCACTAACAGCTCTAACTTCCAAATAGTAAGTACCAATTGCCTCAACATTCGCAGAGCGCCAATTTCTTAAAACCTGAACTTACGCCCAAGTCCATTTCCCACTTTTCATTTTTAGCCCCACTCAATAAGCCATAATTCTGATTTTTTTGGGTATGTGTTGTTATTCTATGACAGGTACCGGAGTACAACTCATTAAACTGGGGTTGAACAGGCTGTGCTATGGGAGGAAAAGTACCACTGCTCTTCCACTAAGGACCAAAACATCAATAATTCAAGTTGATTGGGAAACACTATTCAAGAAGACAATTAATTTTTAAGAATGTGGTAGGGATGGTAACAAACATTGCAAAACAATTTTAAATTTTACAAGACTCGTCAACAAAGCTTACAAATATGAAACTTTTGAAATAACAAAAATCTACATCTCTTCTTGCTCCAGGCTAAAGGAAAACGGACTCTAGGAAACAACCTGGAATCCAGCCAGCTAAACTACAAGCATCGCCTGTGACCCCCAGCTGCTGCACAGGGAGGATCCCCCCAGAAATTCACTAAAGCTGAAGAACCCCTGAAAACCCAACGACTTAAGGAAAGAAAAAGAAAACAACACTCTACCAGGCAAAATTAAAAATGCAAAATACACCTATCCACTAAGGTGGCTCCATTTCCTACACGCTCATGAAACCACACGGACTCCAGACACGCCGTTGCTTGGGATGCTCCCACAAGCTTCCCAGGGTCCCCCCACCATTCCCCTGCAGCCCTGGCCAGGGAGCACGGCCAAAGCCTCCCCCAGCCCCAGCACACATGTGCCCTTTCCAGGAAGCAAGATAAGTAAATCAGTGTTTCCCATGGAGCACAGGATGAACCTTTCTGCTTGTAAGTGCTCTTACTGTTTCCATAGTGAATGTCATTTACATGAAGGCATTATAAAGGTTCCCACATGAAAATGCATCTCTGGCATAACTACACTCTTTCAAGTTACTTTTCCTCCCACTTGCTATAGTTCTTAGGTGAAAGGAAAATATTGACACAAACAGGACATGAGGGGGACAAAAGATAACGACAGACTGAAAAGCATGAAACTGTCAAGGCATTTACAATTCTTTTTTTTTTAAACTTTAACTCCTCACGGCAACTGGGCAGCCTGAGATCAACTACACAGGGTAAAACACTTTAATTTATAGCCTAAGGGTTCTTCCATGTTTAAGAGGAAGGAGCATGTAAAGAAATACAATATCTTTCTCAGCCCGTCTGTTCTTTGAAATGTCTTCATTAAAATGGAGATTTTGACTTTTTGACTGTGAATAACAGAAAAAGGACAAACCTGGTTTCCAAGGATCTTCATCTGCAGACAGCACACACAAAGCTCCCCCTTCACTCTCACAATGATCGCACTTATGTAGCACAGGCAGGTTTTCAGGGGGAAGGGCAGATGGGACCACCTCCAGTTCATGATGATTAACTAAATTAGTCCTAATTACACCTTCATTTTATCATGAAGCAACCGAGAGAATAAAGCCAAGAATTTGGACCTGCAGGACAGAAGGACTCATACTTTCCCAGACCCGAGGGGCAGCCATGGCAGAGACCACCACTGCATCCAGGATGAGACAGCCCATGCCACCAGAGAGCTGCAAGTCACAAGCCTACAGTAATAAAGCTGTTGTTTTGTTTTTTTTTCTTTGGGGTGGGGAGGTGTGGAAATCTCTTGTATACATTGGCATTCGGTGTTTCACTGACACTGCAGTAAAAACAACTTGTTCAATGGTCAGATAAGCTTGAGTGAATGTTAGAGTACAATACCAGGATCTACTTCTTTATACCATCTGTGAGTCCCACTAAAATTCCACTGAGAATATTTGCCCAGTTAGTATAGCAGCAGCTAATATTTCACATATGCACAAGATCTGAATAATTTTCTTTTAGGTAACTTAAATAATGGCTGTAATTAAGTACTTAAGGATATATGAATCCTATCTCTCAGCTGTGCAGAGGTTGTGAACACAGTTGTGTAAAATGCTTAACCACGGCACTGAAACAGCTGCAAATTTTCTCACTGCCCCACGTATTTCTCATAAACCCTTACCAATCAGTTTTAATAATCTGTTAATGCTGCAGCATTATTTGGTGTATTGGTTATTATGTATCTATTCAAAATACAAACAGAGATAAATTACTAGCCATTTTCCAGCAGACCTACTAAAATTTTTCATTTATTTGAGTCTGATTTAATTAACATTAGGACTTTGGTAACCTTTTTTTTTATTATGTAAAAATGTATTTAACAAAAAGAATTGTTTTAAATAATTGTTTCATATACTGAGTGATTTTCTGTGGAAAATATGTAAGAACTAAGAAATTAACTGACTACGGAATCTTAGCGATATATCACATGCTGGGGGGGAAATTAAGCTAAATACAATTAAAATAAACCAAATTTTTCAATTGGCTGTTAATTAGACAGTTAGTAGAAAGATGCTGACTTTACTGTTAGTCACTATATTGTTATATTTGTTTTTTTTAAATTCAAATCTGTTCATAAGCAGTACTTGCTCATCATGCCACTGTCCAAAAATCACTGTAATCAGAAGTAATACCATTAGAAGTGAAGATGTAGGAAGGACATATGAATTCTATACAGGTGACAGAAGCATAAGGAAGAATTTTATTCACAGGTATACTTGAAAGGTTATATTGGTTTTATGTGCTCTGCTCGGCAGATTTTTCAGTCATGAGCCAAGAACTGCTGATTACTTGCATCCTATTTGCCAAATACAAAAGCTTTATTAGTCATAACAGCACGGCTGTTCCAAACAGACAAAGAGATATAAATAATAGTAAAAAGGCAGAAGAAGAAAAACATTTGCCCCTTCTTCAAGGTTAGTTGTCTGTGGGCAGTTAAGTATGACTTAGTGTGGCTTCATTTCTAATGCACACTACAAGTAAAATGACTACAGTGTGGATTTGTGCTTTGATTTGTTGTCTTGCAAACAGAAGAATACCGATTTTAAGAAGCCATTCATTATGGCATTTGTACAAAAAGAAAAATGGTTAATCTATCTCACAGTTATATATACACATTCTGAATATGTTTCAGGAGAGCACATAAGGCTAACAATTTAGTAAGAATATTTCTGCATATATTTTCCTCTTTCAAATGTAGAAATTGTATTCTAAAACCTTAAACAACTTTTTAAATGATAAATACAGGTAAAACAAATCCACTGCAATCTATTTTAATACTTTTAAAATTAATTATAAATAGTTGTAGTATTAAAGCATGGATAAGATGTTTTACCTATTGCTGAATTTTTATGCATTATTCGCCCTTTTATTCTAAGTACTGGCTTCTTCTCAGCTTGGGTACAACAAGCCAAGTGCTGCCCTCAACAATGCAGTCACAGTTCACGCTCTTAAATCGGCTGGAGCTCCACATTCACTGGGGGTAACATTCATCCTTTTGTGTCTTCTTTTCACTTACAGACAAAAGATACGATCGTTTTCCACAGTTCAAAATGAATGAAATGTGAAGCCAACCTAAGAACCTACAGGAGTCTGTCTAAAATAGAAAGTGTTATTCTTCTTCTGAACACAAAACTAAAGACAAAGTTTCAGAATTTTGCACTAGATACAACATGCATGAGCTATTGGTCACACAGGAAGCCATATGCTGCTACCATGATTACAAAAATAAGGACGTTTTGAGTATTCACTTTAAAGGAGTTTTGAGGTCCCAATTATTTTCCAGCAATCCACAAAAAAACCACATTTAAGGGCATGTGCAACTTCTACTAGCACATTTTCAGACCTGGAATATTTCATGTCAAAAGAAACATGTACATCTTTTCTCTGATAATCAATAACAATTTAAAACAGATGGGTATAGAATCTTTCTATAGAAACTCTTACACATAGAATTAATCCAAAGCATCCAGGAAATGTCGTGTCTTACAAATTTAACCAATACCAATACTCCATGTCTACAATGTATGGAACATGTACTGGAAGTTTCTTATACAATAAGAATTGTCATCTATAGATTTTCTTAATTTGGAATTACCTTATTATAATTTTGATAGGGGAAAACAGGGAAAGAAAGGTATTTTTAAACATTCATTATTTCAGTATTTAGTGAATTACAGCTCAAGATATCATCTTAGAATATGTGACTGTTTCATCACACTCTGCCATGCAGACTGCTGTGCTACTCAATGCAGTTATTCATAAATTACTATATAACCTAATGTATTTCGTTCAATTAGTCCCCATAAGTGTTTTTTATTGACAAAACATAATTTAGTTTTATTAAATGTGACTGGAACATTGCTTCTGCCAAGTAAGTGAGAATTAATGTCTCACTTTTTTGTTTTTTTAAAAAACAGATGGAAAAATTTAAGAATTAAGGAACAGCTTGAATGTCACTTACATGAAAATTGTACAAGTATGACATTATTGTCACTTTTGTTGCTTGCATTAATTTAAAAAACTATCTAAGTTACTTATCACCATAAAAACCTGGCACTAATGAAAGAGAAAACGTGTTACGCTACAGCTAAAACAAAAAAATTACATGATTTTATTCAAGTAGGCTCTTCCAATGTAGCATGTAAATTACCATTGTTCTACCTGCAAAATACAAGGCTGTTAAAAATATATCTTAATCCCAGCTGCATTATCCTCACAACAGAACTAAAGTTACATACACATCTTGATTTTCATATTGCACGGCAGCCTCCACTGAGTGGTACTTCTGAAACATCCCTCCCTCGCCAGGAACGAAAAAGACAGACTGCAAAGAAAGATTATGTCCATTGCCTCTCCACAATTGCTCAACAAGATTAAATTAACAAACCTCTCTTTCTTCATCACGACTAACACATCGTATTTTCCCATGCAAAAAGGATGGTACGATTTTTCAACTCTTAGCACCTACCAAAATCTCTATGAAAGACATAACTCATATATTTTCTGTAAATCTTACCATTATAATCCTATTGGGGTGTAATTGCTGTGGCTAATATTCTTACCCTGTTATGAAAATGCTCAACATAAATGTGGCACTGAGTTGTTAAGATAATACATGATCATGCTGTGAGAGGGTAATACCTATACAATAGCCCTTGCCAATACCATAAATCTCTTTATTAGACAACAACCTATTACAGGAGATCTACTTAACTGTTTCCCTACTTAGAGAGCCATTTGGTGTTACAATAACAAGCTGACTTTTCACATTAGCAAGGATTAGCCAGTATAAATAATAAATTGACACAGAGTTACTACACTTTTAGATATAGTAAATCTTTCCTGGTGTTTAAAAAGAGAATCCAAACTAAACCCGCAAGACCATGTTAGGGTGAGTGTATACTAAGTTTAAAGTTCTGTTAGTTTAAACTAACAAAAAAGAGAAAAAAAAATCACCTCTTGGACCAATTTATGCCACAGATTTATTAGAGGAGAGCATATTAGAGAAAGCTGTTTCTGTTTTATGGAATGTGCATACATACTGCTTTCTTTCCTAACAATATCATAGCAAATCATCTTTAAATTTACTGGAATATTTTAAAGTAAAATGATTGCCACCATTTTTCCAGAGATAAATAGTACAGAATTCATCTAAGTACCATCTATTATGCTTCTTGCTCAGCAAGTGAAACTGTATTATATATGAATTATTTTCTTCTCGGAAGTCTTAACTTTTTGAAGGATCACACACTTTCATCATCCAGATAATTACAATACAAATTATAAAGCCTTCAATACACCAGATGATTCCTTTCATTGTGCTAAATTAAGGAAAAGTCCCTACCTAGAATACAAATTTCTGATTCTTCAAGCTAGTTTTTAAGTTACAATTTACAAATAAACTTAGGTTAAGACATTCCTTGCTCTTTGTTGTCAGTATTTATTAAAGCTTAAGACAGAAATCCTTACAACTGTTTGCCTGCTTTAGTCCCCGACTGTATCAATTATATTTGGATGAAACTCATTCACCCCTTTATATCTTAAATAGAGAAAAAGCAAAATTAAGCGTTAGCCTTACATCAGCAGTCACCTTGATTATGATTCATAACACTGCTTGCGTAAATAGAGAATACTTACCCACTGCTTTTTGGCTACCACACTACTCTGCACGAGATGTGTCGAAGACCTGAAAGTACTCTGCTGTCTCTCTCATGCTGACATGACATTTTTAGAATCTGAGAAGACAGTTTATGCAACAAAAATCTGCTTCCTGTCATACAGAATACCAAAACTGTCCTCTTGCACCTCGACCGGCAAGAATTGTTTTCCTCAGCTCCTTTTAAAACTTTTGATAAAAAGGCACTTCTTTGAAATATGAAGCATTTTTTAAGTTAGCTTGTGCTTACTGATGTTTTAAAATCTTTGCCGACTGTGATTTGCTGTTACTGATGGACAGCCTTTTTAAAAGCTGTCTTGCAGAGCCTTTCTGCTCTGCATAACAGAGAAGGCACTGTGAAATGCAATTGTACTTACTGGAAACAATTCAGCCCTGAATGCCTTGATTACTCTGATTATCTCATATACAAGCTCCCTCTGCAGGTAATAATAAGAATGAGCAAAAATATGTGAAAAATGTGGGTAACAGCCGGCATAGGAAACCAAATAATCAGTCATCATTTTAAAGAAACTTCCCCAGAAATCCTTCTCCAATGTTATCCAGCACAAGGAGGTAACACAGAAAACATTCTCCTCTTTTTTTTCCTGGCTCTGTGTCTCTTTTTGTCTCCTCGGAAAAGTTAAACATTCAGCTTTAGTCTTTCCTATATCAAGTCACACAAATTTCTTTTTCCAAAGTCACCTAAACACTTTCAGTGCAGAAAAAAAAAAAAAAAAAGAGAAGAAAAAGAAAAAAATAATGAAAATAAAAAAATTGCTCTGCTTTTCCAGAACTAAACAAAAATGAAAGACCACCCCAAACAGTAAAACAAATTCATCCTGTCTGATGCATTTCTTTAACTGAAAACCAACAGCAGCATCCCTTCATTCTATTTACTGCTGGGAGAAAAAACCTAATGCCACTTTTGGATACAATTACACATGCACTCCACCAAGGTTTAAAATGCAATTGAACCGAATGGTAAGTTCTCTCGAAAATTAAATTTTTTTGAAAAGTCCCTATCAATTTAAATCAAATCATGAAGTAACAATGTAGTTTTCATCCAATTGGAAGTAAATTGTTTTTCTTCCAAAAGACATTACCCTTACCTTAAAATGTCTCAAGTTTGTTTGCTGTAATAGCATGAGCTTTCTAGCTAAAAATCCCTTCAATGCAAATGGGACAAAGCTTCAATGAATGAAGCTATAAATATTAAGTACATCATAATTAAGCTTCATCCTATCTAACCTTTATCACACACTAAAAAACTGGGAAGCCATCAGCCAACATTAATTTCTCTTCTCACACGGAGAGAATGAACGTACGCCTCTGGTTTTGTTTCTCTTACAGAACGAAATCTCACTTTCTGCAAGTAGTGCCCTTAGACTCATGAGGAACACTCAAAAAATAAATGCATATGCATTGGGCATAAAGTCACATATGCCCTGTGTCAACTTTAATTTTCACTGGGAAAATAAACTCCAAAATACAACCCTTCATGGTTTCAATATCAGCTTTTTTTCTTTTTTTCTTTAAAAAAAAAAAAAGGTGGGGGGTTGGGGGGAGATGGGGGAAATACTCCTGATATTCCAGTATGGCTACAGTCCTTACATAGGATAAATATAAGACAAATTTTGAGTGTTCACTTCAAGATGATAAGACTGCTGCAAATAGGGCTTTTCTTTGCTGATGGAATACCTTTAAGTCGGATCATCAACCAGTTACTATGAGATACTGTTATAAACCTGCTCAAGTGACGGAAAGAATGAGGAAATAAAGAAAGCAGGCAGAAAAAAAAAGTCAACAACTTTTTGGAGAGATGATGCTCTATTCAAGCACGGGTAAGATTACTGCCTGAAGGGCAAAAGGATTTCTTCTCAATTTCAAATTATGTCAGCCTGCACCTCCCCTCTCTTCAAAACAACTCCCAGACTCAACCCATTTTCCTGGCAGAGAAGCTCAGCCAGGAATACACCACTGCTGAGGCACTTTCTCTCCTTTAAGCACTTCATACTGATTTACACAAGAATCAGCCTCACCAATTGACAGTCTGCATTCAAGAAATACTTACTAGACTGAAGTAAATAAAAGCTGCTGGAGACACTGTCAACAAAATAGTTATGAATTGGTCTTCTGTAGAACACTCATTTTGTTCAAAATGAAGATGCAATCATTATTCATTCTGGGAAAACAGGTTTTTCCAAATTGGTCACTTCACACAGAAAAAGTCTAAAAAATAGTGTAATAGTCTAATGAAAGGATGCCTGGATCAGATGAAAAGAATTCTGCCTACCATCAACACGGGCATCGGGAATTTGCCAGAGAAATGCAGAGTCAACAGCAGAACTTGTTCTCAGAAATATTTTCTTAAAATGTCACTTTATTTAGAAGCAATGCTGCCTACTGCAAGGGAATTGTTTCCGAACACTGCTCACCCCGGTGTAGACTGCTATGCTGTAAAAAATTACAAATATGATACTATAAGAGAATATACAGAGAAGTGAATTAAAGTCTCCTTTTGGCATGTGATCGCTCTCCAGCACTGCAGCACTGATTTCACAGTAAGGCTCTCTCTCTTCACACACCCAAGCCCATCAAGAGCAAAGCAAGTCTGATAGTCAGGAACAAGGTCAGTCATCCCCTCCCCAGCTGCCAGAAACAACTTTTAACAGTAATCGGCGTTATTATTCTGTCATCTGGATTCAGAGCAGTAATCGGTGTGAGGTGTCGACTGATGGGAAAATACCAACAGAGGGCAAAAAGGAAAGCAGCAGCCCAACCTAAACGAGAGATTGGGGATTTTATCACATCCACAGGCAACTGGATAAATAGAAGTACTCTAATTTTTAAAGCATAGTTCTCCAGTGATAAATCTTTTTGCTGCTACTTTGCTGATTTTATCTATTTTTCCAACAGTTGCAGACACAAATGTAACTGTCCATGAAGGAGCTGCACCTCTCCAGCAGTGGTGCACACCCACTGCAGGGCTGCTCCCTCACTGTCCCCACCACAGGAAGCAGCAAAGAAGCCCAAGAAATAGGAAAATTCCCTTCTTCACCATAAAAGGTATGAACACTCCCACACCTATCTATTAATCAAGACACCCCTTATTTAAGTATTAAACACAATTTGTATAGTATCAGAACTCGGGATCTTAAATAGCACTCTTCATTCATGTTATTTCACTCCAGCTTTTGCAGCCCATTGCAATCAAGTAACACATCATTAACATATAAACATAGTAAAAAAACCACTCATCTGTGTTACATTTTAGAAAATCTGCTCCCCCTTTTCCCTATATCGTGTGTTTTGCAAAAGGTAGTCTCTTTCTTTGATAAACACATTGTAAAACAATGGTAAAGAAAAAAGATTTCAGAGTTATTTAGTACAAGGGACAAAGCAGACAGACCGAGACTCTACCATATTTGTATGAGGAAATGGCATAAAATTAATCTCTTTTGACAAAAAAACCCTGCATTACATTAAAAGAAAAATATTCCTAATACTGCATCTACGTAAAAAACACAAGTAGCTTCTTATTAGCTCTAACTAGATTTTCTCTGAAGCTAGCTACTCTCACTACTGAAACAGACATTGATACTTAAATCTTTTTGTGTAAATGTTAGTGTTTATAATGTGCTCCTAACAGATTAAGATTAGAAAAAAAAAAATAACCACACAACCAAGACAGGCCCTATTTTTCTCAGCCCATGATCACTTGTCAAGCCATGATTAATGCTGTGCTCTGTAGAGGGAGACATTACATCTAGGCTACAACAGACCTAAATTTTACCCTAAGGCAGAAGTCTGATTTAAACATCTCTATTCAAAGTGACATTTGTCCTCTCTTTTCAACCAGTTTCCTCTGAAATTCCAGTAAACTGACTTTGTGACCTACAAATGGTCCATTGATTCTAACTTGTCGTGTTGCCTGTCCTTGTAGCAAAGTTAGTTTTGGTGACTGAATGAAGCAAGATGCTATGCATTCAAGAAAAATACAGGAGCAGAGTCCATTAGGTGCTCTATTAAATGCTCAGTTGGATAACAGCAACTAGAATTTATGGCTATATGGATTCCAGCTTACACAGAAGAGCTAAAGATGAATACTGAGGTCAACATTAAAAATCAGAAGATATTTTTATATTGAGAAGTAACAATGGCCTTCATATTCCGAGGTGATGAGCAAAGATTTTTTTTTTTGTATTACAGACAAGAACACGGGCATCGTCAGAGCCACCCTGAAAAGTAATTACATTTTATCTCTTGCCTTTCACTCTGAAATGTCTGCTAAGGTATTTACATTTGTCTGTTACAAGAACAAGTGAAAAAACTAGTTGTTATCACTTATCTCAAGTAAATACTATTTCTCCAGTGAATGGTATTATTCCATCTATTTTATAAAGAAATTGTTAGATCCTCCGATTTATCTGTAACTGCTATTGTAGGAATAAAAATAAGACATGCTTATACCTTATAAAGAAATAGACAAATAGCAGACCTGGACATGTAAAATAGTCAATATCCTTCTTACTGAACATGAAAAATGGCAACATTTGATAATATTAAGCAATTTAGACAGTGCTGGCAAGTTCCTACTAGCCAAGGTAATCTTATTTCTGGTGCTTTTCAGGGTAAATTGATTTTTTTCCCTCCTCTTACCTGCTCTGATAATTGAACAAACGTATACAAGTGTGATGGGATTTTACTTAGCAGACAACACACGAAACATTCCCCAAACACGGAGTATCTTACTCATGAAAAAGGATTTTTGTTGTAATTAACCAAACTGTATTTAAGCTTGCTTTGCGCCAGAGTAACAATCAACAGCATTTTGCTAGAGACTGCACTCTATCTGCAGGTGTTGAGCATTGTGCTTGCTTCAGTCAGGCTGCAATGCTTTTTACTATCATGCGTTTCTAAATAATCTGGGCAAATGGCAAGCTAGAGTTGGTTCAATCATTAGAGTACCTCATGAAAATCAGAAAGAAGGAATTCATGACGTATGCATATTACATATTCTTTTAAAACCCATAAAATGCTCCATTTAATGTAACAATCCATAACCTGGAGAAACTGCTATTCTGAATTTGAAGACTTTTTTTCCTTCCTCCTTTTGGAATCAATTTCTAGTTAACTATCAGTTTGCATCTAGAGAATGCTGTCAGACCGTAGCACTCACTGAGCAAGTGTATTTCTACAACTAAATTGCTGATATTAAGCGACACAATCTTCCCAGTCCATGCTGTAGAAACACATCTCGTATATTACAGGCTGAAAGAAACGTGAACTCGTAGAAAATTATCTGTTGAAGAGGGCTTTAAGCCTGTCATCTTTCACCTTTTAAATGAAGAATGTTAAAAAGAATTACATTTGCTAAATAAAGACTGGAAGTATTTTCTACACCAGGTATATGTTCAAATTAAATCACAAGTTACCAATATTCCAGAGCCACCTGCTACTTTTATTTTAAAAACTGTTGGAAACAAAATGCAGCTATCTCTGAAAAGTATTTAAATATTAAACACGATTGTTAAGAGGATTGAGAATGGCCTTAAAATAGGTTGTTGTTTTTCCAGTTTTCTTGACATCCAATTACAAACATGATGGTTTAAATTTTTTACTTGTTTCAAACTGAGGATGTTTTTAAAAATAATAGACAGCTTTTAAGTTTAAAAGCTGCACATAAATACTTTAAAAGGTGAATTTCTTGCAATTTCAAATCACTTTTGTACATCATAAACATCAATCCTAAAAAACGCTTTGAAGGAGTCTGTTTAACATGACATCTCCAAGTAACATGACTGACTGTAAATTTCACTAGCCCGTGCTCTGAAGTATCTTGGTTCATAACTGACTGCTTGTCGACCTCTGCATGGATATGACTTCCATTACACACGAGACAGAGTTTAACTTCTTCACTTGCAGCTGAATAGGTAAAAATCACTGTTTGTTACTTCCAGTCCCTGTATAATCAGTCACCCAGATATTCCTTAGTGGAAGTGCAGAGGAATCACAGTGTTTTTGATATAAAGTGTTACTGGTAGGTTATTTGTCATTAACTTTAGGCATGGCACAATCCTCAGCAGGAGCCATACTACAAGGTAACAGCATTTTCTTACAGGCATGGCAACATTTTAGGTGGACACAGGACGAGCAAGGGCTTGCAAATACATAAACTTTTAGTCCAAATTTCAGTAAAAACTTATGATTGTGTTTCTGTGCTCTCTAGATGTCAAACAATACTTTCTACTGTATGGTTATTATGATTTACATGAATTTATGACACACTATCTAGAAATGTATTTCAAATAAAACTTTGATAAATATTTTGCCTAACTAGAGACTTCTCACTCCAAAACACTTAAGTTAAAATTATGGACTTTTAAAAAAAGCTGTAATTCAAAACTGTAGCAAATTTTCTTCATCACAACTATTCTCATTTAAAAAATCTCTATTAATCAAAATGTCATGTCTACATATCACATTTCCAGAATAAAAACAACCATATTATTACATATTATTAACTACAAGGACTACAAACTCCTAAGACTATACTACCTTGCTTATTTAAATTTTAATAAGGTGCTTCCTTACTAGAGACTAGGATTCCTGAGTAACCCCCTTTCCTGACTTTACGCATTAAAAGTGGTAAGAGATAAATAAAACATTGAGAAAGCTTCTGAAGTGATCAAATAAGAACTAACTAAGCAAACTTTGGGTTTTTTAAAGCTTTCCTCTTGCTCATTTTAAGAAGGGAAACACCCAGAAGCCTGGTGTTAATGTCTCTGCTGATTGTGAAAATTGCAGCAATAAAAACTCCAACTGCTTGTTTTAAATTAAGACTTGCAAGACTACATGTGAGATCTGTATCTTTACATTAGTTTTTATAACATTTGGAAGTTTGGTTGCCTGCTTTGATGTTGGTCTATTAATGAGCAGGGGAGCCAAAAGCCAAGAAAAAAAAATGTTTACTGGAAATTCTCAAGTCAAAACCTGAAGTAATTGGTTTGTTCTACCCCACATGATTCAACATCCTGATTCCCCCAACTACCAGCTCCCTGAGCTATCTGAACGTCTATGTTTTTTTACTGTTGCCAACACATAGTAGCCCACAGTGATTGAAAATGGCAGCTGAAGTGCTGCTGCAGCACATTAATTTTTCTCTAAGTGGTCCAATTTTGTCATCTGAATGTTGAAAATCTTCTTTTTACCACTTTTTTACCTTTAGAGATTTGTCGAATTTGGGGTTGCCGTCACATAAACCAAAGTGCAACATCTCCAAGACAATTTTTAGATTATCCCTAATAGCTGAAAGGATAATGCGCTTTCTTTATAGCACTCTGCATTCAAAGCAGACTAGTTAACAGCAACTTAAGTGTGATAATGGCAATTACATCAATATGTTCCTTTTACACCACCAAAAGGTACTACTTCAGACAGCTGAAGACATTAGGTAAATAAACTGCTGGAAATTACCAGAAAGTAATTATGTAATTTTAGGACCACTAAATACATCTATTTACAAAATGCCCAAATAGCCGTGTCCATCTAGGAATAACAGAAATCTATATAAATTACTTGATCAACTGCAGCGTTTTTCACCAAGACACACCATATATACTCAGTTCCTTCATTACATGAAAGGAAATTGAAGCCTGAAATCGAATATCCTACTCTAAAGGCACATCACTTTCATGGCAGTAAAAGAAACACCCCCCCAAATGGTGAACCAGAAGAAAAAAAAATTTATAAAACAAACAAACAAACAAACAGACAAATGCTACATATCAAGGAGTTAAACCAACTTTTTAAAAACACAAAATACGTGTTTTAGTATCTGTATCATTCAAGCAGAAGGTTTGGAAAGAAGCAATAGGCAAGGAAAGCATAGGAAGTTCTTTTTTGCCAGAGATATAAACCAGAATACAGTTCCCAAGAAACATCTGGTCCCTGGAAAAGGTCCCAACTTATTGATGGATAACTGGATTTTGCTTGGCTTCTGGGTTGCTGGATTATGAATATTGATTTGCAAAGGTGATAAAAGGGTAGGCCAAGCCACATCCCCTTTCAAACTCAAGAAAATAGTAACAAAAGAATAAAAAACTATGAACATGCAATCTTGTAAAACAACTTGCAATGCGATAAAATGTTCTACACAGCCACCAAAACAGCACTCCTGCCATAGCTGGTTTCAAATTATATATGATAGGGTAATACTAACCACAAATTAGGTTATCTTAGTAAACACAGTATCACTGATTAAATGAGATTACAAGAATTACTCATTTTCACTTTTTCGAGAATGAAAAGGAAATGGGAACATATGGCCGGTGGTGATCAAAACTTCTTTTAAAACTCTCCATAAAAATATCTATTATTCCAGCCTACCCACCCATTAAGGTGGGAAGCATATTTGTTTCAAAGGCCTGGAACCGAAAGGTCTTTTATTACAAGATTTCATTTGTTTTCTGAAGTAATTAGAAGGTCTTCCCCATTCAGTCCTCCACGCAGTAACGTGTAGGCCATACCCAGAGCATGAGCGCGGTAGAAAGGGCTTTCTAAATCCCCCTCCCTGAGAGGAGGCATCAGAAACCACGCCACAGTGCCTGTCATAAAAGGTCACTTTTTTTTCCTCGGAACAAACCATTAATCAATAGAGTGTAATTGTCCGAGCGCTCGCAAGGGCTCTGCAGCGGAGGGACCTTGTTTTTTCACTCGCATAATTGCAAAACAGCAAAAGTTCAGAAACATAACCCAAATCCACCTCCCCATTTTACCCCTTTACAATTCCCACTGCCCTTTGGGCCTCTTCTTGGAAGCAAATGGAAGACAAGCTGAAGTTTTCTCAATTGAGCCGGAGCTAAGAAACCTTTGATATGCTAATACCTTCCTTCAAACGGTAAGAATTCACACTTGCATTAATTCAAACAATTTCTGCAGAATGATGCGAAATGGCACCTCTTTTCGTGGCAAGCAACAAAAGGAGGGAGCCGGGGCGTCTGAGGAAGCCAAACAGCAGAACATTTGTTCCGCAGGATTCCTTCCGTCGCGCACAGGGGCATTTCTGGGCAAAGAAAACACACCTGAGCACCAGCAGAGCTCTTTACTTTCTGACAAACCGCGCTCAAATCCCAGCAGGGCCGGCGCAGACTAACAACAAGATGTTATTTTTAGAGCCAGACACAGCAACGGTGCCTCATGACACACTGTTTTCTGTCTCCAGATGGCCCCAGATTTCTACATGTGAAAATAAATAGAAATAAAA
>VWZT01011431.1:1336388-1362417 GCA_013397055.1 Pachycephala philippinensis | reverse complement strand
TTTTTTTTTTTAATAAATGTAATTGCAGATAAGCAGTGATGGCCCTGAGCTAACAGACTTTTGCTTAGTTGATGAGAACAGGATTTAGCCAGAAAACTGTCGATAATACAAGAATTATCTGGGGTTGATGGTTTTCCTTTGAGAGGACATGAGAGAGAGAAGTTCTTCTGTTTGCAACAAAAAAAGTCTGTTGGGTTCTCTAAATTTTTTTCTGCCCACAAAAAGATTGAAAAGCACTGCAGAACTAGTCTTTGTGCTAATATTTGCAGAAGTCAAAGTGAATTCACCTATGTGGATTCAAATGTAGGACTGAAGTTCATTTTCCCTCTTTTCATCAAAAACTTCTGGAATCATATTTCTCTCTACATGCAGAGATGGAGTTTTACAACTCTTTTACAATGGCAAGCTGTAAAACTGAGTTTTAAACAATTGGTAAAAATGCAGAGACCTTCTAGCATTTGTTTCGAAAACACATGTTTCCATTAATTCTCATTAAAACTGCATTAAGATACAAGAATACCTGGCAGAGGTGTATATTGTTTTGGCAAGTATAATACTATTATTCAAATGATTAGTTTTACTTCACATGAATCAGCATATGTTTCTTTAAAAGAAAAATTGTACACACATGTACCCATAGCATACTTAAATCTGATCCTTTAGTTTTTACTCAGCCACAATTATTGCCAGATTTGAATATTAATATGTAAGAAGGAATCATAACAAATCAAGTTCCTTTCCACCATTATGACTGCCTACTATTTGCTTTTTGACATATCCCTATAAATATGAATCTTCTTCCATACAGACTCCACAAGGAAGTACAGACAAGTATATTTTCCTTAAAATCTTGCTTTGCTGCAACAGCGCAAAATATCTAGCTTGAAAACACAACAAGAAATGTTATAATCTTATCAAAATAATTTGCAAAATTTTATCCCCACTCTTTAACTAATGTTAAATTTGTATTATTTCATGTTAAGGTGTATATTCTGTGTGTATAGCTCTCCAGTTACTTTCATGAATCTGCTGGATGATGTCCTTGAAAAACTAAAAGCAAATCCATAGTAATTTTTAAAATAATCACAACAATTGCGTATCAATTAGCATTTCCAGGGACTACGTGTAGGACAGTAACAACTGGAAAAGATTTAACTGTCAACTGTGTACTTGAAGGAGATGCATCTGAGAAAGATGCTTTAACTTGTGGCAAAAATTGGCCAAATTATGATGTCTGTAATATGATCTTATATGCTGCTCTAGTTTGGTGTTTTTGTTTTTTTTTTTGGTCATAGAATTGCATCTTACATCTGCCTATTCTTAAAAAGGTTAATTTAAAATGTTTAAATACCTTGATAAATAATACTTTGTATTGCCCTAAGTGTCAGTTCCCCCATGAGTAATGGTTTACACAGATTTTATGCAGCCTATTTTTTTATTACTGGAGTTTTATGACTGAACTTTAAATACTAGCGACTGACATTTCCTCTTATCTGTCTGTACTCCTGTGAATAACGTATCAATGAACCTGTAATTAGACGCAATGTTGGCAAAGACTGACAGAAGAGGTAGTAAATATATGTATGCAGTAACATCAGCTAAAATTGGTGTACTAATATAAAGACACAGTTTAATTGCTATGATGTAAAGACTTCATTTTTTTCCACGGAAAAGTAACAAACCATTAACTAATTTTACCATTTCAACATAAAACAGAAAAGAGAAAATTTTGCTTGTTTTATTTAGGAAAATGCCCAATTAATTTTGCAGGCAAATTTATATAAATAAACTGTGAATGATGCAAGCCATAATAGGAAATATCCAGTGTATTGCCTCAAAAGTTTGGAAATATATCTTGACAATTACCGGTCTTTTAAACTAAGTAATTGATTTTAGAGTCACTTGGGGAAAAAAATGAAACCCATCAATAAAATAAGAGAATTCTGCAGCTGCTCCTAACAAATAAATGTAATACGAATTTGCATTTTGCATAGTTTACTTCAGTAATCAATTTTAATGACTCATAATCTATATCATTATTTAAGAAATGACAAAATCATTGACTTACTCATAACACTTGCTAATTGTTTTTAAAAATAAATTCTACACATGACTAAGGAAACACCCATTTCCACTTGCTTTATGTTAAATCAACATCTAACCACTCATGGTGATTTCATTCAAAGAAAACAGAAGGAACACATTAGCTGTGTGGTTAAAGAGATTGATGGGCTTCAAACATTTTAACCATGGATGGTTTTTTTCCAACTGTAGAGGCGCATGTTTTTAATTTAAATAGTTTCAAGAAAATGAAGATCATTTTATTCAACAAAGCTGTTTTTTCTTGTTTCTTAGAAATTAATTTAATTTCGTTTAATTAAGTAATATTAGAAACAACCTTCTTCAGAGAAAATGCAGCTATGAAACAAAAGCATGTGCATACCATATTAACTTGTATTCTGAAACAGAATTTTTGTATCACATTAAAAAAATTAGAAGAGATCAATATGATTTTTGCCAGTGAATTTAGATGCAGTTTTTAAAGCAGTTTTTTGCAGTTACCTCTCCACTCTCTGAAGTAAATTTGGGGGAGCAGTGGAGCTCAATGTTACTGAAGAAATACATTCCTTTGGAATTCAGGTATTTTGGATGTATGTTGATGGAGAAAAGTTTACGGTTTAATGCTGAAGGCATTTACAAAGGCCAAAGAGTTTTCAAGACTGAGCTGTTAGGAGGCACGTATTAGGACACATTTAAAAAGAAATTAGTTCAATTCCCTCTTTTCATATGAAAAGCTCAGCACAGAAGCTTAAATGATCATCCCAGGAAAGGAACTGCAGTGCTGAGCTTTTGGGGAAAGAGATATGTCATGAGATCCCAATTCTCCAAATAGGTTTGCACATTCTAGGTTCCCTTTTCTCCAACTGCTATATCTGTATAGACACACGTTCTGCATTTGGGCAGCAAAAAAATGTTTTGTTTTAGTTTTTTTTAAGGAGAGAAGCCCAAGAGAATACTAAGAAATTAAATAGATTTTTCTGTTTAAAATAAATGCAATTTTGCCTTACAGGCAGGGAGCTCCTTCTCCTCCTCCCCCTTACACAACCATATTATACAATTTGCCATGACTTTGCTCAATCTCTGTAATTTGTAGTGAGAGAAGTACCCTGTATCTCAGACTGGCATGTGTGGTCACTTCTGCATATTCTCACCATCTCTTTTTCCCTCTTGCAACCCTACTGCTTGATATAAAAGAGTGACAATAATTTGCTTTATCAAATTCCAGTTGCATCTGGACTCCAATTTAGAACTTATACTTATTACATAGTGGTATTAAGTATCATATTACCTAGGTCTCTGGCCACTTTTCTGTTGCTTCTGTATCACAAAATGAAAGGTAATGCAAAAAAGATAAACAAAGAATTCCAAGGCAAACCATTGTATTTGCAAGTATGAATCCATGAAGGCTTTTGTCTTCTTACAAAACACCTCATTTAATCTGCACTGTTAAAATCCATATTTTTGATGGCACAGACCAAGATTTGAGGAGATGTGCACAGCTTTACAAACCCATAAAGATTTAGATGCCTACACTGGGGTAAGGTTAAATTTACGTTCTTGAGAAGTTATGGGATAAAATACATCAAATTCTTGGACCAGTGGCCAGAACTCAGGTCTTCCCATTTCAATTGGTTGCTGAAATCATTAAGCTACAGTCATGTTCCCTTTGGTGTTCTCACTTTTTAGCCCAGTGACTCATGAATCATCTTCTGCCTGGCGCAAGACTTTAACAGGAGAAGTGGAGACTATTTCCATCTCCAGTCAGGTTGTGGGTTAGAGAATTGTTTACCTGGTGAGAAATGTGCATTTGAAACTCTTCAAGCAGAGGAGAGAACTGAGCCTGTTTCACACACTGGACAAGTCTCTAACTCTCTAGTAGTTGTAGTATAAAGCTACACCTTTAAAAGGAAGGGATGACTGCTGCTGGGTTTACTGGCAGACCAGCTGCATTCATGGGTGTCAGATGCTCTTGACTGTCACCTTTCACTGCTCATCTTTGTTTTACACAGAGCCCTAGCAATAATATAGATGCAGAGCTCCTTAGTCTGGTTTATCTTGACTGAAGCAATATTTGGCATGATGAGTATTACAGCTGCAGGAAAATTTGATATAAAAAACATGGAAGTGCCTGTTGAACAGAGACATCTTCCCCAGGTAGACAGCATTTAAGCAGAGTAGTTTTTAAACTTAACAGCTTAAATTCTTTCCATGTTTCTCTTTAGGAGTCAAGTTGCAGAAATTCTATACATTGCCTACATGAAAATCTGGTCCATAGTCATAATAATCAAGTTGAGAGATATGGTAATAGGTTATGAACAGGAAAGGACAGGGTGCTCACAATCAATCATGAACAGAAAAGAATCTCCCACTGGGACTTCCTCACCTCATGATTGCAACTTTCAAGTTTCCCTTACCAAAAGATGGGGCATGAGAACCATATTTGCTTCAAACTTGCATATTTCAGTTCACTTTTCCTGTTTTCCACGTCTCAATATGTGTTATTCTATCAAAGAAAATGTTTAATTTTTAATTCAGAATTTTCAGTTGGTAGCTTTAATCAAGGCAATGTTAGTCGTGCTTTAAAAACAGTTATCTGGCTCTACCCATTAGTTCCTCATGCCAGTCTGGAAGTGCTTTAACCTCAGTTGATTGGTTATACTTGCTTTGATTTTGTTATGTGGTTTTAACACGAGGACTTGGTACCTTATATTTTTTTAAAAGATTATATTTTTTCCTCTTGTTACTGATTGCCATTGAAATGGTGAAAGTTATGTGATTGGCTCCCTCTGGAGAAGATACCAGAGATACATCATGGATCACTGGTCAGAGAGCCTAGACACAGCAGCAAATTCAGTCTCCCTCCCCTCCCCATCAACTTTGCACAGCGGCACTGCTTTGCAATCCATCTCAGCTGACATGAGCAGAGCATGGAGAGGGAGACCCAGATTTGTTTCGAGGCTTACATCTTCTAGTTCACATTTTGTTGTGCTTGTGCTACATTGCCAGGTGTAAGTCTGGCAGCTGTAAAGAACAGTCATTTTCTTTAACCGAAACTGCCTATAAAAGCCTCTGTTTCGGTAATGATTTGTTATATATTACAAACACCTGCAGCTTGGGGAATTAATATCACTAAGTATAGGGATCAAAGATATTCCACCTCTTTTTTTCTTTAATTAAATGATCATTTACTTTTGACAGACCTCAATGTTTTTGACAAATAGATTTGAATCTGATTGAAGGTATGGCTACGCCTTTCTAAAAACACTGCAGTCAAAGAATGACATTAGTACCATGCTCCTGTTTTGAGGAACATCGATTGACTGCTTAGTACTACTGCTAATTATAAATAATAAAATGTATTCAATAATTAATTAAGATGCTACTCTTCACCTTGCTGTGAGCACTGGCTGCTGTTTGTTGACTACTCAGCACCAAAATATGATCTTTTTGTATTATATCTGGTAAATCATAGCACTACATTTAATATATCATTAAAACAAGACACTCAAACTTCTATGACATGCTTGGAAAGCAAAGTGATAACCCCGTATGCATTTACACAGGAATGGGAGAATTTTCTGCATATGCAAGCACTGAATATTACTGAAGAATAAACCACAAATTTGCATTGCACCATGGAGGTACCCAGTTTCGCCTTTTGGTTTTCTCTTCCTGTTGCTCCTCTATATGGCTATGTCAGTTTAATTTGCTTTCATCAGAATTTTTGTTGACAGTAAAATTAATGTGCAAATTTCCTATCAGTTGTATATATTAATATAATTCCCTCTCAAATACAGTTCATTGAAATTAGCACTGGTAAAAGGTGGGATACATATTCATACAGTTATTTACATAAATCCCATTCAGCTTTATGTACCCTAAGCTTTAATGCAAAGTATCTACTACCGCAGGTAATTTTAGCACAAGCAAAACAGCACATAAGTGACATCTGACTTCCCAAAGATTGGGTGTCTTTTAATAAAGAGATTATTTGAACAGAAAAAATTCTGTTAGAAATTATATTTGTGACATAATTTTTATATGTAAAAAGTACTGCCTTTACAACAAAAAAAATGTTGAAAATACTGATGTGTTTCTCCAACAAATCACATACAATTGCTTCTTTTCAAATTGCATAAATTGTGCAGCGTAAGATAGTGTGTTAATAAATTAATAAACTTTTCAATAAGAACTTTATATTATGAAGCAACTTATACAACAGAGTACACAGTACACCAAAAAGTTAGTTTTATAAAAATAAGTATGTACTGGGAATTGATTTATGCAGCACAGCATTTTTATCAGTTCTAGTGACAAAAATATCTTTAAAATCAGTTGCAATATGTATATTGATCCGCAGATTATTTACTTGGATTTAGAATGCTAACTATAGGAAAAGCCATTAGGTCAGTATCTATAGAAGTTTAGGGAGTTCAGGCACCATCTATTCGTTGTTGTGAAAGGCATTTGCTACTAAAAATATAAACTGGAATCTCCTACGTGCAGGTGCAGATTGTACTGAGCAATGCAGCTCTGTTTGTGTAAGTTTTCCCTGGTAAACAGAGGAGCTGCAAGGTCACGAAACAGACAATGGCACATCTCTTAGAAACTTAGGCTTTACTGTATAGACTTGCAGCTTTTATATTTCCCTGAGCATAATGCTGCAACACATGACTTACAGCAGTCTCTATTTTTCACAATTTTCCAGTTAATGAAAGTAATGTTTAAATACTCTGAAGTTAGATTATTAACTTCTACAAAATAGAAACAGATGTGTGTCTCAGTATGCCATTAAATTTATGATTTACATAGTATTCTTGAATACAGCTGAGCAGAGGCCAATGATTCTAATTTGCTCTAGATTTACAATAACCTGATCTGGTTTTTGTAAGTACTGAAACACTTTAAACAAAATTAGAAAGCCGTTGTGCTTTGTGTGATTAAAGATGCAATTCCCTTTGGGGTAATGAGAAGAGTTAGAACATGTTTCTTTCTTTATGGATGTTTCTATTATAAACACGAGTACTATATATTATGTATTTTTGTTACTATTTCCTTGCTTTTAATTATAAAATAAACTGATCGAGTCTTACTGGAGTTACACTGAAACAATGCCAAAATCTAGCTAAAAAATGCATACTGAGGTTCATAAAAATCCTTAAAATTCTTCTGAGGCCCTTAAGATCTTGTTAGAAAAATACTAGTTCCTTATAGATTGCAGAATCCAAAACATCTCTGTGAATTAAAACTACACAGTTTAAAGAATTATTTTAAAAGCCAACACATTTTTCAGCTTATTATGCTATGTTAATGCACAGCATTTTACAGGACAGCGTTTGTGTGTATTCACAGCATTTTACATCTGGAGATACAGATTCACTGCATGTAATGGCAGAAATCACAACTGGAATGAATATTATTGTTTAAAACAAGGTGTATCTGTGGGTAGAGATCAAGTTGTGTTGTTGTGACACTAAACACTGAAGTTTCTTAAAAAGAGGCAAAATGAGATTAGATCTGTCAGATATAAGTAATGCAGGAAGAATACCCTGTGCACGAATATTTAAGGTCTGTTTCACAGATTCTGAAAATCAGAAGCTAGGCCTATAAAGATGTAGGGATTCAATGTTAGCTAGAAATGAGATATTTCCAAATTGTAGTCTATGACTCTGTGGTCAAAAATGTAGGTCATTTAGCATTGTAATTATCTTTTCACAGGGAAAGGTGACATAACAAGGAAGTGTATGCATCTATTTAATAGGGACTTTTTATAATTTTTAAAACTACTCCAACTATTCTTTGCATATTGCACCCCAAAAATCAAATGGATTTTATGAATGTGGAAGTAATGAACCAGACATTTATTTTACATAGTACCTGCAATATAATATTATTTCATTTATTATATTATTAATTTGCTATTTTACATAATGCATTGAAGATAATATAGGCTCAGTATTATATACTCATATTAAATCATACTACAATATATGTATTTATATTTATCTTTACCTCTGATGAAATGTTTAATATTATTAATCCTTTCATTTTAATTATATGTAATTAACCATCATTAAAACAGGAGCATTACCTTTTAATAAAAATTTAATCATACATTTACTCAAGCACGGGATCAAAATGCTACACAAGGATGACATGTCTTAAAAGTGATTGAATGAATTCAATTTATTTGGTCACTCAGTCTTCCAGCTCACTTAGAGATTGCCATCTGTGCTTCACTCAAGAGATCTCCAAGGGTAAGCTCCCACACTCCTACACGTTGTTTGACGTGGGATTGCAGCGTTAGACTCTGGAATACACAGAGCTGCAAGCCCAGTGCTCAGCCTGGGTGTTGCTCCAAGCTCGGGTTTCAGCTCCAGCAGTGCCCCCTGATAGCTCTAGCATATGGCCCCTTACAGGGATTCTTGCTCTGGGCCAGGGGTTGCTGTAATGTAGCTCTGGTAGAATTCCTGACCCAGGCACATACCTCATTTTAAGGAAGGATGAGGATCGCTATGGATTTTTTTTCTGGGGGATCTGGCAATGGCAACTGGAATGAAAAAATGGTAGGAGAAAGATTTTTCATCATATATTGAGGGTGAAGTGCATATAACTGGACAAGTTTTGTGGTTTCCTCTGAACTTTCTGGGAAACTTTTCTGTTCAACACACAATTACCCATACACAAGGCATCAGGCTGACAACAAGAGATCAACAAACACTGTAATTAATTCAACTTTAGGCTGTGTCTAGTGAAGAATTAGTATTTAAGAACTGTTTGTTTCCTTCTTGAAAAAACGAGTATGGATATGGAATAAATTATTGGTAGGAATGAATGGCATCAGGACATCAGAACTTTATACTTTTCACCCGTAACTTAACATAAGCTGAGGCCCCTCTTCTGCAAACACACGGGTCTAGGTCAGCAAACTTCTGCTGAACCAAGACCATATCCCCAGTTCTACAAATACTTACTCCCAACAACAATATTAACTTAGAAATCACAAATATAGGGAAATGTGTCATCTTGTATTAAAATTAGTGGGGAGTTTTGGAGAAGTTTTTAATTGTCCTGATAAATTCATACTAACTCACTGAGGCCCAGATTGTGGAATTGTGTTTGCAGCAAACTGTTCTTCAAGAAGCCCTGTGTGATTAACTTGGGAGGCTGGAGGTAAAAAGTGCAGATGAGAATTCCATATGTCTGAGGCAAAGCACCTGAAAGGAAAACTCACATTTTAATGACAGAGCACGGGATGGCCATTATAGGAATATATTGTATTGATAAAAAGGGAAAACACCTGGTCAACAAAGGTTTTGCAATATTTTTTCATATTAGTTATTTTAAAGTCATATTAAGCTGTCAGAAGACTTTGGTTCATTATGAACACTCTGTTTCTTAAAGATGCTCGGTGAGTCTGGATGCACTTAGGATAATTTATTTTCCAATCAACTCTGAGTTGCCCAGACCTGCTTCTATTGAAGTCAACTTTTATTTTTCCAAAGAGAATTAAATCAAGTTTAATTTTTCTTCAAAAAGAAACTTAGTTAGGTTTCTTAATTGTCAATTTTCTTCATACAACTATTGCACGACAAAATTTTCAATAAATTAACACCCAATAAATTTTGTGATTCCTTATATTAAGCCCACTCTAAAAACATTTGTCTGGTGCAATTACTCAACAACTCAGAATAACTGGGAAGTTCAAAACTTTATTTATATTAGTTCTGAACCTTCCTAATGTGGTTTAAAGTTACCTTATCCAAAAATACATTTAAATCGAAAAGGGGACTGTATTTTAAATGTTTCTGTGGCTGGAAGGCTTCATACATTGAAAAAATATTAGCTAAAAATACAATGGACCCTTTCCTATTCTTTTTTTTTTTTTGTATTTTGCAGGGGTGTTTCATATTAATATTGACATGGGTAAGACACTCCAACAAACTTGAGAATGGTAACAAGGCCATTTTGCAATGGCTCTTTTGTTGAACAATGAAAGAGTGAAGAGAAGAGCAGATTTGGACTATTCAGTTCCTGCCACTCCGATCACTTTCTATTGCATAAGATTCCAGTAAGAAAGTTTAAGTGTCTAATATAGACTACCTGTTTTCAGAAATGCCGGAACAGAGATTCCAGTAAAAACATGTAGGAGAACTTTCCACCTTGTGACAACACTTTTTTACTTCTGCAGAACTGGTCTTCGTTGAAGAGCTGCTGTCTTCATTATTTAATTTCTTTGTGGAGCCTACAGTCAACATGATCCCGTTGAGTTCTTTATTTAATATGTTTCAGAGCACAGGACACCTGCTGACTTCTTTAATAACGAGTTGTCCTCCGTTGGCTTATATGTGAAAACTGTTCAGCAGAGGCAAGTAAAGAATAACCTTAGACATTAAGACTGATTCCATTAAAAAATAAAATAAAACTGTGTCCAGGCTCCACACCCAAAGTCCCTAAAATAAATTTGCAAGGGCTTTTCACAGCATGAAATTCAGGCAGATTTTTTTTTTTAATTGAATTCTGTTCTGTGTAAGTGCAGCTCAGTGGAATTCAATTTCCATGTAGGCTCCCAGGAAACAAATACATGCTAAGTATTTTTATTGCTAATGTCTTGGATTTAGTTTCTTAGGTATTATTTAGATTTGACTGTGGACAGAGTTGCTAATGTTTACCTTAACACAGGGTTCTGTGACTCTCATTAGAGAAGGGACTCTTGAAAGAAGAATTGGTTAAAGCACTGAA
Organism: Pachycephala philippinensis; assembly: GCA_013397055.1. Classification (NCBI taxonomy): domain Eukaryota; kingdom Metazoa; phylum Chordata; class Aves; order Passeriformes; genus Pachycephala; species Pachycephala philippinensis. Next base: position 1,351,614 of record VWZT01011431.1, on the reverse strand, counting down.
GTTTAACAATGAATAAATTCCAAGGCTTTGTATTGTAATAAAATGGATCAAATTCCACTTCTTTGTACAAATCCTATGAATTCGATGGAAAATCTCCATATTCCCAATTCAACCTATATTTTTTTTGTCCCACTTTAAAATATCTTCCCTACTTTGTTGGAAGCCTCTTTCACACTTTGTTAGAAGTATGGGGTTATAGATATATAAATATATATACACACAGATGATTCAGGGAAGCCCTACATTCAGTCCTGCAGTTTGTAAGGGAAGTAACCCCACTAAGATCAATGAGCCCTGCTCTGAGTGGATGTTGACTAAAACAAAGAAATCAGACTTTGACCAATTACTTTCTTAATTGGCCTTATTCTGCATTCATTCACATTTCTCCCATAATTCTTTCCCTTCTGCTGAAACACATTATTTTACCACAAGCCACAAAACTTAGATGATGAATAAAAAGCATTGCACAAATGAAAACTATGCTCAGCCACTGTTAACTCACACTCAGATTCTTCCTCAATAGAATATTTTAAAAATGCTTTCTGTTTTACTACAAAGAAAACTGTTGACTGATAAGGCAAACTGTTAAAACAATTAACTGTTTTAGGTTTTTTATGTTAACCCTTTATTTTAGTCAAAGAAATACTCTGAACCAGAGGTTCAGCCTTGTTAATTATTTCATGTTGCAATCAATAAATTAAGCAGTCTTTATCCACGCTTGGTGTTATGTGAAGGATGCTTGTCTGATGAAGGCACGTGTGCTCCCACCTCAGATTCTGTCTGAGGACCTAATCCAAAGTATGCCCAAACCTCTATTGGAAAACAGACTATGCTTGGTTTTAAATCTGCTTTCCTTTTCTCTAAGAGGAAATGTCTCAATTTACTATATTGACTACTATATTTAGTCTATATTATCATTATGCCCACGCCTCTATATTCTATCTTATTTATTATCTATTGCCTGTTTGTATTATACTGTTGAAGAATCTTTAGGTGTTGGATGAATGGAATTATTATTTTGTAATTGACTATTTTTAATAGATAAGTTTGTTGATACATGTGTAAGGTTTATTAATACTTCTGATAGGTTTGTCGGGAAATTAGGATATGGTAGAGATATATGTCTTTCTAAAATCCATCCTGTAACAACTTGTGCACATAACCTCTTTTCAATTTCTGCTTACAAGTAATCTTTTTTATATGTGTTTAAATCACATTTCAATTTTCTGTAGACACAGTTCTTACTACATAACATATACCATTGCTAGTTTTGTAAATATGTTTTCATTATTACTTTGTAGAACTGAGACAAAACAACAGGATGATAGCAATGACTATCAAAGGATTCAAATCAGGATGGACACTGGAGAGCACACAGAGCAAATGGCAAACCTATCCCAAGCAACTTCTGTAGCACCACCTCCTTTTCAAATCACAGGTTTTACTTTTCATTCTTGGCAGGGGTTGAATGTAATGGGAATGGGGAGAGGACACCAAACCCCACAGATATCTCCAAGCTGAAGTCCAGCAAACCAGCACCACCATTTCAGTGCCTGAATCAAGAACAGGTCCATGGGGCCACTGTGCCCTGTACCTCCCTGCAAGTACAATCCACCAGAGAGATGCTGGATGAATTTAGGTCTGGCAAATGTCAGGCAAAAATAATTGTGAATACATCCTGCCTAGGGACTTGTGTGGGATTCAGGCCTGATTTCAAGCCCAGCAAGGAGGTGGAGGCAATGTGGGTGTGCCCACAGGGTGGGCAGGGCAGGCTCCTGGTCCTTGCCCTTCTGTGCCATTCCCCACAGGCAGCTGCATCAGGGTGGCCTTGGAGGAAGGCTGCAAACTCCAAAGAAGTTTTGTCACAGTTCATCTTCCTTTTATTTTACTGTAATTCTGTATGGTGTGACTTAGCTGGTCACAGACAGATAAAACGAGACACATTTTTTTCATTTCAGCTCATGTCTCTTCTTCCTGTGCTCCATACAAGTATTTTGTAGCACATGAAGAAAAATGTTTATGTACTGTCTAAATCAGTCTAAATAAAATGTTAAAGGTGACAATCTCTTTAAACGTTACTGATCGTTACTTACAAAACTATATTTTAAAATTGTGAAAACAAATGCTTTGACCTTGTGAGCTATGGAAATATTTAAAAAACAAATCTGCTCTGCTTTTTTGGCTAATAGTTGTGATTTGCATAGTTGAACCTTGAATGTAGTCATAAATAGCAACAGAATCCATCTTGGCATGATGCCCAGCTATGTTAGGGTGCCAGACAAAAAATCGGGTCAACCACTTACCAAGTAAGTCATTCTGTCTCAACAAGGTGATGTCTAACAAAGAAGCTACAAGGCTGAAGACAGCTAACATATTCAGCTGTTGTTCAGAAGACAAGAACTTTTCATTTATCAGGATAATCTACTCCTCGTAATCAGTACACCAAGTGAACTCCCTCTTGTAAAAAAGAGAGAAAGCCCGTCAATTGTTTTTGCTAATTAAGATGAATATTATTCCTGTGAAATGAACCAAAAAGTTCTGTGTAACCAGGATCCCAATAGAGATATATAATCTCAAAGAATAATTGCAGAGTTTTAATTGAGAAGAAAGTGAGAACTATTTTTTGTCTTCTTCAGTTTTTAGCTGCAGCTGTCTTCTGTGTGTGTTAGTGGGTCTTTTATGTTCTCAGTTTATCTGACATGATTTTCCCTGTATTAAAACTTGTGGAATTAAAAATTTATGACAAAATGTTTATATATTTAATGGAATGCTACCACTAAATGGCACATATTTAGGAATAATTTGAGGTAACAGATCATTTATTAACATATATAGAAAAATGTCCGTTTTTAGATTAAAATCTAGATGTTATGACTGCTCATAGTAATGTGCATTTAATCTTTATACATTAAGCAGAGGTAGAGTTAGAAATGAGAAGGTAAGTGTATTTTCTTAAAGAGATATTAATTATATATTCAACAATTTATTTTATTCTGTGATATTTATCTTGGTTTTAAGATTAGAAGAAAGCCTTGCTGTGTTGAAAGGAAGTAATGTGATGAAGCTCAGTTACCCATTCCTTAAACAAAAGATATCCAACTTGAAAATACATTTATATTTGAATTAATATTTACATAAAGGAAATCCATAATCAACAGAGTAACCCTGTACTCCTGGGCAAGTCAGAGAAAATTCATTGAGGTGTACATGGTTATACGTATAAAAATTAATTCTACCCAAAATAATCCATTACTGTCTTTGTTGTAGTAACCCTTAAAGTCCAACCTTTTGTCCTATCTGCTTCACTTACAGTGAAAATCACACATTTGGCCTCACAATAAAAATAATTATAATTTCACTTAACATGCAAATTTAGAGTTATAAATTACCTCAGCTCAGGATACTGGCTGAATACATACATGAAAAAATGAAATGTTGTGTCTCTCTTCTTCCCTTCCCCCAAACCTTCTTCACAAAAGCAGCCTCAGGCCAAAATGGTTTTAAGTAGACTAAAGCTGCTGGTAAACACTTACCTTTGACAATATTTTTGTCTAATGAACATTGCAGAGAAGGGTGTATGCAGTGCAAGTGTCTGTCTGTGGCTGCAGCCTACGTACAATCCTTGTGCCAAGGGCCCACTGCTAATAGGCAAATATACACAAAAGAAGCAGGCCCTTTGATGGTTTAATCCCAAACATACTTAACTGTCACATAGTTAATCTTTTAGATTAAAAATGACTCTTGAGTTCTTCTTGAACATTTTTATGTTTGTGGATGAAAGAGGTTAAATGTAGTTCTCATGCCTGTTTGGACTGTTCTTTTATTTTTCTTTTTTACTTCCCCCCCAGCCCTAGTTCAACATGACTTTTCCCTTTCTTTAATCATAACTATGCCCCTGAAGGATCTGCAAGCATGATAGTTCTGAAATACCCCATTCTTTCCCTCTTAGCAGGCAGGTAAAAGTGCATTGCAGACCTTGCCAAAGCAGAACTCACTGCTGTTATCAGAGGGGTAGAGCTACAGGTCAAAACCATGTGCATCCAAACAGCTTCACCTGCAGGTTTTACTTTCCTAGAAAAAAGTTTCAAAGAACACCTAACCCTCCATGTTGATCAGAAAAAATTCTTAAAGGTCATCACAAAACTTGTGTTTTGCTGTTGGTTTTCTTGAACACTGGCAATTTTGATACTGCTTATATCAGATACAACAAAAACTCAGTCCCACATATTTTAAATATATCGTTTTAAGCTCTGATGCATTAAATTTTGTGAATAATCTTTTTTTTGAGTCTTGAGTTCTTTTTGGGATTAGATGGAAGATCTTTCAAGTGTAACACTAAGAAGCACATTTTAAGTCAGAACTTGTGCCCCAGTGAGATATTTTTCAAGTAATATTTCTTTCCACTTTAGCTTCCACAGTAGTTTCACTTCATGATGATTTTATGTTGATTTCAGACTACATTTTTATGTAGTGGGAAAGGATATTTTCTGTAAAGTGAATGCCCAAGACCTGTTGGAAAACATTTCTCCTTAACAATGTACTCACAGGGTTCAGTAGTTTGCTCAGAAGTGTTATTTTAGGATGACCTTTACACATACAGTATGATGAATTTTTCTTTTTATTTGATTGTAAAGATGTTATGATCAAGGGGCAAAATAAATACTGTCTTTTTCAGCCGTTAAAAAAAAAAAAGAATGAAAGATGAAACCATCTTTTTAAAACAACATGATACATGCAGAAGTGATGTCTATGTTTGTAAACTACACATTTTTAAATTCACACTTACAGCAAAGCTCCAGTGAAACATAAATAAAGATCAATTTTATACAGTTCAAATAATAACACACTATGAAAGCCACCCTTTTTCAGCCTACAGAAGAGAGATATTTATGTTTAAGGGAATTTAGACATTACAAATGGTTGTTAATGAAAATAAATAGCTGAGCATTCTGTGGTCATCAGCATTTGTAACAAGGATGTTAAATCCTCCCATATTTTCTTTTGAATAATTAGCATAATGTTCTGCAAATCTTTTCTAGGTAGCTTACAAGATTTGAATATTCAAATATTTTCAGCTGTATAAGCCATATAATTATGAAATTGTACAGTACAGTTATTTCTCAAGCAATTTGGCAATCCTTTCTTACAAGAATTTACGTTCTGTTCTTTGTTATCAGAAATGGAAAAAGCTTTTTGCTTACCATTCTGGAAAAGATGGAATTCATCATTCTGCCATAAAGACCCTAGAAAGCAAAGAAAGTGTTATTAGTTATTATATTCTTATCTGCAGGGATTCCAACTGCCAAACAGTGCATCAGCATCAAAATAAAAAATGAAAATACATGTTCAAATCATAGATCAATAGTTTAATGCAGTTCCAAACATGTATTACATGTACTTAGCAGGTACCGGATTAGAAAAAAGCCCAAGCTATTGTGCATATCTGTATTTAGAACTGCATGCCAGCTGGAATTTATCTGCATAGTGTTCACAAAATACAGACATAGGATCTTGCCATCCAACTTGTGACTGTATTTTTGAAAATAAAATCATGGGCTTGCTGTCACTCTGCTATGGAATGGGAGAAAACACGAGCATAAAGGGTTGTGATCAGAAGAGACAATTATCAATTACATGTTAAAGGCTTTCTTCCTAACTCATTGAGAAATTTGTTTTAGTACTGAAAAAATTCCATTACCATTAAAACAATTAATCAGCCTTTACATTTTGCTTCAGAATAATATTGCTCATGAGTTCTAAGTTTGCAGTGGTCAGACTGGGGTCCTGAGGAAGTACCGAGTACACCCCACACCTCATCAGCATGCTTTAACCGTGGTGTGAAAATAAAGAATGGACACTAGTTAACTCTCTTCACTTCCTTCTTTTCTGTGCTCCCTTTCAGTCTGTTTTACACCTGACATCATGGCTATTCTGTTTTCTTTAGAAAGAAATGAATCACTGCTACCATTCCCTGTACGACAGGCTGAACCGAGAGGGAGTGATCACTTTCTCTCAGTACCTACACAGAGACCTCTCTGTGATTTCATGTGCTATACGTACCAATTGTGCACTTTGAGAATAAAAGGTTTTCAGGATAATAGGCTAAATTCTGTGATCATTTCTCACACAGAATACAACTTTACTCCTGCTGAAATGGCCAGAGTTAGATACAGAATCTGCCACAGATACAGTAGTTTTCTGAGGTAAAACAGTTTTGTGCCAAAGAAGGAAGAACACTTAAATCCCACTTACTATTCTTAACTGTTTTCACTGTTTGAGAAAATGAAATCTTCAAGTAAACATGTGAGGGAGAGAATTAAGGAATTCAATTAAATACTATGTTGGAAAAATATTACCAGAACCAAGAGATCCAGTCACAGGCCACTTAGAAAAAAAAAAAAAAAAATTAAGGTCTGAGTAGGACTATTACCTTTAAAGAGGAAAAGTAAAAACTCAAATAAATGATAGATCAATTCCAGGTTCTCATCGTGACCACATGTACCACTGGATGAACTACAGCTATTTAAAGGTAAGGGAGACTCCAGATAGAGAAGAATTCCACAGTACAGTAAAGAAGTTATTTCCCTTCAAGGAGTTTACCTTGGGCAAAAAGGGAGTTTCCAGGGTGTGCAGTGCTGCAGAAATTCAGACTTAATCTAGGTTGCGCACAGCACAAGAAATAGGGAGCCTGGCTAAAGCTCCTGTAAATTAGAACAATCCCTGAGGGCTGCTCTATTTCATGTGAAGATTCATTGGCCTGTAGCAGCCTTGAATCTCAGCATCTACAGAGGCGGCTTAAAGCCGCTTTTGCTCCATTCTTCATGGGCTACACCTTCTTCACAGTGCCTCATGTAAAATCTAGTGCAGGATATTTCTTTTCCTCCATTTATAAAATACAGGAAAACAGGGTCCCTCTCAGCCAAAGAAACAATATTTCACATAAGCTCAAAATGAATCCTTTGAACATCTGTTCCAGTGGAGCCAGGTTCCCACAAAGCACTGTCTTCTGTGTGCTTCCCATAGATCTCTGCTCCTCAGCCCTCTGAGTTTGCAAACATGCTGTTTGAGTGAGGTACACATTTATCAACTGCCTGTTTGGGACTCTTCCTAAAAAAATCCATTCATTTCAGCAAAGTAATAGCTCCCTTTCCTCTACACAGCTTTTGAGTCCCCTTGCCACAAAGCTGTGATTTTTTTTTTTCCAAAGCTATTTGTAAACCAATAAAATGTCACTACTTCATAAATGAACAAAAGCTCTCATTGACTTCAAAGGAATTATATCTGCAAAAGATTTTGTCTCTAGTTCTTACCTGCTTAATTGTTAAGATTCTAGAACATGACTGACAGTGTTGTAAGATATGAACTGAAAATTGTGGGCCTGTCCCCACCTATCAGGCAGGTATGCAATCCACCAGGCTGGTTCATGAGCTGCTCAATACTTTCACACGAGTGTCCTCCTGAAGGCATTGCAGCAATGTTTGTGCTTAGAGTTAAGTACATGTTTTAATGTTCTACTAAATCATGGTTTAAGTACTTACATGGTTTCAGATGAGCATAGCAGCTGAAAGTAAAATAAGTTTAGTTTGATCGCTTATGTATGAACTCTTTTTGGACACAAATAATTTTAACAGGTTATTTGCTGCTATATAGTATACGGAATTATTAGTTTAGAAGAAGTGAGTCAAGGCTTCTCCTGGTTTTTGTTTTCACTGGCTGAAATAACTAACTGGCTAGATGTGTGTATGACCACCCAGGTCTCCAATTTAAAGAAATGCTAACAAGTCTTTGATTTCCCTTTTGAAAAATCAGATTTGTCTATTTAGGTTATAACTGTTTTCAGTGCCTCTGGCACTGGCATTACAAATGTCAGAAAGAAAAAAAAAAATAAATCAGCCCTGTAGTTCCTGTTTGCTCACTCCAGCTTCTGGAGCATTAAACAAAACTGCCCATTTCTGATCACGGGCTCCTGAAGAGGGCAGCACGTTCTAGATATTATTGAACTGGAAGCTTTGAGGTGACAGCCTGGGCTTTACTGCACTGCACCTGGAGGAAGGGCGAACAAAACTTTCTGGATATTTTGTGTACATGCTTCCCAGGATACAATAAGTCAGCAAAAGTCCTAGGCTTTTGACCAAGGTCAAATCTGTATTTGATTATTAAAGAGAACATTCAAATTAGCTACCTGAAGCAAAGTATTTAGAAAGAGAGCAACAAAATAGCAGCAAGGAGAACTTTCACAAGGAGTATGTTTTATCTTTAACACTGTAGATAACTTTTCCTATTGGCAGTGCATTGACTATCAAAACTACTAAAGGGGTTAGATTTAATTATCTCACTTCTTTGCACATTTCATCTCAATTGCTATGGCAACATTCAGTTGCCTCAGCAGCAATGTACACTTTAATCAGATATTTCCTCACTCATTTCTCTGTGCACCACAGCAATGTAGTCAAATTTACAGCCAAACCCTGATGCATCTGATAACACCTCTTAGGAATTAATGGCTAGGTTTCCCCTGCCCCTCACCCATAGCCACAAATATTTCTAGAGAGTTTTGCACTCCGATGACAAAAGCTTCAAGAGTTGAAAAGTGTGTGTGCTTCCCTACTTCACTGATTTTATGTTGTCTTCTGCCACCACTCCCTTTTCACAAGGCTTCTACTTACTTGGGAACTCTTCCCATCAAGCAATGGGCAGGTCTTCTGATCCCTGCAGGAACTCTTTCAGGGCTGAGAACAGGAAACATAATAATTGGGCAGACAATATGGTTCCTCCTATATTCCACCCTGCCCTGAAAAGCTTTTTGTTGGATTACTCAGCCCTGATTAAATGCTTCGTCAGAGTACATCATAGTTCTTTAAAGTTCTTGGCCCAGAAACCAGGAACATGGGCTAAAATAAAAGTAATTAGAAGTGATGAACAGATAGTAGGGACTCCTTATTGAAATGCAGACAGCAAAAAGAGTCAGGAAGCTAAAAGTACATGGGGATTACTAAATTCAGGTTATGGGAAATCTTGATATTTCTGACACAGAATATTGTCTGGTTTGAAAACATGTCACCATCAAGGTAAAGGGCAAACAGATAAGTTCCTAATGCTGCCTTAGTGTCTGTGGGGAAAAACATAGAAATGCATTAGAAGGATTGAATTTGTTTGGATTACAGTCAATCATCTAGGAAGGAGAGACAGGCATAAAGCAGTACAACTTCACTCTGCATATTCTGAAGATTCTCGTTAGATAGTCAATTTTGCTTTTTTTGCATTAAAGAAAATATTCTACACTGCTTTTTGTTTTGCATGTATTTTTCATAGCTGCTCACCTGTTTGCATGTAATCAACTATCACAACTCACTTTTTAATAAAGTCTCAGATTACTGTTGTCCTAAAGATTTTTGGAAACTCTGGGTAAGTACAGAGTTGTCTTGGGCCATTTTGTTCCAGAGACATATAACGGAGTCAGAGTCAGAACCACTCTACATCTTGTCAATGGTAACAAAGTCTGATCAACCTCCCTGACCATGCAACATGAAGTTACTTTCTACAGTTTATCTCCATGTGAGCCATAGCAGCTTTTCTAGAGGTTTCATAACTCAAGGCACCAAACAATATAAAAGTGTCAATTTATTACGAAAATACAGGAAAAACAGTGCACACTCTGCTTTCCATATGTGACAAGTGATCTGATCATACATTACAAGGAAGTTCACAATATATGGGATGTTTATTATGGATCTGGGGAGACTTTTCCAGCTGAGGTACCAAAACCTAACATTCGTGGGCCTATGTCATATGACATCACTGTCTCCCAATCAACCACTGAAGTTGTGATTATTTTAGGATTCTGAAGAAGAAGCTAAAAGTTACAGAATCTACAATGCTTTTTCACATCAGTACTTCTGGAGACGTACATATATTTTCTTTGAAATTAAAAGGTCTAACCTTATAAATAAAAACTATTTCAGTTTACAGGACTGCTCTCAGTAGCTTAAAAAAGTATCTCCTTGCAAATTTGTATATATATAATAAGAGCTTTATATATAACTAAACACAGTATGTAACAAATAACATTGTGCCATAGGGGATGCAAAGATCTTTTAAAGTTCAGATTTTGAAATTCTATTGGAAAATAAAAATTTAAAAAACCCCAAAACTTTAAACCTAAAAATTTCAATATCTATGAATACGTAAAGATTACAAAATTTTTGTAGTATAACTTCTTCCCCTTAAAGAATTATTTTAAAAGTTGATTCATGCAACTTGAGAAGAGCTATGCTGATTTCCACCAGCTGAGAATCTGGTACAGAGTCTTTATCATAATAATTTTTTTATTGCTGAAATTATCTATGTCATACAATTGGAAATCCAGGCCAAACAATATATTCCTTGTTTGAATACTTTACCTGTTTGTGTTTATGGAAAATAATCAAAAGTAAAATATTTTCAAAACCGTTTTTGGTGAGGGTGTGATTTCCACAGGGTACAGTAGAGTTCAATACAATGTAATCTCTAAACTAAGGCACATCACACAGTTCTGTAGGGGACACACAGTTCTCACCAGGTTTCTTATCAGCAGTTTACAAATTTTTGCTATGGGTTGCCTTTAATTTTCAGTAATAGTTTCTTTCCTTCCCCCCTTTCATTCTTTCTTCAAGTAGATTTTTCTTTCAGCTGTTTTAACCTAACCCCACCCCTTCCCTCACTGTGAGTATAATAAACTACATTCTTTATCACTTAAAAACTCTCCTGTTTCCCTCCAGCACAAGCAGAGCTCCTGGCATCCTCCCACTGCCCAGCAGTTGTCCCTCCCACTTCTCCAAGAGCTGTGTGATCCAGGTATTCATTCCAGAGTATTTTCCTGGTCAACCAAACCAAACATTTTCTTAGGACAAATGCCTGTTTTCCTTGTCCTTGGCTCTCTGCAGCCTGAACATCTTGTCTCAAGGAGAGGACATGGAGTGTGGCACCTGTAGCTGCTGCAGGTCCATTTCTCATATGGTTGCAAAGAAGGGAGGAATTTGTGTGAGACAGACAGGGTAGGATGACATGAAAATTCAAAAGCTGAGTAAAACTCCGGAGACTTTTATTTTTTTTAATCCCCACTTCTCGAGTCACTTAGTTTCAACTCTACTCGAGTTTAAGTAGGGGTCTACTCGACCCTTTCTATAAAGACTAATCAATGTTTATGCAAGTGACCATATTATTTTTTTAAAAGCTTAAACAATCTGGAGAGTGGAACTGCTACAGGGGATGCAGTGCTCAGTTTTTGTGTATGTTATGCACACACACATATGTGTACATGTATACACAGAATTTATGTAGGCTCTCACTGTAGCATTAATACTCCCTAAAGGTATTATTATGTTGTAAGACAAATTAAAATTAAACAAGAGGTAAAAGTGCACATGAACTGAAAAGTGTTAAAAAATGCCTACAGGCAAGACAGAAGTGAACAGCAGGAATTTATCCAGCTGTGGGTGCTTTGGAGTTCCTCTGGGCCAACTGACTGTACTCCCATTTCTGCTGCAGGAAATGCAATTAAAAAAAAAAAAATCATATATGTGGTGTGAATTTCAAGCAAAATGACATGAATATTTTTTTATGCCTGTAAGATAAAAATGAAGAGAATTTCTGTAAAACTCATTAAGCTACAGGACTGAATGTAGAGGGATGGAGGTAATACATGACAGAAGAGCCCAGAAACAGTAATAGAGATATCTACCCAGGTCAGAAATGTGATAGCAGGTAGGTTTGCTGACAAGTGCATCTAATAACATCTGGAATCAGTGGAGTATGTAAGATCAGCTTTGAGAACTTTTGTAAAAAATCTGTCCTGATACAGTATTTCTAAAGTTAAATGCAAAAGAGGGGGTTTTTTTTGTACTGGCAGATGCAATGAGAACCTATAAAGGATACCTGAGATGTGCAGAACTGACATGGCCAAAGGTCTGCATACTGAGATCAAAAACAGAATCATAAACAACTACAGTAGTAGCAGCATGTGTTAAATGTATACTAAATTTGGATTTGCAAATCACATTTTATGTAGGTGCAAATGGATGCACTCATTAGAGGTGAAGGTGATCAAACTGAATAATTATTTATCTTTGTGAGTAAAATTGTTAGGTTTACTACTTCCCTTCATTCAAACCTTAAAACGATGCAACTCACAGAGAAAGAATTTGCGGTGTAAATTATTATGTGTTATGCACTGAGAAAGAGAAATGACATGGCTCAATATCACAGTCACATAATGAAATAAGGAACTGTACTCCAACCAGTTAATTCAGTTATTTTCATGACAGTGTTATCCAACAGTTATCACCATGACAATGCATCTTTGTTGACTTAGAAGTGCACAAAAATGAAAGAGCATTTGGACGTGGAGACAAGGATATGAAGCCATGGTAGGAAGGAAGATTAGAAATGTAATTCTGTCTCATTTTTACAATACTGTAATCCCAGTGGTACCACTGGAAGTGCTCCCAATTTCCACCAGGACAAAAGAAAGCATGTCTTCCTCTGATTCTATGTACTTGGAAACTATATCTTTATAACAGCTGTAGTTATAGTCCAACTGCTATATAATGAAAGGAAATACGTGAAAATGAAAAAAAAAGTATTAGCACATGCATCAGAATAACACAACAAAAGGGATGTGGCTTCCTCCTGGTGAAAATAGAAATTAATCTTCTTTTCTGCTTTGAGCACTTTGACTCCAAGTGCAAGTCTTATAATATAATTGGTATTATAGAATCATATGATGTTTTCATTGGAAAAGACCCTCAAGATCATTGAGCCAAACCATTCGCCTCGTGCTGCCAAGTCCACCACTAAACCATGTTCCTAAGTACCACATCTACATGTTATTTTAACTACCTCCAGGGATGGTGACTCAGCCACTTCCCTGGGAAGCCTGTTCCAGTGCCTGACCACCCTTTCAGTGAAGCAATATACCCATTCTAAACCTCCCCTGGTGCAGTTTGAGGCCATTTCCTCTTTTCCTTGTATCGCTTAGTACTTGTCAGAAGAGACTGACCCACACACATCTACAACCACCTTTCAGGTAGTTGTAGAGTGATAAGGTCAGTCCTGAGCTTCCTTTTCGCCAAGCTTAACACCTCCATTTCCCTCAGCCACTCCTCATAAGACTTCTGTTCCAGCTCCATTGCCTTTCTCTGGACTAGCTGCAGCCCCTCAATGTCTTTCCCAAACGGAGGGCCTCAGAACTGGACACAGCACTCGAGGTGTGGCCCCACCAGTGCTGAGCACAGGGGGACAATCCCTGCCTTGGTCCCCCTGGCCACACTAGTGCTGATCCAGGCCAGGATGCCATTGGCTTTCTTGGCCACCTGGGCACAGCTGGCTCGTGGTCAGATCAGCATCCCCAGGTCCTTCTCTGCTGGGCAGCTTTGCAGCCACTCTGCCCCAAGGCTGTTGTGCTGCCTGGGGTTATTGTGACCCAAATGCAGGATCCAGCACTGAGTCTTGTTGAACCTCACACAATTGGCCTCAGCCCACTAATCCAGCCCATCCAGATCCCTCTGCAGAGCTTTTCTGCCTTCCAGCAGATTGACACTCCCACACAATTTGGTGGTATCTGCAAACTGGCTGAGGGTGGCCTCAATCCCCAAGTTCAGATCATCAGTAAAGATATTAAACAGAACTGTCCCCAACACTGAGCCTTGGGGGACCCCATAGTGACCAGAGACCAAATGGGTGTAGCTCCATTCACCACCACTCTCCAGGCCCAGCCATCCAACCAGTTTTTAAGTCAGTGGAGCGTGCATCCATCCACACCATGGGAAGGCAGTTTATTCAGGAGAACATTGTGGGAAACTCTCAAAGGCTTTACTAAAGTCTAGGCAGAAGACATTCACAGCCCTTCTCTCATCCCCAAAGCAGGTCACCCTGTCAGAGAAGGAGATCAGGTTGGTCAAGCAGGACCTGCCTTTCATAAGCCCATTTGGGCTGGGCCTGATCCCCTGTTTGTCCTGCACCTGCAGTCTGATGGCACTAAAGGTGATCTGCTCCATGACTTTCCCCAGCACCGAGGTCAGACTGACAGACCTGTAGTTCCCTGGATTCTCCTTTCCAGTCATTTGTGTAGATGGGTGTCATATTTGCTAAGCTCGTGTCAATGGGCCCTCTTGGGTTAGCCATGACTGCTGGAAAAGGACAGGTGTCTTGGTCATCATTTTCACCACTTCATGAATATTAAATGCAAGTAGCTGAGATTCATAAAGTTTTTTCTATATGAAACAAAACAATTTGTTTATATGAAACTATTTTTTCCTTCAGAATAGAGCTCTGTGAAACAAATCTAACCTTAAATTAAACAATAGCTTCAAAGACTTCTGACTTTATAGGGCACTTCCATGCTTAAAAGCAACAATGCAAAGTGTACTGGTTTTGCTCAACAGATCTGCTCTTTGGACTAAATCCAGATTTCTAGTTATTGGGAGAGACTTTTACTTCTGGATCGGGCCCCTTGTGTATATTCACATTCATGGAAGATTACTTTAGTGGAAAAAGTGGTTTTATTCCCACTTATGATAGAGTGAACTGAATTCTCTTTTGGCATTACTTACTGTATCAACAATGAAATTTATGCAGTTGCAGTGCATTTAAATTCTGTACTATAATAAAACTGCATTATCTCAATGAAGGGTAGCAGAAAAACTACTAATGTTTAACTGGGAGCATCTTTAGTAATAGCAAGATGCATAAGATAAAAGGAATACAGCCTGGTCTCTTGAAGACCACTCGAGTTTTCCAAGTTCTGCAGTTAAAAGCTGTAAAATATATTTTTATTAGTCAACTAAGAAAATTAAATAAATCCTATGAGACTTAAAGCATGTGGAAATCTATTCTGCCATTCTAACAAAGTAATTTTTCATGATGTAACTGGACTGAAATAGTTCCTTTTGTGAAACAATTCAATTTTTTAAGTATTTCTGAGTATGAGTAGAACGCATTTAGTAAAACTCACTTGTACCCTTCCTATAGTGTTGCTTTCTTCAGCAAAATTTGGCGTATACTGTGTGTTAATATTTTATTTATTACAGGCAATATTTTAAAGAACATTTGAGAAAAAGGTATAAAAACTCAGGTCCATGTTCATGTGCATATTATAGCTGAGACTGCCAAAGGTGCATGGAGAAACTAGACCTCTAGCATTTATTGAAATTCCGTGGAAGGTAGGCTCCAGTGGCAATCCCAGACTATG
>VWZT01011431.1:1251473-1336379 GCA_013397055.1 Pachycephala philippinensis | reverse complement strand
CTGATCCAGGCCAGGATGCCATTGGCTTTCTTGGCCACCTGGGCACAGCTGGCTCGTGGTCAGATCAGCATCCCCAGGTCCTTCTCTGCTGGGCAGCTTTGCAGCCACTCTGCCCCAAGGCTGTTGTGCTGCCTGGGGTTATTGTGACCCAAATGCAGGATCCAGCACTGAGTCTTGTTGAACCTCACACAATTGGCCTCAGCCCACTAATCCAGCCCATCCAGATCCCTCTGCAGAGCTTTTCTGCCTTCCAGCAGATTGACACTCCCACACAATTTGGTGGTATCTGCAAACTGGCTGAGGGTGGCCTCAATCCCCAAGTTCAGATCATCAGTAAAGATATTAAACAGAACTGTCCCCAACACTGAGCCTTGGGGGACCCCATAGTGACCAGAGACCAGATGGGTGTAGCTCCATTCACCACCACTCTCCAGGCCCAGCCATCCAACCAGTTTTTAAGTCAGTGGAGCGTGCATCCATCCACACCATGGGAAGGCAGTTTATTCAGGAGAACATTGTGGGAAACTCTCAAAGGCTTTACTAAAGTCTAGGCAGAAGACATTCACAGCCCTTCTCTCATCCCCAAAGCAGGTCACCCTGTCAGAGAAGGAGATCAGGTTGGTCAAGCAGGACCTGCCTTTCATAAGCCCATTTGGGCTGGGCCTGATCCCCTGTTTGTCCTGCACCTGCAGTCTGATGGCACTAAAGGTGATCTGCTCCATGACTTGCCCCAGCACCGAGGTCAGACTGACAGACCTGTAGTTCCCTGGATTCTCCTTTCCAGTCATTTGTGTAGATGGGTGTCATATTTGCTAAGCTCGTGTCAATGGGACCTCTTGGGTTAGCCATGACTGCTGGAAAAGGACAGGTGTCTTGGTCAGCATTTTCACCACTTCATGAATATTAAATGCAAGTAGCTGAGATTCATAAAGTTTTTTCTATATGAAACAAAACAATTTGTTTATATGAAACTATTTTTTCCTTCAGAATAGAGCTCTGTGAAACAAATCTAACCTTAAATTAAACAATAGCTTCAAAGACTTCTGACTTTATAGGGCACTTCCATGCTTAAAAGCAACAATGCAAAGTGTACTGGTTTTGCTCAACAGATCTGCTCTTTGGACTAAATCCAGATTTCTAGTTATTGGGAGAGACTTTTACTTCTGGATCGGGCCCCTTGTGTATATTCACATTCATGGAAGATTACTTTAGTGGAAAAAGTGGTTTTATTCCCACTTATGATAGAGTGAACTGAATTCTCTTTTGGCATTACTTACTGTATCAACAATGAAATTTATGCAGTTGCAGTGCATTTAAATTCTGTACTATAATAAAACTGCATTATCTCAATGAAGGGTAGCAGAAAAACTACTAATGTTTAACTGGGAGCATCTTTAGTAATAGCAAGATGCATAAGATAAAAGGAATACAGCCTGGTCTCTTGAAGACCACTCGAGTTTTCCAAGTTCTGCAGTTAAAAGCTGTAAAATATATTTTTATTAGTCAACTAAGAAAATTAAATAAATCCTATGAGACTTAAAGCATGTGGAAATCTATTCTGCCATTCTAACAAAGTAATTTTTCATGATGTAACTGGACTGAAATAGTTCCTTTTGTGAAACAATTCAATTTTTAAAGTATTTCTGAGTATGAGTAGAACGCATTTAGTAAAACTCACTTGTACCCTTCCTATAGTGTTGCTTTCTTCAGCAAAATTTGGCGTATACTGTGTGTTAATATTTTATTTATTACAGGCAATATTTTAAAGAACATTTGAGAAAAAGGTATAAAAACTCAGGTCCATGTTCATGTGCATATTATAGCTGAGACTGCCAAAGGTGCATGGAGAAACTAGACCTCTAGCATTTATTGAAATTCCGTGGAAGGTAGGCTCCAGTGGCAATCCCAGACTATGCAGAGAACAGAATTTCTCAGCATTTATTCAGGTATGCACCTTAAAGCAAAACTTCAGTGCGATCAAGTACCGTGCACATAGGATTGAGCTTTGCAATTTCCTGAATAGCTTTTATGAGGAGGGCTCGTGCCTCTGTCTTTCTCCTCCCTTTGCTGTTTGTGTCCTGCTTTCCATTTTCCACTCCCTGCTTCTTAAAGCCTCCCCAGCAACGTGCTGGACTTAGCAGGAGCTGGGGTCAGTGTGGTGATCAATGGCTCGGGTGGTTGAGCATTCAGCCATTGATCACACTGAATAAATTCATAGATCTCAGCCATGCCATCACCAGCAGCTGCTTCTACTTAGCCTGCCAACTTTCTGTCACCTCGAGGATTCAATGAAGTTCAGAGGCAGTGTGAGAAGGTTATATAATTCTGTCAAGAGATCATGTCTTTGATTTTTTTCATCTCTTAGACCTACATGTCTACCCTTTGGGGGTCTATCACAGACTGAGAAGTTCCAATATATTACATACCATAACACAGCAGTATAAAGAGTGCTGTATAAAATATATAAATGCCCTTCCTTTGAACAGAATAGCAGGAGCTTTCACTCCTTTCTTTCATTAAAAGAACATTACCTAATGCTGAAGAGAAACCACAGCTGTATTCATATATGTATGCACATGCTTTTCTTGTAATTTGAAACACATTGTCAAATATTATCATATCTAGTATTCCTTCTCTCACTAATTTTTAAATATTCTATGCCTAATTTGTAAGAGTAAAAAGTTACTTTAATCGCCTGGATAAAATAGTCACAGTTTAGCAACTTTACTGGGAAAACAAAATATATTTCAGCAAGCCATTAAAAGGACACTGGGAACTTGAATGCTACTTTCTTATCTAAAAACTCATCTTGCAGTGTAGCTGGCCTTTTTTTGCTCAACTTTTTCCTGTTTACTTAGCACAGGTAGTTTGTGCTTTTGCTTACATACACTGAAGTACAAAGCTGCCCCACTTTTGGATGTTACCACTTCCCAGCCTTACACCCTGCCCCTCCACTGGAAGATTGTAATCCCACCGACAGTCCCGAGGATCAGGGCAAGGGCTTTTCACTGGCAGCTTAAATTAGCAGGCGATGTGGATGTAGGTGGCTCAAGTACAGACACATGCTCCTCTCTCTCGTCCCTGTAGGTTGACAGCAATTTCCAGCAGAATTGTAAGATGGACAGCTGTGAGCATGAATATCTGAAATCATGGCAACGACATCTGGCAGAGCTTGTCTGTCACAGCCCCATGGCTGAAAGGTTGGTTGGCAGTGTGGGCTCTGCAGGCAGGGGGCTGCTGGAGAGAGGTGCTGGAAAGCTCAGGCCTACAAATCCTCTCCAAACCACCGGCAGCAAAGAATGAAAATAACCACAGTGCATGGAAAAATGTCGTAGCAATGTCAGATTTCAAAGTTTTAAAATAATGCTGTAATGATTCACAGGATTCAGGTTGGCTGAATGCACCGGGATGAGTTCCTGTTAGAGGAAAGGATGTGAGGGGGAAATATGAAAGTATTCATGATTAATAATGATGGCTATGGTAGTAATATTCTCTGGTCTTCTAAATGATGCTTCCAAGCATTCATGGAGGAAAAAAAAAATAGAATTCTAGAGATTTTCTAGGAATTAGAAAAAAAAGTCCATATTTTTCAAAAAAATCTTTTCTTGAATTGGTCATTGTGAAAAAATTCAAATTGACAGTGTCCCTTTTAATGATACACTTTCAAAGCTTTATGGAATCTCCCTGTTAAATGAGGCTACTACTT
This sequence comes from Pachycephala philippinensis, assembly GCA_013397055.1. Classification (NCBI taxonomy): domain Eukaryota; kingdom Metazoa; phylum Chordata; class Aves; order Passeriformes; genus Pachycephala; species Pachycephala philippinensis. Next base: position 1,332,673 of record VWZT01011431.1, on the reverse strand, counting down.
TAACACATTCAAAGAGGTCTATGCAGCTTGAAAATGGATTCAACAGCCAGGAAAAGAGGCCATATTCTGTTATAAGAATGCAGTTCCAAGGCTTTAATGAATCCAGAGAATTTACCAATAAACATAGTACATAAATTAAGTTGAATTACTATGCAATCTGCAATTTAAAAGCTGATGAAATAAAGACTTAAAGCTTCCTATTCTACCATCCTGCCATTTTTATAGTTTATCATAATAAAAAATGAAAAGAAAGTGGTATCAGTCAACATTACAGGATTCCATATTAGCTTTTCACATAAACCAGGTGCAAGCAATTAAGAATATGGTTCCTGTATTTTTAAAAGGCTCTTTGTCTATTTTCTTTTATCCATTCGGTTAAAAAGAAAAGAAATATCCAGAGCTACTCTGTACAGTTTGGGATTTTTGCTGCCTGTCTTGGCTATCTGGATGCATCAGCTCTCTTCCTGAGTACTTGGTATCTTGTAAGGCCCATTTGAGTTCACATTAGAAGAGATAAAATTTTAATAAAAAGTTATGGGAGTGATATTTTAACAAAACTAATTTTAATTGAAATTAACTCAAATGCAAACGCATATTTCCATGTTAGGTTTGGTATACCCATTTCAAACCCATTTCAAAGCAAAATCCATCACTTGGACTAAAACTAAGGTGGCATTGTCACTTTAAATCACAACTCTGTATTGCAGCAATTGGCATCTCATGAAGTGGTTGTGCCACTTGCAAAATATTCAAGGACAATATTAAACAACATCTACAACCTTCCCAATGTTATTTAAAGAAAAAATAGGTTTTCTATCTCTCTAATTTCTTTGCCTCTTCAAATACCGTTATTAACATTCTTTTCCTTGCATCTTTGTTTCCCTTCTTTCAATTTTAATTATTTTTTTTTCTTTCTAAATTAATCCTTTGTTTGAACTGTTACTTTTGAGAGAAAAATAGAGTTGTACAACAAGCAGCTGAACATTTGCCAGTTTGCTTTGGGTCTTTTCATGTTCCTTCTCAGAGGCCAGATCCGACAAGGTGCTGAGCATCAGGCAACTCACTAAAAGTTGAGGGTGCTGAGAATATCTCAGAAGAGCCTAGCATATTGCAGGATCATGCCTTGCACAGCAAGTTCTCCAAGTGATGACTATTTATGTTTCACTGAATAGACTTAGCATAAATTTTAACAACTCTGATATGATTGGGATTTTTTTAATGGGCAAAGAGGAGGCATTTTTTCATGACCATATCACTCAGCACTTTGAGAATGAAGTGTACAGCAATGCCACCCAAAATGTCTGGCAAAGAACCAGATGTCATAGTAACAAACACACAAATACTGGAATACATTAGAGGCGATTGCAAGGTATGCAAGCTCCTCAGTGCTGAGAAGGAAGCCAGATCACTGTAAGTCCTGCCTTAATCAAATAATAGTACAAAACAAACTTACACACAGTCACCAAGAAACTGCAAGGATGACCCCCAAAGTACTGGACACTTTGTACTATTCACCTGGACTGTATTTTTTATGTTACAGATGCAGCATTGAGTAATAGTCTAAATATGCTGCTAACTAAATAATAAATTTAAATCTTTTTTTTAAAAAATGCAATGTTAGCCTAAAGTACTTAAAATTTTTCAATCTATTACACAGATAGTGCATATTCACTGTTTCTCCACTTCTTGCAGATAAGCATTTCTGATTCTTTCACAGATGCGATAAAGAGCCCCAGAGTCTGCAGCTGCACCTGAGCAGTACCTGTATCACTGGGATCTGACTCGTGCAGGACACTGTGCTGGGAGGCCATCGCTGCCCTCCTGCCAGCTGCCTTACCCAGGCAAGGCTGCAGCGCCTCTGGGAGACTGCTCCCACTCACACAGAGCTGTGCGACATGATCTGTCCCTGCAGGACAGAAACTCACACAGCTCACAGTTACCTTGAGTTAACTTTAACAAAGGCTTACTGAAATCTTTCTTTTTAAAAGCTGTATATGTTTTCCCAGGATTTGCCTTGATATGAGAAAATTATGTTTATGGCTAAGTGTTGGCATTACAACTATCCCTACAACAACTTAACTCACGGATATATTGCTGTTTTTTCTATTCAAATGTGTGCAGTCAGGTTTTATCTACTGTACCTATACATATCACACAATCATGGAATCACAGACTCTCAGGATGGTTAGGGTTGGAAGGGACCTTAAAGACCATTTAGTTCCAACCCCTTTGCATAGGCATGGACACCTTGCACTAGACCAGACTGCTCAGAGCTCCATCCAGCCTGGCCTTCCAGGGATGGGGCAGCCACACGTTTTCTGGGCATCGTGCTCCACTGCCTCACCAGCCTCGCAGTAAATATAACATTGATATAACACAGTGATTCATGTTTACATATAATGCCCTAACTATACAATGTCTTATAATACAGAACCTTTCCTTATGAAGGATCCCCACAAATTAAAATCTTACCCTCTTTATGAAACCTGAATCAAACAGCCCCTCCTGATCATAAAAGTGTCAATACATTTCAGAAACAGTGGGCCTATGGAAAGCTGAAAAAATTGGTATACAAAATGTGGTTTGAGATGTGGTTTGAGATGTGGTTTGCCTGATATATAAATAGCACTGCCTTACTTTTTGTTTACTTCATGTGAACATCCCTTAACCTTTAAAAATCGAACTTAAGCAGTGTCCATTTGCTTCGTCCACCAGGTTCACAGCAAAGGCCACAGCCCAGAAACAGTGCTGTAAACCTCACCCTAAATACCAGTAATCAGGGGTGTTTCCAGAGAGCTCTTGGTAAACATTGTGCTGATGATAGAATCCCAGCAGTTTGCCGTGAAATAATTTGTTTAGAAAATGCTAGCAATAGGTTTCCATTCAAAAATAAGTATAGCCCTCATCTAATTACAGAATGACTTTCCATCTGTTATATCCTCTCAAAATTCTATACCTATATATATACACACATAATTCTGACATTCATTAACCCTATATATCATAAAAATCTATTAAAATGTAGCCATGTTGACTTTCAAGGCAGAGAAATGGCAAGCATTTGTTCTGAATCTACACAAGCAAAAGGACTAAGAAATACTAGATCAGACACCAAAAAAAAGGTAAAAAACTAACAAACTAGAAAAAAGATTGTTAGAAGTTCTTGCTCCTAAAAAACTCTTGCTCCTTTTGAACTACTCAGCTTATAACAGAAAACATCAAAAAAAATACTTAACCCTTCATAATTTACTCCATTTTAGCAATTAAGAATAGTTTTTCCTAATCATAGTCTTTTTTTTTTTGTTTTGTTCTTTCCTAAACATAAATGTATATAAATTTTTTGAGTTTAATATTTTTGTTTATCACATCTCTTCCATGTTTTTTATTGGATGTAATTCCTACTGCTGGTGCTTTGCATACTTTGAGCTTTCAACAGGTTAGACTTGAGGTTTGTATTTCCTCCTTATCATTCACATATATGAGAAAATAAAAAAAGAAAATGTATTTCTAAATAGAAAACTTTTTGATGTCTTACTGTGTCCACAAACTTCTTTCTATACTTACATTAGCATCTCAAACTTTCCTATCATTAACCTCTTTACTGTTCTGTATTTTGCCTTCTCTCTCTTTGCTTTGCATTCACCAAACGCCTCAACAGATAAAGAAAAAAGTGAAGTGCTTTGATTAAAAAGGTACAACGAAGGCTAAAGAATGTTCTGTTATGGTTTAGCTTCTCAACTTGTTTTTAATCAGTTTAAGGAAAATTAAAAACAGTCACTTGGAGATCAATGCAAAGACATACAAAAATAGGGATTGAAAACATTTAAAAACTGTTTTAAACAAAATTTTAATGAAAATATTTAATTTCTGAGAAGATATATCCTTAATAATAAGGAATATCTGTCTTTCATAGTGTACTCCACATGTAGATCACAAGTACTGATGAAATTGGGTAACTCAAATTTCATAGAAATGGCACCACGGAAAGGTAAAATGGTGCTCAGCCATCGAGTCAGGTACAGCACCTGAACCTGCAGCACCTTGATGCTGTATCTGCTTGCCAGAACTGTCTCCTCCCTGGTTTTGTTTTCTTAGGTAAATTGCTGAGGATAGTGAGTGAGATAGGAGATAAGAGGAAATCTAGACCACATTCTAAAATGAATATCAAAGTGACATATTGAGGTCTTCTCAAGCACACAGTCAAGCTGGATGAGTATGGGAGCTCAGCAAGAAACAACTGGATGGATACGGGAGCTGAATGGAACAAATCCCTCAATTATACATGATTTCTATAAATCTATTGTTATCTAAACTTATTTTGGACTGTTCCATAGAATAAGCCAATCTGGAAAGTTTGCAGTAAAGCTAAATTAAGATGCTTGGGAGGGCTCTTGCAACTGAAGTTTACTCAAAATTCTGTTACAAAACATCTGCCTAAAGTGGTGAAATCACTCTCAAGTCTGAGATTATACTGTGTAAACATCATATTAGGGTAAATTCACTGATAGTGTCAATGTTTTATTGATTTTCTGATGTTTGGTGGAATCTTTAACAAGTTTGTTGTATTCTCCTGGGTTGTTTCTTGTAATATTGTATATTTCAGTTGATACCCATAAAAATCACAGTGTGGTTTTATGATTTGCCCTGTTTCTCCTAAATCCCCTTTCCTTCTCCAAAACTGATATAACATGTTCTATCAGCAAGCAAAGCTTCTGCTGAATTTTGTGATCCTTTCTATCTTTTAATAGTCATTCAGCATCAGCATGTATCTATACCTCAGCAAAAATTTCCTTTTATCTTGGGAATTTCAGACACTAAATGGCCATTTCTCCTGGAAAGGCACCAGATTAGTTTGTTCTATAGATGGTTCATAGTGGAGTTCTCTTTTTTAATAACTTCCTAATAAGTAAATGAATGTACTGGTTTCAGCCGATTGAAAGTGCCTCCATCAAGGTACAAAGGCAGACTAAGAAGCCTTTTCATATTTCATCTGATCTCAGGTCATCGAATTGATTCTTTATGTAATAGTGAAAAGACTTCAAGATTCTGTAATTAACATTTGGGGTACTGCTAGCACATGATCTTAGCACTCTCTATACTAAGGAAATGATAACAACTTCTTTTTTTGTTTTCTGTTAGCACTGCTTTTGCTAGCTGTTCCAAAGGTTTACCAAAAGTTGTGTGTTTCTGCCCTCTGCACTCTAAAATTGCTGTATCAATGGAATTATTTTCCTCTGGACATCACACTATGAAAACACTTGCTTTTGATCAGCAAACTAAAAGGCTAGTTTTTACATTGACTCACAATTAGCCTAGATGTTATTTTAATTTGTTGTCTCATTGTTTTTCTGAAGAACTCCAGGATTCTGAAGACATCGCTAGGTTTGCACTGGGATGTATTTTTTAATAATTGTAGTTATCATTATGTGTCATTAAAATGAAAATATCTGAAGTGCTTCAAAACAACATTCACAAGAATTTGAGAGTAAATAACACTAATCATGAGAGCACCTCAAAGTGTATAATTTAACAATACACAAAATAAGGAAGGCACAACACAGAATTCCCATATCAACTCAAGTTTTAAAAATCTGTATTGGAGCCAAGATACCTGGTGTCTTACCTAAACCTCCAGGAAATCAACTTCCAAACACTAAAATGTTAAAGATGGAGGATGTAGCTACTGAAATCCTTCTTTAGGGGCTCAAAACATTTTCGGGGCACGGAGTTAGCATTTTCGATAGGGATCTCACATTAAATTGACCTTTCCTGGTGAAAAGATGCATTACCTGTAACCAGCTGCTAACCCTGTCCTGACCTGCCCTGAGCCCCAAGGCTATGGAGGTGTGATATACTGTTTTCTTTCTTTGCTGCAATTTTCCCAGCCAATGTAATTCAGATGCACATTGCCAGCAGTGAGGGAGGCCATGTGATAAAGTGGGGAGAAGAAAGGTGTAAGAGCACCCTGATTTTGATTGAGCCACTGGAGGCATTTGTGGCTTTGAGGAACTACTTGGCTTCTTCAAAACTACATCCAGTTTACTGGTTGAGATAAGAAGCCCTGCTCCAAAAACCACGGCCACACTGGCCAAGGGAAGTGTTACAGGTAAATAAATGAAGAGGAAACAAATCTCTTTTTTTTTTCTCTTTATGAAATATTCCTAAATAACACTTAATGAGGCAGCCAGAGCTCAGGAAATGCAGCTAATCGTGCTCTGCAGATATAAAAGCAGTGACAGCTCCCTTCTGTCCTGAGCACTGGTCTACCATGCAGCTAATGCTCTCTGACTCCTGCAGGAGAAGGTAAAAGCTGAGGATTGTTTACCACTGCCAGACAGGAAAGGTTGCCTATCCACCAGTGATTGAGCCCCAGCAGCACTGGCCTTTCGAACAGAAAGAGGCTGAGAAGACATTTATAAGTTAAGCAGCCTTCTTGTTCCTTGAGGGGAGCACACCCCTCAGCTGAAACATGAGCAGGTTGCTGCTAAACACTTTCCCTCCTAAAAACCTCTTCTGGTAGGTAAAGTGGTGGAAAATAAACAAAAAGGTATATAAATGTAACACATTTCTATAAAATGCAATAAAACCTATTTTGATACTCATAAAAGTATGATCAACGGTTCAGATAAACCCACTGCATCACTTATAACAGTACCTGTGTACTGAAGAATACATTTAAATTATGGTTTGCTTCAGAACATACTTTGAAGAGAGCAGAGAACTCTGTTCATTTTTGATCCTCACAAAGTGTAGTTATTTTTGGAAAGAGAATTGTTAAAAATATTAATGTTATTGGATGGAGCAGCAGAGTTTACAGTAATTGCTACTGGAGTCTGTCTGGTGATTGGTGGTCAATATTTTCACATGAGACTCCCCACAAAAAAATGTGCTCTTTAGCCTGTACTAAACCAAAAAAATACAGAGAATTCGGGTGAGGAACTGGAGAGTATCATTGTTTCACTTACAGTGAAAACCGCTGCAGTTCCAGAGCTAGCACCCTGGCTATGTGTCTGTATATTCTCTGAAAATAGAGCTGGCTTTGGATTGAACCATCTCTCACCAGCTATACAGAGGGGAAGTGATGTCACTCTGAAAATAAATATAGAAATGGGTTTTCTGGAAATATTTATACTTTGTTCATGGATAAAGTGCTGAATGTACAGCCAAGGAGAGCCCACTGTTCAGCTTGCACCACTTGAAAAGGAAAAAGTTTTTAAATTTGCAAAGATTCACACTCCAGAGACTTTTTTTTTCTTTTAAAATAACTGACTCTTGACATAACCTTGTCTGTTTTAAAGGCCAAACATTTTCCTTACTCCCAAGTGTTTTGTGAGCCTTAGGGATATATTGTCCCTGGCAAAACTGGGATAGCAATATCCTGGGAACGGGTGATTTCCATCAGGGACAAGGAAATCGCTCCAAACCACATTTCATTCTGGTTACAGCATTTTAATGAGATTTGCAAGCCCTTCTGAGGCAGTCGCAAGAAACATTCAGCCCCAAACCCTCAATCAGAGTCCTGAAAGTTATTCTAATGTCTCAGCAGAGGATGGATTTTAGGACTCCAGTTTGGCTGTGATATTTCTTAGATTATATTTAGCATTGATTAATTAAGGGGTGACTAAGTATTGACCTCCCAATTAATTCTGAAAGAAGCTGGATGACTGGAAATACCTAACAACATTTGAGGAGTGACTCCTTAACTGTTTCCTGGAAAACAGCTTCCAAAAATCTTTTTCAATGACTTCCAAACCTCTTCATGATATGGATTTCAGCTTAATCAAGACACTCTTATTCTAATGAACACATAATTTCCTGTGAGAGTATGAGCAAGTATTTATACGGGAAATAACAAAATCATAGGTAGCAATATAACTGTTAATGTGCAATAAGAGCGTATACATGTGAATGCAAATGAAGGCACCATCATCTATCTCTCTGTGATCATGCCTCAGTCACTAATAGCTTGTTTGCAAACACTGGTGCATGGATCCAGATATTCCACTTAGAGTGAAAAAGCAGCTCATTGAGAACAGGTTCTCTAACAGCAAAAGGATAAAATAATAAGGGGCTGTTAAAGAAACAAAGGGTTAAGAAGCAAATCTTTAGGGTAAAAGGTGATTTAAATTTCATCAGAAATGAACTGTGATTCAGATTGTGCTGGTTTTTTCAGTTTACACATTTTGAATTAATGTAGCGTGGATTATGTTGCATAAAGCAATGACAATACATGAATTCTACTCGTGGAAATTACTCATCCATCAGCCAGTGTCAGGTACACTCAGAAGCACATGCATTAAGTTCTGCACTGTAAGTTCGAGTCATTTGTATGTGAATAATGCTAGTTGTGAAAATGAAAACAAGGAGAGATAAGGAAACTTTGGGATCCCTCTGCACTGACTTCTCTTTGACCCAGGAAAGAACAATGAATGTTTGCTTTCCCTTGGAAGGGGTGCCGACAAGGCTACACAAACAAAGAAGCTGAAGCTCAGCTGGTGCAAATTAGGACAGTTGCATTGACTTAATGGAACTGCATCCTTTCCCCCAGCTAAAGATGTGGACACAAATGTTAAAGGTTCCTCTGCTATAATTTTTTCAGGACAAGGATCAATCATGAATCCTTTCACAAATCTTCAAACAGAACTTTTCCCAAGCAGATTTTGCAGATCTGAGTCTGATTTTCTGTTTATTGAATACCCCAAAATATTTTATTCTTCTCATATTAGTGTTTTTCCTAGTTCGGTTTCCACATTATTTTGTTGATTCTGTAGTACTGTGGTGAAAAAACCCCTGTCAGTCCTTCCAGGTCCTTCTCAGTTCACTAGCAGTGTGCACTCATCAGCAATATTCAAGGGGGCCTGGCCATGTATGCCCATTTGCTTCATTCAGTCCATCTCCCAAAAACAAACTACAGTCTCTAAAAACGAACAGGCAAAGGCCAAGCCTGCGTTTACCTCAATAAAAAGACTGCACTCTATTTTTAAGAATTCCTTTCAGATGGAGGAACCATTTCTACTTACCTAAAAACATTAACAATTAAGTTAAGATTATAAAAAGGAAAATATTTGCCAGATTTTACTGCTGTCTGAAGATCTATCTCCTATATGGGTCTGAAGTGAAGTGATATCATGTTTGCCTGGAAACTGAACTGTTTTTAAAACAGTAAAAGAATGTTTGTAATAGCTCGTCATTCTCGTCAGTGCTATTAGTGTCCAGTAAACTCTCTCCTTGTAAATCCATAGATGTCAAAGGTTTCTGTGGATCTTTTCTAAGCAAGTGTATAGTTTGGCATAGTGTCTAATTGGGCAGAGGTGAAGGATCCTGGCATACAGATCTTGGATACTGCTATTGTCTCCTCTGTTAGAAAGTCTGGGAGTTTTCTAATGCTCCTATTTGGCAAATGCATTTTGGAAGAGAGCCAAAAGACTGCTCTCCTCTGGCTCTTGGGAAGACTGGTACTCCAGAAGAATCAATAGAGCCCAGTAAAAACAAAAGAAACCAAATGAAGATGTCTGTTAATGACTGTATGACTTCTGGGCTTAGATGTGCTCTGCCATAGTAGCTTGTGTTTACTCTTCATTGATACTCAGATTAACACCACTGTTAGAGGGATCATAGCAAAGAAAAACTTATGAAAAGAAACGTAAAAGAGAATAGAAAAAAAAAATAAATAGACTGAAACAAGAAGAAGGAAACAAGCAGAATGGGGAGAGTAGTCTGACTGGAAAAGCAGAGAGTCTCATGACCAGACACTGGGACTGAATCCTTTAGAATAAAAACAAGATTGACCTGTTAGAAAACTTTATTTTCAGGAGAATAAAAGAGCAATGTTTATTTGGAGAAAGCATTTTTCTTGAGGCAGGGACAGCTGGATGCTTTTCGTTAATAAAGCAAGATCTGTTCCAGGTAGAATTCCCTAGCAGTATGTGTTTCTCTATCTGTACCCCCTTTGCAAAGGTCCCATGAAAATGCTATGAAAACACTATTAAATTATTGCTTGCCATTCTAATTTTGATGCTTTGCTGAAGTTCAGAAAATGGCTGCCAGCCTAAACTGTGAACTGCTTTAAATCACTCCTATCCAGGTGATGATAAATGCTCTCTAGATTTTATCTGTAGAGTGGAAAAAACAAACAAGAATACATTACTCAACCCCTAAGATTTTTTAGAAGCTGAAATTCATCTAAAGGAACACTTGAGTCCTGTCTACCCCCCACTGAAGTGATTAGGAATTTCAGCTAAATAAAGAATGAAGGTGAGACTGAAATGCCCATGTAATCAACCTTCACAAAAAATCTAATACAAAGTTAAAACGCTTTTGAGATAAGTGCAAACATGAGAGCACTGAAATAATACTGAAAGAAATGAAGGAGGCTTTTTAAAATTCCCAACTTGTGCTTTCCTCCAAGTGCAATTCAAAACTGATTAAAAGTATTAAATCCTTTTTATGCAAAGGGTTAATAACAAAATTCAAATAGTGGTGTGGTGTCCCATGGATACTCAATAATGAAAATTCAAATGCTCATTTCTTTAAGCCTTTTGTGTCCCTTTTCTAGATAATTGGTTTTTTGCCTAATTTTTGAGGCTATTTAATAACACCTCCTGCTAGACATTTCATGTAAACTCAGCAAGAGGAGGCATCGTGAGTAATAGAAAAGACTTCTGCTCATTTTAAAGCTCAAATTCATACTTTTCTTAACAAAGGAGATCCCCACTGTTAGAGTTTGGCAACCAGCGGGTCAACTGCATTGGGGAAGATTGGATTAGGGGGGCAGCTGACTGTGCAGTAAAGTCTCCACTCCAAAGCAGGATTTTTATGTAAATTCCATTACAATTCATGCTTTTTGGAGATAATGAAATGGATACAGAACACTTCAAGGTTTCCAAGTCAGCAAAATAATGAACAGGGGCATTCAGAAAGTTGATTTAACACATTTTTTAAACATATGGACCCTTGCATGAATAGGATTGGCATTTGTTCAATGTATCACATGTAATTTGCTTTTAATACCCCTGTCTAAACCCCACAACTTTGCAGGCTATTAGTGATGTGTGAACATCAGCTATCAAGAGTTTTCCTCAGTTTAAGCTCTAATAGGCTGTATCATTTTCCAAGTGTTTGCCTGAAGGCAACTTTTACCAAAGAATCAGCCAACTATTTTTTGAAAATAGAATATTTTCAACTCAACAGCTTAACTCAACTGTCTATGAATATGCCACAGCATTTTTTATCAATGAACTTCAAATAAGAAGAGTCTGGGGTCAAGGGGGCCATTACAGTGATCTTCTGCTCTGTTCTCTTGCATAAGGTGTAGAATTTAATTTGTCAGTATTTACTTTGATCATAGTGGAACCAGAACCTGGATGTTTTGATATTTCTTCCAATTTGTATGTTTGCTGATTATGAAATTAAAATGTGTATATATTTGTATATTTTCTATCTAATTGTAAAAGTGTGCATAGATAAAGACTTAAAATGTGTAAGCACTAAGCATTTTTAGACCAGAAATACTTTCAAATGTCGAGTTCTGCCTTTCAATTCAGATGATATAAATACCTCTGGTGCAAAATATGCAGTGAGAAGACTTCTACTGCATTGAAGTGCCCATGCCATCAGGCCTATCAATCATCTTAAATACTAGAAAGACTGAAGACTTCATGGGAGGGCCAACACAGAATACAAGAGCTGTGCCGGGCCTTTGGGTACTTCTCTTCTGGGGTTTTTTGTGTTAATTTTAGTATTAACCTACTATTAGTCAGGTTCACACTGCTCAACAGGGATATCTATTCAGTAACCAAATTCAAAGCAAAACTGTACTGCTAATACTGTTAGTGTCTTTACACACAACTTCCCTATTGATATAAATTCCTCTCCTAAGGGAAAGGTGAAAACATCCACTTTTAGGACCTGAAAGAAGGAAACTATTAGCAAATATGTAAACTAAAGATATAGAAAGATTAGCAAAGTTCAGAAATTGCAACATACTGAGGCTGCTGATGTCTAAAAATAGCACTCTTCCCTCTTGGTGTAAGTTTTCCTTCAAACAAACATCTACTTATTTAAATAAAAAAGAATATTTACAATGCAGTTCCTCTTCAACATATATAATCAAAACAGAAACCAACTAGTGTTCCAAAACTGTTTCAAAAAAGGAATCGACCAAGATTTGAACCACAATAGAGTTTGTATGATGTGAGCATTCCGCTACTAAGATTCTTTATTATGATTGCTGAGGCTAAAAGGTGAGTTTATGAATTAAAGTTTGTAAGCTCTGTTGTTTAATGAAAAACATTGAGAAGCCACAGAAAGCAAAATCTGAGAAACAGCTATTCTTATTGTTTAGACCACAAGATCATGCTGGTCATATTGTATCATTTAAGAGTAAATGTAATAGGCTTTTCTGAAACAAACAAAAGCAGTAACAAGTTATAAACAAATGTGATTTGTGGGAGTTTTGTGGTTCCAAGTTGTTCATTTGGTTACAATCACATACCTTGCTTTTCCTAGGGAAATATTCAGCCAAACACACTCACTTCAGGAATAAAAAGGAAAGTGAGATGCAACAGAGAGAGAAAACATGTTAGGATCCTGCCCTGATTCCATTGTACGAAGCAGTAATTACTCTGGAAAGTGCTATTAAGCTGAGCACTCAGTGGGCCAGGTTCAGCTACCCATATTCATGCAGACTTAACACACTGGCCATCAGTGAGTCCTCCTGGGCCGCGCGCTGAACATCATCACACAGCGAGCACTTACTAATATGAACAGTCCTGCTGACTTCTATATAATTATGGAGAAGAAAGAGACGACTCAGGGTGGGTACAGTCGGTATCAAAATCAATCTCAACAGGAATAAGGATGGCAGAATCAAGTCTTCTGGGCACAGCCAGTTCACTTAATGCTATAGCGAAACACAGCAAAAAGCATTTATGCCTGATAGACTAAAAACTGGGATGGAAAAAAACCTTTTAATTAAGAATGATAGGAGTGGAAAATCTTCCTAGAAGAAATAAGAATATACCAAATATACAAGCAGAATCAAAACAACGATAAAAAAGCCACACTTTTTTTCTGTGTTTAGGAAATGAATAGAGCTGAATTGCTCTTTGTCACAGCGATACAATACTGTCTTCAGGTGGTCATTGTTTCCATGTCACCTTTGAACCACGCAAAACCCTCGTCAACATGCTCCTCAAATATTCTGTTGTTTTCTTTCAAGGAGTGATTTATAACACTTCACAGCAAGGAATGTGCCACATCCATTAAACATTAATACTGAGTTATAGTTTTCTAAATCATAGCTATCCGCTTTGTAGTCTTGTGCTTGACTTGTATTTCAGGAAAAGAAATATATATTTTTCTGTTCTGACATTTATTTATTCAGCACTGGGCTCTACTGAAATCTCTTGAAAACAATGAGAAAATGTCTTTTTGTTTGTTTTTAGAAATACCTGACTTTGTTTGAAATACACAGTGAGAGAGAGTATAAATATGAGTAACCATTTGATAAGACTTCAACTGAGACCACAGCACAATATGTCATAGCTAGGATCGCTCATGAGGGCTGCCAGAAGAATTCCCTCCAAAGGAAAAAGCCTACAATGACGTTATATGGGATGATGGGAGAAATCCAGAGAAAGTAAGATTTATCTCTAAACTGGAGAAGAACAGTGGTTTTGACACAGAAGAGAGATGTTTCCACTGGACAGCTGGTCTCTAGTTGTCCCGTCACATTCATAGGTACTCCTGCCTCTGATGCCTTTTCTGAATACAATTTACTAAATCACTTGAGCACATATTTAAAATTATGTACAAGAATAATCCCAGTGAAATGAATGGAAGCAACTATGTGTTTAAAATTAGACACATGCTTAAATGTAAGGCAGAATGAAGCACATAATCCTCTCAATGTGATATTTTCAACTTGTACTAGAAGCTTGGTGAGTGAAAACACATATAGTCCCAGAGCAATTCACGACACCTTACCAGTCTTGTCTGTGACACTCATTCCAAGGCATTAGGTCCTGGATCCATGGGGAAGATGACTGCAGCATGCTGGAGGCAAAGGCTTCCTTGAGCACTTTTTGCTGGCTATGCAGCAGAATCTGCTGTGCTCAGAAAAATGTTTGTCTTAGGGGAAGGATTTGGAACTAATGCACTCTAGAGCATTCCTAAACTGAACAAATCAAGTGATCAAAGTATTAATTATTATTTTTTTAGGACATCATTATTTTCCCTCACTGTAATCTAAGCACAATCTTCCAGCTACCATCTGGTTATACTGGACTCCACTCTTAACCACCCAGCACCCTAAGTGTGGTAAAAGCCCTGGTGCCAAATAGAGAGCTCTGGAATTCATTTGGAGACCCTGGAAAGCCCCAAACCATACCAGTGTCTAGTATATACTGTTTATTGTCAACTTTGTAATCTATGGCAGTTACTGCATTTCAAATACAAAGAAGTCTGCACTATATAATGTGAAAGAGAAGACAAAGCAACCCCATCTCAACATGTGCAGTAGACAGTAAAAGCATTTCTCTACATGCACATGAGGAAATTAACAGCATTCCCCACATATTCATTCAAAGCAGTGAACATGCTGTGCTGGATGCACATATACATTAGAGAAGCAAAATTGCTTTAAATAATCAAAATACACAAAGGAACATTTTTCTGTGTGGCTGGAAATAACCCTGACAAATGTTAATGTTTTGCAAATGAAAAACATTCTTTAAGAAGCAACATAAAAAACCAGAGCAAATTCTCAGATACATGCAAAGTAAGCTGCTGTATTAACCTGTGTTTTGCTACCTAGATGTATACAAAGATCATTGTGTGATGAAGAAGTACATTCAAACTCCTTTTTTTTCCCCTGAATTATGAATGTATTTTGGCAAGATCCAGAGAAGGTCAACAGCATGATTAAAGATATGAAGAAGTTCCAAATGGTGAGATACTGAAAAGGAGTGGACTACCTGAGTTTAGCAGCAGATTTTGCTGATGTATAAAGTACTGAATGACAAGGATAGACCTATGTATTTTTCCCTGTGTATATCAACAGACAAAAGAGTTTCATCCAAATTAAGGAACAGCGTTTTTACTGTCCCTGCCATTACGTTACTCAGCATATAATTAATCAGTGAAATTCGTTGCTGCAGTAAAATACTGAGATAAATTGATTGCAAACAGGATTAGTCACACACGGATAAGACCAACATACTGATTAAAACTGGATAGGATGGAATACAACTTCCATTTCTCAGGCTACCAGTTTTGACTCCTCAGAACACAACAACTGTAAAGTCCAAAAAAAAGCCTTGCACTGGTATTTTTGGGGTAGGGGAGAAAAAGCTACATTTGGTCATTTGTCATGGTCTTTGAAAGGTGTAAAACATCAAACAAGAGGGCTTACTTTACTATGACAATTTCTATATTACAGCTGCCTACAAGAAATTTTTTTCTAATTGAGAATACTGACAATATATAATAAGTAAATAAAAACTGAAATTGAAAAGCAAGACTGAGTTGCAGCTAGTGTCTACAATAAATGAAGCTCAAATCTTGCTGTTACGTTTCTGACAACTTTAATAACAATAGATCATCTTGTTTTAGTTGCACACTGAGAGGGGGCTGCAAGGTATGTCACGCACAAGAATGACTAATGTGTTATGCTTATCACTTCAGAAGCAGAACTATCTGAATTCTGCTTGCTAACTATAGGGCAGTGCAAATTACCCTGACAGCACCGTGTGTTCTTCCTATACCTTGCTTACAGGCCAGGATTGCTTAGTCCCAATGTATTAATAAGTAAGTGCAAGTATTTCAACAATCAGCATTTTAGCATTTGCATGCAAACTCTCATGCTGTGTAATTATACACAGTGCTGGCACTCAAATTAATTAAAGCTGATTTCTCTGTGACTGCAAACTGGTCATATCCCCAGACTTGCTCTAGTATGAAGTCATCACCCTATATTCAACATGACACTTTATGTCCCTAGCATTCTTAGCAATGCTAATATGCAACAACTGTAAATTAGGCAATATTTTACAGAGCAGCTGACAACCGCTGGTTAGTCGTTCAGTTCCTCCTCCCCCTCCCCCCGACACTTTCCACATAAAAGTAAGAAACCAGTTATTTCCATTGTGCTTGCTTTGTAATTATCTGAACTAACAATGTAAACAAATTACATACATTGTTTCAACAGATACTCGCCCATGTTTGATTAGGGGTTACAGAAAACTTATAAAACACAAAACCCAGCAACATCAACAGTGTTTGTTTGATGCTAACATGCAATTAGTCTCTGACAATTTCAATGTTAATTTAAAAACTCCTTCTCTTTCTCTTTTTCCTTGAAATGGCCTTTTAGTTTTAAAAGACATGCTCTTGCCAGTCAAGAATAGGGAACTGGGGAGGCAGAGCAGAAGAGCTGACTGTTAGATTCCAGGACTCCTCATCAAATAAAGTGGAGCTGTAGAAGAGACAGTTCTTTGCAGCAGAGATCCATAAATGCTGACTTCTGGGGCAGTGCTGAGTTCCAGTCTCTTTCACAATAAAGTTGCCTGCTCTGACTTTATAATTTGGTTGAAAGAAGTCCTTTCTTAATACATTTTTTCAGCAGAGATCTCCTCTGAGAAATTAAAATATTATTGTGATCTTTTATCTTACAAATATGACTGCAATAGGACCATTCTCCTATAACCTTCAGAAACAGAAAATAATATAATCAAGCCCATTGGTATTTTCATTTACAAAATTTCATACAGACTGCTTCTTCAGCTATAGAGCTGAATTACTCCAAGAGAGTTTATGGCTTTATTTCCTTGGAGCCATTGAGTGCTCTTGGTGCAGAGCTGCTCTCCTAGAGCTTCTCCTATTTGTACCTGTAGATTTACCATAGCGAGTGACAACAACAGTTCATAAAATGATTTAACTCTCCCACTAAAGTAAACTCACAAGTAGGATCAGATCTTTTTTTTTTCTCCACATAATCTGGTCCTCAGAAAAGGCAGAGTAAAAATACGACAAAAGAGAATTGTACAAGTTGATATCCTAATAAAGTAGTTTCTTTATGCTAACATAAATCATAAAGAGAATTTCTGTATTCTAACAGTAATAATCAGCATAGGAAGTTCTCTTCCCTCAGTCGACACAGAAAGTGCTGAAATACAATGAACAGATCAAACCCCACCTTCTTTAGCCTAAACTGAAACACTGTTGTGGCTGTTATGCTCCTTATTTCAGTGTTGAGCATGTTCAGATTTTGCTGGATTTTAGGTCCATTTTCATCACTTATAAAAAAATATAAATCAGAAAAACGCATGTTGGCTGACATTGTTTTGACATGGTGAGAACATGGAAATACTAGAAAGACTTATTTTGGGTTAACAAACTGGAGATATCTGAAACATAGAGTGATAAATATAGACTTGGCAAATATTTGCAGAATCAACTGAGCTTAAGCAATTAGAATATTTAGAATGCCTCTGATAATGTTTTAAAACTTAGCAATAGCCACATATTCTGAGTCCCCATTAAAATCAAGAAACACTGAAACTAGGCAAAGGCAAAAACCATTCCCATATCTTTCTAAATGTTGATTTCCTTTCAAAGGCCACAGTATATTCACATACTTCTGTTCTATACTTGGACAGGCCAGGCCCAAAGACTTGTCTCTGTTCACAGAATCACAGAATAAGCTGCGTTGGAGGGACCCTCAAGGATCACTGAGTCCAACTCCCAGCCCTGCACAGCACCATCCCCAAGTCCCACTGTGTGCCCGAGAGTATCCTGACCTGCACTGCTGCAGTTCAGGTAACACTAGACACAACCAGTATTTTGTGGCATTTCTTGTGTATTATGCTAGGACCATAACATTGTTTGAGCCCTGTCTGCATTGCTAATTTCTACACACTGAAGCACCAACACTGCTAATGCTCCAATGGAGAGAGTACACATGCAGCTGGAGTTTACTCCCAGGGAAGGCATAAATCAATACAAAAAAATGATAGACTAAAGGGAATTATTGTGCAACCGCCCTTCTTCAGCACTGGAGATATCATTCTTGGTGGTTTTGAAAGCTCAGGTTTATGGTACTAGCTATAAATGCTATGATGTCCATTAAATATTTCAGAAGACATTCAACGTCAGTGATAAATTCAACGTGCAACTGAGGCAGCACAGTTTCAGCAGCAGAGTAAGAACGGGATTTTGGCCACAAAACCCTTCCTGGATTAACGCTTTCTCAAAAATGCCAGTGAGCTCAGTCCTCTAATTCTCGCTAGGTCTTCCTTCACAAACCTCTGTAAACAGGATCAGTTCAGGGTGGATCCTCAGATTAGCACACACCTCATTCTTAGCCAGATGCAGTTGCATGAGTTGGAAGAGACAGGAATGAGACTAGAGGTCAGTCTCTGATGCCCAGACCTCACACAGGCCCTGTACATCCAAAAGAAGGAGATAACAGATGCAACTCAACAAAACATGACTTCAGTATACGGTGCTCTTCCATTCTGACATGTGGAAGACCTCTTGTAAGTGCTAAGATAAGGTGAGATATAAGATAAGATGAGTCTGTTCACCATCTCTGAGCTTCACAGGCATGTCACTACCAATCAAATGTATACTAGAATTACTTGGAAAGAAGTCAACAGTCTGTGCCATCGTGCTCCAGAGTGTGCTGCATTTCTGAGGCAGCTGAGCTATATGAAAAAAAATGATAGGCACTGTGGGGCCATTGAATAAAAAGTATTATGTTGTTATTACTGTTATAAAGAAATAAATAGATGATCACTGAAGTGATCAAGTAAACTATTGCCCTTCTCAGGAATTGTTTAGATATGCCATGTCTCTCTGGAGAAAAAGAAAAGCATGCAGTATAGAGACCTTTGATGAGCCCATTTAGTTGTAAGTGCAGGAGTAGCTTATGCTTCTTGAGAAATTACCAAAAACTTTATAGACAAATTTTCATCTCTTCTTGTTCATTAAAAGAGATGTTTGGAAGACAAGGACTATATAGTCAAGGCTGTTAAGTGTATGAACTCTCCAAAAAGATGCTGGAAATAACAATACATGAAACAATAGCTCTTTGTTGGTTCCAGCTGCTGTCCATTCATTTAATTTTAAAATAACTATTAGAAACCCAGAGTCAGAAAGATGCAGATTTTCTAATCCAGTAACCATGATTTCCTTACAGGTGATCTGTGACCTAGAGCACAACAACCGTGTTTTTGTGGTACACCTGAGAAACCTTATATTAGACTAACTTTATGGTGAATAAGTTTAAATAAGTGAGATGTAAAAAGTTAACCTGAGGTCTAAATATCACAATAAATACCATCTGAAAAAAAAGCCACGTACATCATGCATGCAACCACCAACTCCACAGTCTACCACATAAAAAACATGTGGAACATAGCCCTGGAAAGGACCTCTGTTTTTTCAAGGCAAAAAATTGAAAACCTCAATGTATCTTGTACATTAATCGAAAATGTGGAAGCTTAGAAGAGAAGCATGTATAGCAAAGTAGCCTTTCTAGCCAAGTAATAGAGTTAGTAATAGACTGTTTACCCCAAGGACACTCTGGGATTACTCTATTTTGCCATGTACAAACTGAGAAGTTTCATAACAACTGATGAAAAAGACATCAGTTATTGATCATTCAGATAATAAGGATTTTTGGTGAGCTTAAAGCATAAACAGGTC
Source organism: Pachycephala philippinensis (assembly GCA_013397055.1). Lineage (NCBI taxonomy): Eukaryota > Metazoa > Chordata > Aves > Passeriformes > Pachycephala > Pachycephala philippinensis. Next base: position 1,312,966 of record VWZT01011431.1, on the reverse strand, counting down.
AAGAGTAAAGGAGTAAGATTTATTATACTGAGTTTATATTACCAATGGGACTAAAAGCAGCAAGCTGCTGCTCAGCTTTTATACTCTGGTTCATTTTCATGTTTTGCAGCTCAAGAATCTCAAACTTCTACATAAAGTTAACTTCAAAGCTCTAATAAGAGACTGCTGAAGCTGACAGAGAAATTGTTGAAACTGATTCTGCAGCTCACTCTTTGTGACTGAGCAGATGCATTTCTAAATTTTCCTTCCCATCATTTACCAGCTCCTTCTCCACTATATTTAGGATTGAATGCTCATTTTCTGAACACTTCCCATTCTGTTGGGTTTGTTCCACATTTGAGAATCAGTAGGTCAAATGTGCTGCAGACTATTTTGTTAGACTTGTTAAAATCAAATTGGAACTGTATGATTAATGATGTGACTCATCTGTGTTGGTTTGTTGTCTTTTTTTTAAACAGGAAAGTAAACAAGTACTTGTCTAAGGCTCCACCTGCTTTGCTGCTGTTATGGTGCTGTGCATATCAGAGAAAACAATTCCCCCTTCTCAAGGCTGAACTAAAATTAGGCTCCACCTGCAAGATGTTAGTGAAATCTTACACAGCTGCATTCCAGAGACAAGTTCCACAGATTGCTTTTGGAAAGCACTGCGCATTTCTGGCAAAATCAAAATCAAACTTGTTAGCTTTTTTTGCCTAACTTTTCAAAAATGTATTATTAATGATAAATGTAATTATTATCACACTAATCATGCTGATAAGTAATCTCAAAAATAGATCCATTTAAAATGTAATTTTACACCCACATCACACTGTATTTAACCACTTCTTTGCAAATGCAGGCAGTAATCATAATAATACTTAGCACTTAGACAGCACTTTATTCATTTATAGACACTTCTGTGGCACTCATCACCAGAGTAACTTTATTTTCTTTATTATGTCTTCAAAGTGCTGCACTGACATTAACAAATTAATCCTCACGGCACTTCAGTGGGAAAAGAATAAGTCTGATCATGCACTATTTACTAAGCAAAACTCTGCCCTTATCCACCCTCAATAACCTTTTGCTCACTAACAGAGTGAGTACGAACATTGGAACATAGATCACAAGGATTACAGGGCCCTTAAAACATACTCAAATTCCAACTTTGAAGCGACAGACAATTGATACTGAATTCAATAGCAGAAGGGCCTAAATATATATTCCTACCCTTTCTCACAATAATTCTTTCTGACAAGTGAATGCTGAATATTCCAATATACGGAATTGTTGGAAGCGTCTACACAACTGTAAACACAACAAACCTAAAACAAATCACTATTTCATGTAGCAAATGGGAGTGAGTTATATAGACTTTATTTTTCCAGAGGTGATGGGCTTTTAAGACCTTCATTTATAAACAGAGCTTATGCATATTGAAGACTTAAGTGAAATTTGTGTTGGTTTTCATTTGCTGTGTTTACAGAAGGACAACTGCTTGTATGAGACTTCTAGTAATAATTTAAATAGGAAGTGGATTAACTAGATCTAAGTCAGTTAACACAGTAAACAAAAGATGAAAACAGATATTGTCTCGTTATGTATTTGATAGCTCCTCTGTAGATAATTTTAATAAATGAGAAAATATATACCCAAAGCCTGGGATGTGCAGTGTCATTAACCAGTTGTAACACAATATAATTGATACCTGTAACTCATGACAGACCCACAATGGATAATTAACGTCACAATTTACTTTGCATGCTAAGATGCTAACATAAAATAAGTGAATCAAAATAGGCTTCCAACTGCAGCGCGTGAGCAAACGTTTTGTTTACCGTGCTTCCCAGTTGTTACTGTCAAAATAGAAATATAAAAGGAGGTTTAACTTCCAGCTCCGAGGTAGTGAACTCCTCTCTCTTAGCACACTATAGGCCATTAAAGACTTGACGGCCCCCTGAGACCGAGTAATTCTAGTGCACAATATAACAAGTCACACCCCGGCGGGGTGGGAGTGGGCTGGGGCACTTAGATAAGTTTCATTCATTGCGGTAGCCCAAGGGAACCGTGCATCAAGCCAGCTGCACTGGCTCAGTTCATCCTGTAACTTTACACTATTTTCCCTCTAAGTCACTACTAATCCCTCGGGTTTACATGTTTTTTTGGGCGGCATCAGAGAAAAGCAGTGTGAAATTGCCTGAAAGCCTCTTTATAAATAAGACTTATGATATAGACCAGTTCTGTTGTTGAAAGACTGAAAGAAACGCCCTTGAGGATTGCAAGAACCATTTTACAGGTCTCCTGCTGTGATGTTTTTTGTCTCTGTCTAATGACTGATAACTTTAAAAAAAAAACAAAAAAACCAACAAACAAACAACCATTCCCAGCTTCCTCTTCTAACTCAAGTCAAGTCTGTCTGGTTTACTTTTGGTCAGCTACAACAATACATCCAATAGAAAATATCCTTTGCTTAGCTATTGTGGCTATCTTGTTACTAACAAATTGCCTCTTTTTAAAAATTTGTCTTACTCCCTGCAAATTTTTAACACTTTTGGACAAATTCCAACGTGGCTGTGTGGGTATGGCTGCAGTGAAGGCATGAGAAGGTGAATCCACTAAAACAACAGGATTTGGCCCAGGCACTTCACATGCATGTTTATGAGAGGTGTATGCTGCTAGTCTTGTGTCTCTGCCTAATATTCTGTTCTACAAACTGAGACAGTGAGGGTCACTAATCCAAGGAGAAATTTCAAGCTGACCCTGCATATTGTTTAAACTCAACCTCAGTTGTTCCTGTGAGTTTGAAAAGCCATCTCATATTGGCAGAATTGTAGTTCAGGGATAAATGTTCATTTAATCATGCAAAAACTACTATAAAGTGATGGAAAAGACAGATTCTGCCCAATTCAGATCTTAGATGACAAACCAGGTCTCATTTATAAGAAACAAACATAAATTGTGGTAAGACTTTTTTTTTCTTTTTAATATTAAAACGTGGAAAATTCCTAATTCTCACAAAGAGTCAGAGTGTTTCAAATCACACCAAATGCACTATCTCCTGAGCTCATGCCTGACCATTTATCTAAAAACAGCCTTTAAAATTAACAGTCTAGGAGACGCTACCTAACACAGCACCATCTCCACGACTTTTCTAGCAGCCATGGCACCTGTTGCTGCTGTTGATAGCTCTCACATGAGTGCCATACAAGAAACATCCCTAATGCCCACCAAACATGCAAAGTGCCAGTTGTCTTACCTTTGGGACATCATGCTTGGAAACTTTGCTTTCTCAAGGTTCACTTTTTGGGAAAGTTTGTATGCAGCAGCCAATTAAACAACAGCCTTCAGGGCTCTAATAGTAACATTTGGAATTAGTGATTAGATTATGTAATGTTCTCCGCTTGCAAAATAATTAATAATACAATCTCTATTTCTGAACTCACAGTGTCTATTTCTTTAGTATTTATTTTATTTTGGATGGGGGAAAAAGGTGCTGTAGAAATAATGATACCTTCTGTCAATCAACTTCAAGAACAAAGCTTTTTTTTCTTTTTGTTAACATTGGTAACGGCATTTGAACCACACTGAAGCAATTGTAAATTGGCTTACTGGCTTTCCACTAAGTAAAGTTTAAAACATTCCTCTTTGAATGAAAACTTTTTCTTTTTAGTTCTAGTTAAAGATCTTGACAAATATATTTACCTTTTAACTATAGCAAATGAATTACTAACTTCAAGACACTGTCATTTGTTTAGTGAAAAAAACAATATATCATCGTAACTACACCTATATGTATACCTATCTATTTGGGACCAGAAACCTTGATTGGAAATTAAGTGGTGCTTAGGATAAATTTATCCTTTAGACAGAAATATGGATGAAACAAGCACAAAACTATGTCTGCATTGATGGTTCATTGACTAATTTGCTTTTGATTCTGTGATAAACAGCATCAACTCCCTTATACTGAAACCTACAAAGTTCCTTAGCAGAAAAGCTGAAAAGCCATTGCTTTTTGATGATGATTTTTTATTAATGTCAGTGACAAAAATCCTATCCAGTGGGGTTCATTCAAGGCCCTCAAAAGCCAAATGAGATGCAGAAGTGATAAGTGAAAAATTAAGTTTCATCCCAATAAATTACCTGAGTACTTGCTTTGGAATTACTCTGTATTTTCTCACAAATTACAATCTATATGACACAGTATGAAATAGAAAAGAACTAATTAGTGTGAATGAATATAACTGGAAGACAGAATGACAACAATTAGTATATTTCTATTTTTTTCCTGTGGAATGGATCCTCTCATCATAACAAATTGGATGTATATTTATGTAAAGGATGAGCATATCTCCAAAAACTACACTGTTGTCAGAAAGTGCTCAAAAAGCACTCATCATATGTAGCAAATGTTTGGATAATTCAGGTAACAGAACATTTTCCCATGTTTTTTTCCCAGCATCTTTCACCTGTGCTACACACAAAGCACTTGCTAACTTATGTAAGCTCATCTTTAAGGAAGGTGTTCTGCTTTGACTCAAATAGTTTTGAGTTAGCCTGGAGAATTCTGTGAAATTGTAAGTTAATCTGAAAAATCATATTTAGCTTTATGAGACTTAATAGCTAAAAATGTGATGGTACATTAGTGAGCCTTACTCCTACTTATAGTAAAATCAATCATTACAAGGCAACCTTTACTGTTTACTTCCATTATTTCTTTTGTACATAGATTTTCTGAAAGACATGCTATTTCGTGCTGTAAAGCTGCCCTAAAAACATTGCAGGAAGAGATCAATGACATGGCCTTAAATGCTTTGTTTATCACAGCATTTTTCAGAACAGAAGTATTTTTCTATGTGGCAGAAGTTGCTTTTGACATGCAGATCAAGCAAGATGGTCAATACAGAGTCTTCCCTTTTGGAGCATTCCAGTCATTCCACAGTGGGACGCCTCTTCTTTCAGTGTCTCTAGCCCTTGGTTTCCTTTTGTACCTCACTGTCTTACCATTGCCCCTTTACCACAAATTCCTTAGCAGAGACATTTTCTGAATTTGATCTCTCAAGCAGGGTTTCTTCCTTTCCTTTCCCTTCCAAAAGATTCTGTGGCCAAGTCTTTACTCTGACATTCTCTTCTTGATAAGTAGTTGTTCTCAGATGCTCTAGTAATCTGCAAATTGGTGCAGGGTTCTTTATTTTAGCTGAGAATGAATGAGGAGAATAGTAAATCTGGATTGTACTGCTTCAACAATATGCCATGGCCTTTTCTCAGGGGAGAAGAATAGTGAGGGAAACTTTGGGCCTATTCATTAGTTTGACTGATATTTTTTTCTTAGTTGACAGCTAGCACTGAGAGTACTTCAAAGGTATTAAAGAAGGAACAGAGGGCCAGCACATCCATTAAATCCATTTATTTAATAAACCATAAAAAGCTTCAGAGCATGAGTGAGATGTCTACAAGTGCACTGAGCCAGCTTTCTCTCCAACCTTTTACTACCACTGCTAGGGATCAGCAAGAACTGGAAATCATAAGCTTTTTGAGAATGGCAACACTTTGACTTGAATAAACAACGGTGCTTATTTATAGCAATCTGCATAGCAAGACAAAAAGGCCCAGATTTAATACAAACCAGTCAGACTTTCTTGAGCCAGCAATGACCAGACTTTGAGAGAGTCCAACACACGAGGGACAGCAGTATCTAACAGGCACGTAACATCCTCCTTAGCAACAGTATAAGCAGGTTTGGCACAGAGCTCTCACAAAGCTGTGCTAGAGCAGAACTAGATTAACTTGGCTTTACTCTCCTATTTCTCAAGATAGTCACCTCCGGCACTTATATCAGCATTCACATTCCCTTCAGTCCCTTGGTAAGTAAAAATTCCTTGACGCTAAATGGATATTGGAAGCATATGTAAACTCACTTGAAGATCTTGGCCAGTAAGACTTTGATGAATTGATGGGAACCAAGCTGGTGCCAAATCCAAACTTTCTAGAGAACCTTCAGGTGCTAAATTTGCAGCCTGAAAATATTTACTTTAGATAAGTTATCACAATCTATATATTGAGTTTTGCTGGTATCTTGTCTAGTGTGCTACTGTGGCAAATGATATTACCGGTCACTTCAGGGTGAAGAATAGTTTTAGTTTCCTTTTGAAGCTCACCTTGAACACTTACTATGGAGGACAAAGTGAATCTGAGACCAGGTCATACATGTGTTATGTAATCAGAAAGCCTGACTGTCCCTTACCAGCTGTTACCAGCTGTTGGCCACAGGTGTAGGTCAGTGGGGTCACTCACTCCACTGAGGTACAGCTGTGCCTTCAATACTGAACTGATGTCGACCAAAAACTGGCAAGGAATCATTTGGTGCTGCTGTCCTAGTTCTCATGCATTTCATTATCTTTTACATATTTTCTTTTGAGACTAACTGGGTGCTTTCATCTTGGCTGAGGTGTGCCAGTTATGCTTCATACTGCAACTTTTTTTGTTTATTTTAATTTGACTGCTTTAAAATTCTTTGCTTGTGTTGGCAATATTCTCCAGGTGTGTGCTGGCAATTTTCTGAGAGGTCTTTTGTTGTAATATATCAGCTGACTTTGAACTTGTCACTCTTAGACAAGAGGTAAAGAGCATACCTGAAATTATGATGCACAATCTACACCTCACACATGACTCAGGAGTTCTGTTTGGCTTTTTAGAGGAGAACAAATCTGTGGCTTTAATTTTGCAAGGTTCTGCGCACTCTCCAGAGTGCTGGTAGCAGCTGTTAACTGCCAAATGCTATTTCCAGGGTTGTACCTCCATTAATCATTGCGCAGGTGCATGAAAAAAAAAGTGGTTTTCTGGCATGATAAGGTGTTCACTTCAAGAAGTTGAAGTTAGACGAAACAGTTATATTGATGTTAAGTCTATTCAAGATGAAGGGGCAAAAAATCAGCACTTTTCTCATGAAAAGAAAAAAACAATTTGTGACAGAATTATTACAAGTTTTAGGATTTTCATAAACAGCTCTAGTTTTTTATAACGGAGACCACAGAAAGAAAGGTTCTGTACCTTTTAATATAAAACATTCTCAGGTGTTCCTAGTACTCACTATGGTTGTAGTCCCAGATTTATATTTTGCAGGTGTTATTTTCCAAGCCAGGTCTAAAGATTGGATATTATTTTTTTCAGAATAACTATGAAAAACTGAATAGCTGTTTTCTATATTGGAAAAAACAGCCAAAAATCCATTTATGTGGATCATGTCACATAGTTTATATAAGGTAACAGCAATCTTTCATAAAGGTTTGTATACACAGCTCGTCCAGGTTATTCTGAAGCAAACATCTCATTAATTGTCCAAGCAGTTTTGTGTCTACAAAAATACACGTGATTTAATACACAACTTTGGGGCTGTACCACACTGCATTTGTGCAGGTAGGACCCAAATAATCTTAATTAGAGTGCTTTTGACATGGTAACAAGTCTTCTTGCCTTTCCTGCATGGATCATGTGAGTTCACTGTAGGCTAACAGTGCAAAGCTTCTGGTAAAATCTCTACTGGTATTTAATATTTTCTATGATAGAAGAAATGTCAGTATCCTGTAAATTGAGTGCGAAACCCTGAATATTGTCCTGGATGGGATTCACAAAATTAGAGCTGGAAAAAGCTGAGACATGATTTCAGAGAAAACCTTCTCCAAGCACAGAATAAGCACAACGAGATCTCCTGTAGCTGTTCCCTGGTTTTGCATTAGGCAGTGGAGCTGGCCTGACTGGTCATGTAATGTCTTGTCAAGAGGCTTCCCTGGTCAAAACTTTCTCTGGAGGAACTGTGCTTGCCTTTAGCATATGCCACCAGCAAATTTCCTGTCACTGCTGGGCACTTTGACACTGTAGAGTGTCATCTGAAGGACAAGGATCTAGTCCTAAATTAATATTCTCTAATTTGTATCTAATGTTTTCATGTAATATTGTTTTCTTCAATTGCAATTGGATTTCCTCCAATTTTCAAAACGTAATTTTCTTGCTTAAAAAAAAAAAAAAAATGTTGTGCATCAAATAGTTTGAAGTGCCAGTTCCCTGCAGCAGTTCATGTCTAATATTAATAGTTAGATGTGTGGCACCATCATTGCTCAGCCTGTGCAAAGCCTATTCAGAGCAGAAAGTGATTTGGAGAGAGAAGTTTCAAAGGTGACCGTTGTTCATATGTCATCAAAAACCCCACTGCTCTTCTGTTCCATGAAATTTTCACTCCTGTCTTGACTCTAATATATATTCCAGAAATCTGCTGTGTCTCACAATACCACTGAAGCACCTCATGAGAGTCCTCACAAAAATATTCTGCTACATCATGAATGCTATGTTACAATGTAGAAGAGAAAGATACCGAAGACAGTTGTCAGATACTATAAACTCTTAGTGAGCTGAATGATTTCTTCTAAAGTGAGTTATGATAAGCATGAAATCTAGATTTTTTTCCCCCTTCAATTTTTTTTAAACATTAGTTATTGAGCTGATTGCATTTTTCAGTCTTAAGAAACTTCACAAACAAGGAAATAATCTGGAGCCCGCTGATTGTCCATGAGCATAAAAACTCCTTTCAAATCTACCTGCAAGTGTCCCATGTGATTGCTGTGAAATGAAATGTCTTATTCTTAATCCAGCCTACTACATTATTTGCATAGGTTCACAGAGAAACAATCACAGAATGAGTCAGACTAATGGAAAACAATTTCTCTAATTTTTTTCCTTATAGCTGCTGACAGCATACAAAATGGTGTCTCCTTTCTGCAGGGTTACAAAAGTAGCTTTAATTGATGTTTGATCTAGGGTCTCCTATCATTGAGCCTGAGTTCTATCAGAATGAAAATAAAAGTAATGTATTTCTGTATGGCTGTATGTGTCACTTACCCTGATGTTTGAAAACTGTGACTTAAAAATAGGATTGAGAAGGAGCCTTACAACCCACGTAAAGCTCTGCCCAAGGTGGGATCCAACATCTCTGTAATTATCGATGGATGGCTGTCCAATCGGTTTTGGAGATTCCACAGGCAAGATAATGCAGCACTTCCACAGCTCTCATGGGGACAATTTTTCCCAATACCTAACCTGACCATTCCCCCCTGAAATGCACGACACACCCTTGAAAGAGGTGAAGACTTTCTTCTTCCCCTTTCACATTCTTTGTCATGTCTTCCCTTCACTTTTTGCATCACAGCATGTCTATCTTATAATAAACGTTTGGAACTCATTTTCAAAGGCTGTAAAGCTACTTCTCAAACAAAACAGAACAGAACAAAACTAATATAGCTTTGATGCACTTATCCTATTACACCATTTCTTTTCACAGGTAAAGTGCTTAGCAGAGATAGTACTTAACTATTATAATGCATAATTTTTTTGACACCTGTAATTGACGTCTTAGGACAATGTTTGGGCAATAAATTTACAAGCACATAATGAAGAGACTAAGCTGGGAGCACCGTTATGTAACCTTTAGCACTCCTAGTCTGCTTTTATAGTGAAATACTTGAAAAATTCTATGTGGGAGTGTCACAAAGGAAACAAAGAAATATTAAGAACAACTTTTTTCAGGCAAAACTCTGAGCAGGCAACACAAAACTGAGGAAGTTATTGCCCTTCTCTTGATGCATGAGTTAAAGTGAAGATTTTGGCTGAAATTGAGAAGCAGGGAGACTTAAGCTACAATGGTGACAGTGATTTACCTAAGCTGAAGGAGACAAGATAGACTTCCATTAAAAAAAAAAAAAAAAAAAAAAAAAAAGACTTTACTTATTCATAATTTAAACATATTTCCTGTTGATTTCAAAATTCCTGATGAAGATAACTAGCCATATACTCAGGCAGAATATTAACATTGACCTTTAAAATGGACTCTGCAAGATCCTAGAAAAGACAAAATAAATATGGAATGAACATTCTAAACATCCATGACCTAAATGAAGGGGGAATGAAAAAACCCCAAATACCATAAAGGTGAATCAACCCCTTGCATGGCATTTTTGTTTATATTTTTTATTAAAAATAATTCACTCTGCAAGCTTTGAGGTTAGAGCTTTTCTATACTAATGTGTTCCTAAAATCAAAATCTAGAAGTTTTTACATCTAAAATACTAATTGGACAGTTCTAACTTTTCAATTTCAATATCAACAGAAATATCTCATATAATAAATTAGACTCATCAGGAAGGTGATCAACCCCAAATTTAGTCAGGCATTAATTTTACTTATTTTAAACTAGATACTTTCTTGACGTTCAGTTACTGTGTTGCATTGATTATTCAAATAAATTTTCACTTGCACAGCTTGAATTTATTAAAACCCCCCTCCAATCTTATCTATTTAACCCATTTATTCTTACTTGAATTTTGTGCAGATATTACTACTATGAAAGAGTAAGTGGCATCTGATAACAACTAACAGGAAAAAAGGAATCTACAGGGTAAAAAGTTCTCTGCTGAGTGTACTGTTTTCTGCTGAAAAGAGAACTGTTGATGGACAAGAGACAGTCCCTGGAAAGTTGTTTGGCCAATAGCAGCTGTTAGGCAGTAGTATAAACCAACCTTTATATAAAATGTGCATTTTATGATTCCTAGTACAGAAGATCAAAACTTAAATATATGCAGGAACATAATTAAAGGATTAAAGGCCAAAGCTTCTACATAAAGGGAGAGATTTCCAGGGGAAAAAGTGTGCTATAAGCATTTTTTAATGACTAGGCTTTAAAAACAAACTTGAAAATAGAAAAACAACAGCGCTCTTGTGCTGGAAAGGTCACATTAAACAATTCCACACTGACTTTATCCGCCTTAAGAACTAGGAACAGGTTTTACCTCTTCAACTTGCCAAGAAGTGATTCTCAGCCTTGTGGGAAGAACCATGAATCAGAGTTCCTTGTTTTCAACAGGTAGTCAGAGGAAAAGGTTCACTTATTTGAAGTAGTTCACAAATAGAATGCATTTGAGGAACACATTTTATGAGTTGAACTGCCATACTTTCACTTGTAGTCTCATGTAAGTTCAAGTGGCTATTTTAACACTCCACTATAAGGAATTAGGATCTTCAAAGAAATTAAGTTCTCTCTCTCTCCCCTCCCCCCATGAAGCAGTTTCTTGGCTTGATGAAAATCCTTTATTTGTTTCTCACCACAGACAGACATGCAAGTGAAATCCCCAGTCTCTGGCATCAGTTCTTTTTTAAATAAACCATTCAAAAATTGGATGCTGGCAGGGAAAAATAGTTAACTACACCTTCTGTGAGTAGTCTGAGCAGGTTAGCCAGAGTATAAAGTAGACAATCTTTGGGATTCAGAATGGCTGAGCCATCAGGGAGCTTCCAAACACTCTCTTTGGTAACAGATAGTGAGCTCTTCAGCTCAAACTGTGTTGTCATATGTTTTATTCATAGGACATCATAAGGGCCGCCAAACAGATTATCATGTTTACATCAGGCCTCCTCAGAGAGATAAATTCTTTAATAGTTGAACTGGCAGGGTCAGTCAGTACAGAGATGCCTGCTGGGCAACCAAATAACAAACAAGAAAAAAGGAAAAAAGAAAGAAAGAAAGAGAGAGAGAAAGAAAAGGAAAGAAAGAGAAAGAAAAAGAAAGAAATCAAACATTCATGTCCTTCAGCAGTCAGCAATCAATATATTTTATCACTTGCTGAAAAGGTTATATTAAGGTTTCATCATTTTAGCGGCATCATCCTTTTTCTGTGAAGTGAGTAATTGCAGAGGTGCATGGAAAAAAACAGAGTCTGGAGAAGTATAACTTCACTGGAGCTGACACACCTTTACAAATACTTATTTGTGATGTTGTGTTTCTTTAATGATTTGGGTTCTGTGTGTAATCAAAGTGCCACATGGAGTTTTCCTATTGTTTCTTGCTGGAAGTAAATGTGTTTTAGCAGGCACAAGGGCACAGAGCATTATTTTTTGTGCTTGAGACTACCTTTAAAGCTGGATATAAGATAAAACAGGTCCAGCAGACACTAGTGATCTACAGCTGCATACATATACAGTCACTTCATTGTTTGTATTTTTGTATTAAGGAGGCAATATATGTAAATCTGGCAAACATGGGATAATTCTCATCAGTATTAACATACGTGGCATTTAATGGTTGTAAAGACTAGCTTTATATTTGCTGAGAATCTCTCACTATCCATTTTTATAGGTAATGTTGTTAGCATCACTTAGATTTGAGGTTGTACTAAACTGTTCCTCTTTTTCAAACCCTCCAGGTTCTTAAGAAAACTTGTTTGTAAAAGAGAGTAGCTTCAAAATCCCAACCCAGTTTTGGTTATTGCAGCTAAAATATGTCTACAACTTTATCTTATTCTATCTAGGGAAATCTGCTTTTCCCTGTCCACTCTCCCCCCTCCCAGTTTCTTTAATCCCTCTCCCCACAAACTTAAGGGCAGCTCTTGAAACCAACCTGCTGCCTTGAACTCATCATCTCTAGTATTTTCTACTTGCTTCCCTACATTATTCCATCAAATTCACGTTTCTACAACGTTTCAAGTGCACTGGCTTTTATTTTATTAATTTCTCATGTTATTTCATTTACTTTTCCAATAGCTGCATGTCCCTTTCCTTTTGTGGACGTCTCATGTTTCAATTTGGTTTTAATTTTTCTCCTTCTAAATCTGATATTGTCAATTTCCCTCAACCAGGCAATTGCTCTGTATTTATCTTCTGATGCTACAAACATTTTAAGAGAATAAACTGATCATATAGGGGTGTAGAAGAAACTTAGAGTTAAGATAGGATCAAAAGGTGTTCTGGGAGTTGTGTAACTATTCAGAACATTAGGTTATTTTCTATCCTGTGACACACAGTTTATGTGTAATCTTTACTTGGACATAAGCCTTTCTGTACTTTTGTCTCCTCTCCTAAAATGTGAAGAGCAGTTCTTCCATCATACACTGTTTTAAGAAAAATGCATTACAAAATGAAATGGACAGCTACAACAATAATTTAAGTACCTCAAGACTTGCACCAAAGCTTGGGGTGTTTAGTTAAAAAATTAAGTAGAGTTGATCTGTACACTGCACTTAATTTATTCCTTTGGAACAGGAATTACCTCTAAATTTTAGTCAAGCAATATCAGAAACAAGAAAAAAAAACCCCAAAAAAATGAAGTTCATAGAAATAAAGGTAAATTGAGACTGTCCTTCAGGAAAGAGATGTCTGAGTTGTGCCTTTGGCCACGGGTAAGAAGGGAAGGAGACACAGGCTTAAAGACCTGTGAATAGCAGGAATATGAAGCAATGGCTTGCCAATAGCTACAGCAAATGTTTGTAAATTGAAATACTGTTTTACTTTGGAGAGATCTGCTTATTAATTCACAAACAGCAGACGTACTTCACTGGGCATACAGCTTCTACTTCCCCATTATGCACAGATTCATGGCTCAGTACCTAACATGCTGGCAGACGAAAACATTTTGAAAAAAATATTTTTTATACATTCTGTTGTGTTAAATTCAGTTACATGGCATCCGATTAGGCTGCTGGAAGCTAGAGTGACGAATTGCAAGAAAACATGATGAGACATAACAAGTTGCAACAAAGTTGGCCAGAGTATAAGAAATGTGCACGAGGCAGTAAGTTAAAAAGCTACAAAGGTATGAATCCAAATAATCAACTACATCTTAGTGGCACACCACATAGCGTGAGGGGCAATACAAGAAATATTTATTTCTTTGGTCCTGAAATGCTCCATTTTGGTCTTATAACTTTGAATAAGGAAGAGCTCATGAAGATGACAAGGAATTGAAACAGCAGCTGGTAATTGGTGAGACATAGAGAAGCTTTGATTCCTTCACTATGTGTCAGGAGGAAGGATGCTTTATGGGGAGCACAAGGCTACCACTGGGACACCAAAATGAACAGGGCTTGTTGCCCTGAAGCCTTCTCATAGTTATATTGCAAAGATTGGTGAAGTTGTGCTGCTCTGCATGTCATAGAATATATATCTGTCCAAAAAAGTCAGCAAAATTTGGACTGCATTTTCCCTCTCAATTTGTGTTTCAGGCATTACACTATATTTGGAGTATGAACAGTACCTTGGACTTTTTAGAGTGCAGTATGTTTAGCCTGACAGAGTATATGGAGCAAACACCTGCCTATTTGAAGAGAAAGTGGATTTAGGAGTGATAGAATAGACTCTTGTGGTATGCTTTGTTTAGTTTATTTATTTCTATTTACCAATGAGGCAAAAGGCTTACAAACTTCAGGTTTTTCTGGTCTCCAAAGACAGGCATAGTATATTTTATAGGCAAAAGAAAGCATAACCGCTATATTTCTCTGTAATTCGAAGAACCTTCATCTTCTGCACTTTGTATATCATTTCAGACACTGAAAAATCTCATATAGCTTTTGGACCTGTTTCTCAAGCCAGTAAGTAAATTCCCTTTACTACTCTGGGAAGGATTGTAAAAGGAAGAGGAAGAATAGGGGAACCTTATTATATTGTATCATCATAACTACTTGAAGAAATACAGACGGAGTATTACAAATACATAAAGCAAAACGAGGGAGTGGGAAAAGAACTATCTGTGCATATACGTGATATACATTAAGGGCAAAACCAACATGAGAGGAGAGTACTGCAGCAGTAACACAACACCAGCCTTCGGGATAACACGGTATTTTAGTGAGGCACCAACTAGAGAAAGGCACCAACCAAACTTGTAAATCCTAAGGGTAAGTTCAACAACTTCAACACCTACTTCAGCTTTGCCTTTTAGTTTTAGGATGCTGGATGCCTGCGTCAGCTGACCAGAAAAGCATTGGTAAGAATGCTGGAAGGGAATCTAAACTACTTGAAAAAACCCCACCCCTTCACATCTCTGATACTATTCTGACACAAGCTACGTTTGGGGGCAGCTGCAATGCAACATCACTGGGTGTCAAAGCCCTGCACAGATGGTACCTAACAGAGGAAAGAAAATGCTTATTTTCTTTGGATTCTGTTTTTTCTCTTTCTTCCTTTACTTGGGTAATCCATATCTCATTTGCTATTGTAATAAAAAGATAAACACAGCATAACTGAGGTGGCCAAGAATTTTATTCTGTCAAGAATAAAAGACCAAGTGACCAATTTCTGGTGCAGCTGTCTATGGAATCCCTTTAAAAAACACCTTGAGGACTGATTTCGGGTGTGTTGAGCATCATCACAGTGGCTTCCAGTGAACTTCTGTGTATTCTACATCTTCAACATAAAGAGAAAAGGAAAATCCTAGCAAGAGGATTCCAGCATGGCTGCATTTTCTGGAAGAACAATCTAATATGTAAAAATAGTATTACTTATTCAGACTTAAAGTCACCGTAATCCAGTGCTCAGTAGAAGATGCTTAGAAAGGAGTATAACAATAAGACAGGAACCTAGTGCTGCCTCCCTGCTATTATATTCCATCTCTCAGTCATCTGCAGTCACACATCTGAGTCAGTTCTTGGTGGATTTCATGAATTTGTCTAATTGCCTTTTGAATCCATGTGAATTCTATTATCTACAGCCCCCCAGAATTTTTAAGCTGCTATTATCTATTATTATGTATTGTTTGATTTTAACCTGCTATCTGACAATATAATCTGAAGCCTATTTTTCTTGTATTATGAGAGACAGTGAATAATTGTTCCCTAATCACCTTCTCCATGCTATTCTGATTTTATGGAGTTTTATTATATCCCTCATCAGTCATCTATCCCAGACTGAAAAGCATCTAGTTATTCTTTGTACAGAAAACAGTTCCACAGCTCTGATCCTCCTATCTCCCTTTCTCTGTAACTTCTTGGGTTCTAACTGCAGTTAAAAAATAAGGGAGAGGAGGAGGTTGGGAAGGAAGGTTTCTAAAATATCTGGTTTGTGAGAGCACCATGGACTCAATGAAGTAATGATTAATAGTTTTTGCTCACTACCAAGCAGTCAGCTATGGTTTTAGTTTTGTTTTGGCTAATTTGTTGGGTTGGCTTTTTTATTTTCTCCAGCTAGCATTTGTAATTCCAAAATCTCTTTCCTCAGCAGCAATTGCTCAGCCATTTTGCAAGTAAAGTTAGGAATGTTTTTCCTATGTGCCCTTGAGTTGGGACACAGGAACAGGACCTTCAATATTTAAGATCTGTATGGATCTTTCATGATTTGTGGGATTTGTGGTTTCCCATTTACTGCTTAGAAAGAATGGAAGAAAGCAAAACAAATAGAAAAAGAAATCTCTGTGAAACTTAAGGAGCTTTTGTGGGTTTCCTATTACTTTAACACTATATTTAATATCAAAGAAATTAAGTAGCTGTCGGTCCAAGATGGGAAAATCAATTCTTATTTGACATTTAATTTGTACTTTTGAGATGCAATGTAACAGTAGTAAAGTAAAAAGGTTCTGACTTTCCTATTGGTTGATTTCAAAGCTTTGATTAAACTTTTCATTTTAAATAGTTTCAATTTTTTATTTGACATTTTTACCAAGGTTGCCAAATCTCTGACTGTTTTAAATGAGAAAAGAGAGTAAGATGTCATTTCCTATCCATAGATCCCAGGGTTTTGAACAACGTTTCCTTGGAATCTGCATCAACATTTCACTAGAAATTCACAATTTAAAGAATTTGAAGAGACAGCAAAGTCATAATACAAGTATTAGACCAGCTGTATTCACCATCTCATCCTGTATCAAATTCAGACTGTTTGCAAGACAAGGAATTTTTTTTACTCTTCTATGAAAAAGGCTGAACAGTCTTATGCTCTGGAACAAAGAAACACAGGAAGGCCATGCAATGGGATTGAAAGCACAGTTAAGCCCTTTCCAGTGAAAGCAGAACAGATAACGAAGCATTTCAGGCTTCACATCTTTCTTAAACTGTGCAGTCTACATTTTTTTCCTATGCCTATTTCTTTCTGTATCTGCCTTTAGAAACACCACTACATGCTGTAAATATCCCCACAACCACATGTTAGTGGCTGCAACTCAGCAATGAAGTCATGTTCTCTGGTCTGGAGCTGAAACAAGATCTAAACTTATTCCCACTGATAGCAGTAAAAATACTTACAATGGAAAATATACTGTTAAAATTAGTGTCCCTTTAAGTATCAATTGCATTATTTCATGACTGAACTTATTTAGTCATGAATAAAGCCAGATACTGCAAATATTTATAACTAAATGGTGTGCTGGCAGCAATCTGTCAAACCGGAATGAGCAGGACCATTGCCATGAGTAAGTGTTGCATGAGGAATGAGTGTTGCACCAAGCAAGGCTTCATTCCTGTCACAGGGATCTAGACAAGAGGGAACTGATCTGGAAGGAAGGCTGCACTTTCTCTCCGTGCCTCTCTGCCCTGGGATGCCCAGTCACCCACTCGGCTGCTCTTGGCTCCTGCCATGCCAGTGCTGGTACCGTGCAAGGACAGGACACTGCTGCCTCCATCCTGCTCAGGGGCTCTGGGCAGGAATGGAAAGCAAATGCTGCTTTGAGAGGGGAGCTACATATTCATTTTGATAGGTAATTATAGATGACTGCTGTGACTAACGTTTTAAATATGTGACAGAGTTAGGATTGTGAATAAATGCTTTAATGTAAATGGGTTTGGTAAATTCTCTCAGACAAATATGCTTTTGTTCTGTCAATACAGCACTGAGCAGAACACGGCCCTACTCCTTTAACTTCTTCAGTGTAATACAAGTAATAAATAACAATATATGCTCATGGGAGGATTTAGTAGTTAGGACATCTTGTTTATTACCTTACAGTATACATAATTCAAGCTTTATTTTTGTTACTTTCTTTTTTTTTTTTTTTTTTTTTTTAGTAGACTTCTTTTCCATCTTCTTCAATCAGAAGTCAATAAACTACACTTTTGTCCTATGTCTAAGTTGTCAAGGTCTCTAAGAGAAAATATGTTTTAAAGGAGTAGGAGTTAATGGTCACTCCTGCACCATAAATTGCATTGGCAGACACACCAGTAGCTTGTAGAAGTAAAGATGGCTTTCTCCTTGAAAGCTCTAATGAGACTGGGGAATAATATACAATCTGTGATTCAGGTACACTGCACTGCAAATTCAGGAGCTTTTAAACAAGTTGTAATGCTTAATAATACTGGAAATACATTCCATCCCTGGAAATACATTCCATCTGCTCCTTTTCTGAACTCAGCGAGATAAATACTTGTTATATTTGTGGAACTTAACTGCCTTTGATTTCTACTGCCTTCAAAACACTTAATGATTATTTCATACATGTGAAAGCAAATGCCCTCAAGGATTGTCTTGAACTCAACCACAATGGATAAAAAGGAAAGACACCAAAATCTCCTGGAAACTTCTTGTCAATTTTCAAATAACAGACTTTTAACTCAGTTACTACAAATCTTTGTAATTCACATCATTATCATTAAGCATTGTAAGTCTCTCAAGACAGTTACAGCCAATAGTGGTATTTTAGTTTAATTTTATCTGATGTGCTTTCAGACCACATAGGCAACTGCTGCCAGAAGAAGAAAACTTGCAAGGAAGGAAAGAATGAAATTTTAATACTTGAAGTACTCTGGGAATGTCTTTTTGAAGGAATAAGACAACTTAAGACTGGACTTTTTCTAAACAATTAAATGAGTCTCACTTCTAAAGACTAAAATTTGACTGATTTGTAGTTTTATTCTTGCTACCATATTCTTTAAAGCCTGCACGAAACTGATGGCTGGGCATAAATCATAGTCCTGGAAATAACTCAATATGTATATTAACCCCAGAAGGAACAAGGTTGATTTAGTCCATAACCTGCCTTCATCTATGACCTGCAACCTGCTCACAGCCAGTGCAAACAAATTATTTCTTTTACTCTTCCTAATCTTTAGAGAGGATCAGACATTATAGCAGTTGCAGTAATTAAGGACTCGAAGTAGTTAATGACTACATATCTCCTTAGTGTCAGTCTTGCAACCTTACTCTATTTTCAAGATGCAAATGTACATTCTACTACTCAGAAACTGTTATGTATTCCAGACTACTGGATCTTATTTCATAAAAGTATTGCAAAGTACTTTCTAGTAATTAAGGTGTAAGAATTTCAAAGAAGACAAAATTAATTCTTAAAGGAAACAATGAAAATTGAAATCTTAACAGTTGAAACATATTAAATAAATATGTAACATACATAAATACAGATTACTTTTTTAAAAAAAGAAATGATAATTTGAAAATCTTAAAACATAAACTTCTGCTATTTTCATTGGAAAATGAAGTTTAACTCAAGAACAACAGATTTCATTTGGAAATATGAAATTAAAACACTGTGAATTTGTAGTTGTTATTCTAAAATAAATTACATGAAAATTATATTGCCAGTCTCAAATTTGAACAAAAACATTTTCTCGCAATCAATGTTCCCTTTTATCTTGATTAGTTCAGAGTTTCGAAAATTTGGCAATTCTCTTATCCATACAAATCTTCAGGGAGCTCTAGTTCTGTAGTTTGATCCTTAAAATTGCACAACCTTATTAAGACAGGAGTTTATAAATGGTTGACTATTTTTATGAGAGGTGTAGATACAATTTTATACTGTGTAGCAGCATTCTTTAGTCCAAGCTGACAGAAAACAAAAGAATTATTGAAATATTATAACCTCGGTTTTATACTTTTGGGTTTGACTGAGGTATAGAATTATTACAGAATGGAAATCTTTCTGCCATTTATGGCTTTTACCTTGCAGTAAGAGACTCTGTCTATTTGGCCTAGTCAGTGATACCGGGAGCTATTGCCAACAAATGTCATCACTGGAAACTGTTTTACCAACTTCCTGGAAAAGTGTAGTAGTCCATCTTGCCTCATAATTCCTGCTTGCAAATACTGCTGTTTATTATCCTCTCGTTTTGAAATACGATTATATAAAATCTGTTACCTGTTACTTGCCACTATTAGAAGACAATATTTCAGACCCATAACTCAAGAAGTACCAGATTATAGTTATTTTCAACTACTGAGAGCCACACATTCTGTATAAGAAATCCTGACCCTTCAGTGCCTTTTAAGACAGAGATGCCACTAATGAACTTTAAGAGCTGGAAACAAACTTTGGAAATTGGAAACAATTTTTTTATTATTCTCTGACCATATTCTGAAGAATCAGGCTTATTAGCTGTCTTGAAACTAGAGCAGAGCTTTTAGTCTAGTTACCTCAACTGTGTCAGCTTTTGCAGAACATTTGCATCTGGAAAAGAAGTGGCTGATATTTGGGGGCAAAATTGTTACTGATTGTCATTCAGAAAAGAAGGAAAATCCAACGCTGTACCCTCGATCAAGGATATCTGTACTTTACAGTCCAATATACAGTAATCAGAATTAAAACCTCCTTGGACTCATATATATTTGTTCCAGGACACTGAGTGCAAACATGCCTTTTACCAGCTTTACCAAAGTAGGACATGCATTACCTTTTACTCCATTCAAGCTGTCCTCCTGCCACCTCTTGGGTTCAGGGCTCCACGACAAACCCTATAGCAGAGGGAACAGGGAGCAGAGCTGGAGCACCTGCACTTCCCCTGCCACCCTCTCACACACCAGCTCTGATGGACTTTGTGACGTTAATTCCAGTTGCTGAGTTACTGAAGAGGCCTTTGTGAGCCATCACATCACCAGTGATCTGGTGCATCATTTTGTTTTATGATGGAGGTGGGCATGGAGAGACTTTTGTGTAGTCATTTTGAGATGCTCTTACACAACAGCTAAGAGTCCTTTCTCAGGGCACTAGTGGAGGATAATTTGCAGTGATCTGAATTTTATACAAATTTTCTAAAAAGTCTCCAGTTGACATAATAAATTAATTCTCTTCACTCTAGCAGGATAATCTATCAGCAGAGCTCATTAGCATCTTCCAAAACAAAGCCTCTTCTAAAATCCTGTTGACATCCCTGAAATTTATTGCAAGTCCTATCATCCTATTTTAGAAAACAGTACTGGAAAGGACCTCTGGAGGTTAATCTGATCCAGCATAACTCGACAGCCTGCAGACCAGTGGTGAGCTGCAGGACTGCTGCCTGTGCCAGCTAGCAGGAGCTGCCTCCCAATTGTTATCAAATGCCTCCCGGCAGGCAGAGCCAAAACCTGGCTCCTGACTGCTGTCAATACCTGCAGGCAGGCATAATCGGGAGCTGGCTTCCCACTGCTGGCAGACACAGCTGGGAAGCTATATTTGTAATTATTCCAGTGAAATTAAGATACATTTTTTAAATAATGAAGTACCTTTTACTCTAAATTTTAAGTACTTCATTTATTGCCCTTCTTCCCCAGATGGGGAATAAGAGTTGGAGACAAGAGAGTCCATGGACATTTTTGAAGAGGGTTTCATGATCTACTGATGACTGCAAAGGATTGTGAAAAACAGAACTAGACCTTCTCACTGCCAAAGGCAGGATAAATACAGCATGCATCAATTTTGCTTCTAAATTTGAAGGTGATTTATTCTTTGTATTAAAAAAAAACCAAAAAACAAACAAAAAAACCCACATAGCCATAATTTTATTTCCAGTACAATAGCTAACCATTCTTACTACACTTTATGCAAATTTTCATGGCATTTAAAGAAAGAAAACGTTTTTAAAAGTATCACTGAAAAAAACCCTTCAAAAAGGAGAACAGCACAAATTTTGGAATAGAAATTACACCAACTCTATGGGAAAACCTAGCTATGAGAGAAAATAAAAACTTACTTTTTGCTAAGGAAGAAATTGTGTGTTCTAAACTTTGAATCACAGTCTTTCATTGGGGTCTGAGATGATGACTTCCAGTTTAAAGAATTGAAAGGTTCCTATGCAAAAAACTGATGAAATACCCTATTGTTACAAAACCAAACTGAGAACTTTCAAAACTACGTTTGTGCCTGATTTGGTTCATTTTATGACATGCAAATGTCACTTGGCCTTTCACATCCACTGTGGAAAGCAGCAGACATCACCACTCCCATGCAGTGCTACAAATCATCACACACCATGCTCTGGCTCTCTTTTGGTCTGTTCCCCTTCCTTTTTCAGCACAGAAAGCAAGGATTCTATGTTATATAACGGAGGTAATTACTGTCTTCTCTTACCTCGTTTTTGGGCTTTGTTTGAGAAAGATACAGGGGGAAAATTCTGGTAGGTCCTGCTGCTTTTCCTAGAAATAAAATGCAGGTGGTCCTGCACTCTTATTGTGTGTTAAGGTTGGATCATTCTCTACCATTCCTTTGGATATATTTTGTGTCGCAGCGTGCTTTCCTAATGTGTACCAGGCCTGTGACATATCCCTTGTACATAGTATCAGAATAGCAGCCTTAATGTGGTCTTAGAATTATTATTATTATTATTATTATTGTTGTTGTTGTTGTTGTCGTCGTTGTTGTTTTGCTGTTGTTATTGATATTACTATCATTATTATTACAATTACTACTATTACTACTACTACTACTACTATTATTATTACTACTAGTAAAACTAGTAGTAGTATTGTTAAAAATTAAGCATACTAGGGAAAATTTATAATCCATGCTTTGTTTCTACTCAGGTGCTTGGCTTTGGTTAGAGAGCAATGTTCATGTTTTCAAACCCATGCCGTGTGTTGATAAAGTAAAAGAATAAATGTCTACACCCAAGTGGCACTTTAAAAAAAAAAAAAAGATGAATTGAAATGTATTATTCTACATCTGGAATTCTGCCTTTATCCTTGAAAAGTCAGTTAACATTAAAACAACAACTGAAATATTGCTCATGCTACCAAATGCTGTTCCTGCCTATTGCTACTGTATATCAGTGAAATTAAAATTAATATCTAGTCATTCTGAAGCAAGATGGGATGATCGTGAGCTTTTAGCTCAGAAGTTACCTTTGCAGATTTAGTAAAGAAGAAATTGTTCCCATAATGAACTATAACTACATCAAACAATCACATAATGTTTTGTTTGTGACATATTTATGTCTGGATATGATCAAGTTAATTGCTAGGTGAACAGAGACACAGGACTTTGAGGGGATTACAGATACAAAAAGAAGCATTTTGCCTTCGTGTTTGAACCCCAGACCAGTGTAAAAAAATCCCAGTGACACACAAACCACATCTCTGGCACAAAATCACAGTTACTTTCATGCCTGAAATCAACAGTGAAACAAACTAAGATTCAAACAGTAAAAAACCAGAGAGCAGAGGGGAAGGTGTTGGAGACACATGATTTTTCTTGGGGAAAAAGACTTTGGCAATCCTGGTACAATAATTCTTGTTTAGCCAAAGACTTGTCCAAGCATGAACCAACCTGAGATGGTTTGGAAGAGCAGTAATAAAGAATGGCCATGGATTTTGACAGAAGTACTGAATATACTACTAAAGTGACCACTTTCATTTGCTAAAAATTTACTGGTGACACTTTTATTTTTCCGTTTTGCCATTTCAATCCTAAAATACCAATATAAATCTGTGAATAATTAAACGCACCCTCTCCACAGATATTTCCCGTAATCCAGAGAAATAAATCTAGATATATGATACAGCACACATTGCAGCTGAGTTCCCCAACTTACATAACATTTTAAAAGAAAAGCAGAGTAAAAGTGACATGACAGCTCTTTGAGGTCATGGCCCAGTATGTTGATCCTACTATATTTAAAGGGTAAGGTTGGGTCACTAACTAAATAAGAGCAGCACTGAAGATTTTTTTTGTTGTTATTCATTTTGGTCTTGATGACCCCGTCAGAGGTCTCACTTCTTAAAGTGTGTTTGTGTATGGAGGCAGGTCCAGAGGGAATCCCTTAGATTATGCTCTTAGAATTCTGTCTGAAATTGAAAAAACACTGCTTAAAGGAACATCATGATGCCATTGAAGCTTCATTCTAATCTGGTGCACAATTAATACAGTCACTAACTAAAATACATGGCTCTGTCCTGAAAAGAGGCAAGAAGCTGGCATTGTTTTGTGGAATGGGAACAATACTATCATATTGCTCTATGTGTTCCTGAACATTACAAAAAAAACCAAACGTACAGGTTCAAAAGACATAAAATATTCTTGTTATTGTGTTATATTCCAGCCAACAGAGAGCAGATATTTATTGCAATATATATGATACTTCAGAGAATATATGAAGGTATAATGCTAACTTTTGACGTTCATATGCACACGGGGAATTAGAGGTACCCAGTGAAATACTGTGACCACTGGTGTTAATTGCATTTGTAACATTTTCCCCTTTTTTTTCCACTGGAACCTGTTTGCATCTTCCCCTTTCTTACTTATAAATGAATTTAAAAGGGAGGGGGGAATGCAACATAATTGCGCATTATTTACTTACGTAACTTTATTTAAATGACAGACTTACAGAGTTTACGAGAGCTGGGGAAAAACAAGACAAAACAATCCTCAGTAATGAAAACTCAAAAGTCAAATACTTAAGGGAAATAATCTCAAACACAAATATACTATGGAAGGAAGATAGTGTTTGGAAAGCACTAAAAAAAAAAAAAAAAGTCTGAGGACTAGTAGTGAACAGCAAATTAAATAAGGGCTTGCAATGTGATACAGCACTAGGAAAACAAACAAATGTGATTTTGGCCATCCTATACAAAGGGATCGCATTCAAAGCAAAGTGAACTGCAGCAGAGTAGAAAAGCATTTGTGACTATGCTGTAGAAAATAATGGATTAATGTAGGAGTATACAAGGTGATTTACTGTGTTCAAAGCTATGTGAACAGGTGCAGCTTCATAAAATTTAATAAAAAAATTACCTCCTTTTTCTAGACCTGAATTTGATTCATTTTGTTCATTAATTCTGTGCCTTCCTAATTCCCATAAATTTAGTGGACTCCTTGGAATTTATCCTGAAGGTTTAAGAAGACTACATTGGAGACCAGCAGGTCAATGAATCGCTTTCCAGTTCTATTCTTAGTTCCATTCCCACTTTATGAGCACACAGATCCTGCCTGCACTCCTGGCTGCTCTAAGGTAGACATGTGCAATCAGAATTCTAGCTAAAACAATTTGCTTGATCTTTAGCTCTTTTGTTCTGAAAAGTTCCAGTCATATGACATTATTTACATGGAATTTCTGAAAGCTTCTTATACCATTTTCACATGACAAGCCCCTGCTTAGGCTTGTAGCTGCAAGGACTCAGGAAAGAAGCACTGGAATGGTTTCAGCATTCTTTCAGTGCAGAAAACAGACCTGGTAACACAACTGCTACAGAAAGGCTGAGATGTGGGCTGTGAACTTGTCTGGCTTTGCCCTGTCCCCAGCACAGCTAACACACCTTTGCTAACCTATGCCTCCTCTGATAAGCTACAGCTGCACGTGAACAGTGCAAAATATCAGTGCTTGGAAATTCTGCATGTGTATCACTGAATTTGTGCTTGGTGCTCGCTTTAGATCAGTGAAACCACAACATGTTGGGCAGTAGAGAAACAGGCCAAGTGTTTGCAGTTTGAGAGTACTAAATCCACACACAAAATTTACTAAATGTGTCAGGACCCTCATGCCCAGCTAGGCTTTTGTAGTGTTGGCCAGGAGACCAGTGGTCTCACCAGTTTGCACGGAAATGAACAAGTTGATTGCTAACAGCACAAGGACAACAAGAATAAAAGAGTCTGCAATCTACTATAATTAAAAATAAACCCCAACAACCTATCTGCTCTGTTAGGGTAAGCACGTGCAAGGCCAGTGCTCGGTGCTCTTAAGCAAACAAACAAACAAATGCACACAAACACAGAACAGATGTTTGATTCATAGGAACTTTAAACTGGTGGGGTCACTGCTTGGATGTCTGCCACTTGCCATGTGGCAGTATATAAATAACGCACAGAGCCTGTAATCTATATAAAAATCTATATAGCCTAGACAGAGGAATGGGCTACAAATTTGTAGCCCAGGGAAATTTGCTGATGGCATAGAGCATAGTAGCACACTGAAGAAAGAACTTATTTCAGGTTTAAATAAACGATTTTAATTTGCTATACAAGTTGGCTGCTGTCTGTCCTGTTTGTGTCTTTCAAAGTAATAAACAAACATAGTGTATACACAAGTGACTGCAGGGGAATTACAGTGGGATTATTTGGAGAGAAATTGCAAAACAGGAGAATCTTTTCATCAAATATCAGTTAAATGTGGAGAAGCATTTAAAGAGAAGAAGAAGATCCACCAGGAGAATTCACTACACAGGTGAAAGAGTTGAATGAGTGTTTTTCAGTGCTCTGAGCCAAGGTAGAAATGTCTGCTTTTACTTCTAAATCCCTTTCCCAACAAGCTGTTTTAGCACTTGGGAAGGCACAAAGAAGGAACAGAAAGATAGAGAGGATGATGACAAGCTATAAATCTCAAAGCTTAAATTAAGTGGTAGGGCTAGAAATACAGTACAGTGCGTCACTTGTTATGGTGTGACAAATGGTGCTCCATTTGCTAAAGTCATTTACAACTGGCCATTAATAAGGGGGCTGGGACAGGGGATGCCACTTGCAAAAGTTCTAAAAGGAAAGTGATTAAAAGTTGAAAAGCTGGAAGTCTGAGTGTACACTTTGCTGTATTGGCCAAGAAAGGATTTAATTCTTACCCTTAAACATAAACATTTTACTGATAATGTGCACTGCTCCCCCTAGGATTTTAAAATCTAACCATAACAGACAATATGCCAGATGTGTAGCAAGGAGAAATTACTGGGAAAACCTTAACACAAAGTAGTTATGAAGAAGCTTTACACTTTTATTATAAGACAGAGGTTTGTGGAACATCCTCCTAAGAGCTTATCAAGACAATTTTAGCAAACCCATTCATAAAGTAAACCTAAGATAAGATCTCAGTGGAAATCTAACTACCTTTCCCAGTGCAAGAGTTTAGATGTTCACACTCTTTACCAGATTTTCTCTTGTTTCTCTTTCCCTCCATCATGTGGCAATAAGAATTAAAGGAGACTTCTCATCCCGATGCTTAAATAGGTCACCAGTTTATTTCTTCTTTGTCCTTCTCAGTTCCCTTCAATATCCTATATCTGGATTTTTGGTATACGTTAGTAATGCCTCTTATTGCAAATTATTCTGCTAGGTTCTTTAGAAAAAAAAATGTTCTTTGATAGAAAAAAAATGTGTAGCCCCCTAAGATCTTTTATCCAATTCCCTCTCAGAGCTGAAATACCTTCTCAAAGGATATGGGCAGAGGAAAAAGCATGAGCCCATTTCCCCACATACCAGAGACTCATGGAATAATTTGACTCACACTGGAGACTTTGTGGTCTGTGGTCATAGATAATTTCACCTGTTGCTTCTCTGGAACACCAGTTCTGAATCTGTTTATCCCATAATTAAAGTTCAATAGTCTACTAATACTGAGTACTCAAGTGGCTGTAAATGTTATGGGTGCCCATCTCTACCATGCTGTACAAAGTTGGATTTGAGTGTAAACCTTTAACTTTTGGAGTCCAAACAGACGTACAAGCTACAAAATACAGGAAAACTCTCCACTAGCTTCACTGGAAGCTTTTGTTTGGGACGCAGAGGAATGCCACTTTTACCTGAACGACAAGCAATACTTACTAGTGTAGACAACACACACAATTTATGAGCTACATTATAAATAAATCACCTAAAACATAACACCAGGGTTATCAGTATATTATTAGAAACAACACGTGTATTTTTAACCATAAAAGAGGTGTTAAAAAGGGGACAAGGACTATCATACCTGTTGTGTTTGAATAATATATTTCTTTTAAATTAATGCACGTACTTTACAAATCACTGTGCTGCACTTTGCACCATTCCAGGGAAACTGGACTTTTTTCCTGATCACCTAGAGAGGAGATGAGTTAATATTCACATTGCTCTGACATGGATCACTTTTGCAGTTGCCCCTGACTTCCACATTATTTCTGGTAACTTTTCAATTATTATGATAATTGTAAGCAAACAACTTGAAACAAATGGTAAGAATCAGCACAGCCAGACTGTGCCTTACTTTGTTTCTTTTACTTTTATGTTCATTTGAATGCTGTTTGGTCAGGATGGCATTTGATTTGAATTTATCAGTCTTGGAGGAAAACCAGCAGAAGCTAATGTTTTATCCAAATGCAGACAAAATAGGCATGCAATTACAAGTTGTTTCAATGCATTTATTTTCAACAGGTAATTTGATACTCCTACTTTTCAAGAATTAAGATGTCAGAGATAAATAATCACAGCTCTTCAAGTTTGCCTCTCAAAAGTACTTCAAATCTTCTTATGCTTTTTATTTAGATCCCAAGTACATATAAAATTATAAACTTGAACTTTAAAAATGTTATATAGATAAACTTTTGTAATGAAAATGAAGTTGGAGATAATAGAGCAGTTAAAATAATTGGATGTTAAGAGTAATATTTATCAAAGTCTTCAGAACTGGAAAGGAGCTTTGTGAATATTCTGGTCTGCCAAACTTGTACCAGACAACCCATTGTCTGCATAGTGCAGTTTGCTTGTTAGTGCTGTTCAAGTTTTAAAGTAGTGAGACCTATAAATGTATGGGGCTACTTTGCCACTATTCAGTAAAAAAAAGTTACGACATAAGTCTAATTTAAGACTTGTGTGCATCATGGATAAATAACTGAAGGAGGTTTAAAGCAGGATACGGTCTCTACAGTCTGAATTTAGTAATGCTAATGAGTGAAAAATGGCGAAAAGGAAAAGGAGACTAGAAAAATCTTGGTTCATTTGATAAAAAGCAGGAAAGAGAGACTCACCCTAAATAGAAAAAAGGACTTGTAAATGTCAGGTTTAAAGTTGGATCTTATCATAATAAAGAAAAATGTGTTGTTAAAGAGACTCCATTATTAGTTTTTCTCAGAAATATTAGTACTAGAACTTGTTCACTTAAGTGACATGCAGCCTGTCAGTACTGTATAATACAAGCAGATATAATTAAAGACATTATGGTATCTGTATAAATTAAACTGTAAGGGACCTTACATGATGCAAGGAAGAAGATTTCAAATAGTTTGGAAGGAATAGGAAGAAGGAATTTCAAATAGTTTCCAAGTTTATTTTTTTCTGGAATACAGTAATTTTGTAAAAAAATAATATTTTTTAACAGTTCTGCCCTTAAAATGGCAGCATCCTGTGGCCTACCTTGTTTTAGATAACAATGAGCTGCTGAGATGACCTACCACAAAAAGCATAGTAAATATATCCCTGTCATATTTTTCTATCAATACACAACGAGAAGTTGTAACAATATTACTGAGAGATGGACATGTTTCACAGATGAGCAAACAGATGCCAACTCAATTAAAACTTTAGCTGTGGAATGAAATTATATTAGAATTTGACATGCTGTACACAGAAAAAGAATTATTTTCTTTGTAAATATCACATATGTAAGTTTTGATAAGCCCAGCTGATGGCAGACTGAAGTGTGATTAAAAGCAAGCTGAATTGTACAAAGTTTCTCAATTAGATTTGATGACCTTAATTTACTGAAATCTGATAGTGAACTTCGAGATATTTTTTTATTGAAAGACCATGAGAGTGCAATCCTATTCAGAACTCTTTCCCCAATGCATTCTTTGTCTAAGAGTGCCTGACAATTTACAATCCACCCTCATATCAGGGGCTATTGTTGAGGAAGAGGCTCGCTATTGTAGGCTGATAAAAGCTCATGATACTTTTGAAGCGGGAAACCAAGAAACTAAAAAGACAATGAATGAAAGAGTTTGCACGGAGGGATTAGAACACAGGTACAGTCATCACTTAAACCACACAGCTGGAAAGGTGTTATGAACAATACTGCCTTGGATTGGCAGTGTTTATGCAGCCATTAATGCATAAGGGGCAAGGAAAGAACAGTACAAAGGTTTAGGAGTATAAACAGTAATCTACTAGATAGTACAGGCAAATCAAAAGAAGACCATTTCTTCAGAAAAGTTATTCCTCAGGTAAAATTAAGTACTGGTAGTGATTTTAGACCTAATAAGTTAGATATCTAGGGAAAACATGAAAATTTAGAAAGAAAGTAAAATAAATGGGTTCAAGACTTAAAAGAAAATAACAGATATGGAAATTCCCTGAATACTGAACAGCTAGATAACTATTTTTATATAATCTTTTTCTGCTCCCTGCTTGCAGATGCCCAACCTCTCCTTGTTTTCCGTAGTATGGCAGTTTTCAATTTAATGATATAAATCTTGGGTTATGACTTTAAAGTGTAGCTGTTAATATTTTTTGGTAAACTGAATGTCCATCTAAAATGGGGCTATATTTGAATGCTCCATATTCTGTTCTTTGGTTTTCAGTTAGAACCACAACAGGCATATTAATTATTTCAAAACATGATATTACTTTCATCTCCTGGTATCTTCCTATCTATTGATATCAATCTTGGCCTATCTTTCCTTTTTTAATCTTTCCATATTAATAGAGTTTGTTGCATGCCCATCCATGATGTGAAATACACAAAAATATTTTGTAGAGAAGACAACAGAAAACATCAGTTCTTAAAACTTTAAGTCAGACTTAGAAAAAATATGAATTGGTGCAGCTCCATTGGCATTAGCAATGTTATCTGATTTTTGGTAGCTAAGAAGCTGCCACAATATTGCCATTTCAATCTTGATATTTTACTTGTTTCTTTATATTGAATGTTACAGCAGAAGATTGCTTTGGCTGTAAACAAACAGCAGTGCCTGTGAAATAGCATTCATATACTCTGGCAGTGTATAGATTAGATAGGCTTAGTAGATGCAAATCCACGTCTGTATTTTTTAAAGGAGGGAGAAAAGAAGAAAGAAAGAACACGTGAAATACTGAACAGCAGGACTGCAGTGATTCATCACTTGCTCTCCACACGCTGTGACTTGTCACTGGTTGTTCATGACTTCAGCACAGTCTCTGGGGATTCACAAGAGTTTATGTATTAGCACAGCATTATTTCTGATCCCACTGAAAAGTGCACAGAAACGTACATGATTCAAGTCTTTGATTCCTTTCACATTGTAAAAAAAATGTATCCAGAACCGACTGAACTGCACACAAACTCCTGCAATCAGATGAGTATAGGCTACATCCCTACTCTACTCCAGACAGGCACAGCCAGGCTGTGGGAGTGAGCGTGGAGCGCAGACCCTGCAGAAATGCAGAAACAGTTCCGTACCTGGATTACCAAAGAGAAAATATGAGGACTTGTCTTGCAAATACACAGCCATCCTGCACTCTCAAATGTGCTGTCTGGTAACAGCTATGGACAGAATTGTGTAAGTCTAAAGGATAAGTTCCTTCTTCTGGGGGGATGGCACAGAATGATGCTTTTCATGCCTAAGCATTTTGGTTGTTTCACTGGAACAGTACACAAAAGCAAACAGCTGGTAAGGTGAAAAAAAATGTGTGGGCATGGGTTGGGAATGAAAAAGCAGGTCAAAAATTACAAGTACTTGAAAAAAAGCGCTTTGTACCAACTCATCCTACCAGATGAGACAACCAGTGGCTAATGTCCCAGATTCCCTTGTTAGCTGGCAGGGTAGGACAGACCCACTTTGGAGGTCCTGCTGATTAGGGGCAGTTTAAAGACTTGCATTTACTGAGGAAGGGATGCATTAAAAGAAGGAAGGAAAGAAAAAGGCTTTCCTCTTATCATCCTTATGTCATCACCCACAGAAAGGAATTTGACCTTTTGATTGAGTTGTTTTCTTGCTTTGTTTGGTAGTGAATTGTCATTTGCAACGGGTCTCTGCCATCCATGAAGTCCTAAGCTCTCTCCTATAGAGATTTATGCTATGGAAGGAATGCACATCAGTAATAAAGATCAACAGGATTATGGTTACTTAATTGGACTCTGGCTAATAAAATTAACCAATAGATTTAAGAGAGTTGTTTTGTTTTCTTTTGTTTAGCATTACCAACAATATTTTCCCTCTGACTAGATGCCAGGGAAAAGAATTCCTATTTTCCTAGGCTTTTAGTGGAGTTTGCTTTTTTTTACATTGTGAGTCTAAATTTTAGAAGTGTAAACTCTTAATAAATGTTCAAATATAAATTAAGCAAAGTGGTAGCTCCATTTTACAATACAAACCATTTTAGGGTTGCCTTATACTATCTCAGTTTGATTAGAGTAACAATAACAAAACTCACAGAAAGTTTCCTCTTTGTTTTTAAAGGTTTGCCTCTTCAGGTTTTATCAGAGGAATTCCATATAAGACAGCAAGCTTTAATTCCTTGTTCCTCTAATATTTACTTTTGCCCAATCCATTTCACATTTGTATACCACATTAATATACTTGCAGTTATTTGAACAGAAACTATACTATGTATTTTGATTTCTGAGCAATAATTGGAAGTAACAGCAGAATCTTAAGCAGTAACCCAGCTGTCTCCCAAGTATTATTAAGCCTAAAGAGTTATTGTGAATGCACAAAACTACAAAGGAATTGTAAAGAAATGATTTCATCTGTATATGATTTTAATCAAGCTTGGCTTGCTGTTAAAAGGCTTGTTTAATGAAGACTGCATTTCCCTCATGAGAGTCCCGACCGTGTAGTTCAGTATCAGCCAACCAAGGACTATTGCCATAACAATAGCTGCAGGGTTTACCACAGNGTATCATTTGCAAGAGATGAAGAGATGATACCTATTTTATCTCTCTTGATAAGAAAAAAAGGAAAAAGAAAAAGAAAAACCACTACCAAAAAACCCACACAAAACAAAACAAAAAACCCCTACAACCTTGCATTTCAGTCTGTTTCTGATCACTTATTTAGGTACTGACAGACAACTAACAGACAAAAATAAGCTAACTGATAATTAGCAAAAAGTCTGTTTGGAGATACATAAACTTATAGGAGTTAAACAATATTTTATTCATAGAATCTTCAATCCAGTTATTTAATTAAAAGTATCAGCTCATCTGGGATTTTCTTCTTTTGCTACACCATTATTTCCACTACTATGATTTACTGACTTTATAAGGTTGAGTCAAACTCTTTGCAGCTAAACTCTTAAAAAATGTCAGATGTGGGTACTGGATTTCTTATTTCTAATGCAAATACAGAGAACTCCTTTAAGGAGCTACAAAAAAACAAAAAGAGGATTTTGACTAAAGGTGGCTCAAAACTGAAACAAATGTCTCTGTCTTCTAATTTTAGGACATGCTCCTGCAAGCATTAAAAATTCATAAAAGAATACTAACAATACCAATTCCTGATTTTAATGACATTGATAAAACGAAAACTTCTACATCTGTCCCAGTGTTTGCGGTCAGGATTGGTGCTTTAGTGCCAAACTTTGAAAACTCCAATTCACACAAATTGTTGCTTTGAAGTTAATGAGATATTTGTATGAGTAGGGGCTACTCACTTGAGCCAGTGTTTTCTGGTTTGAGCCTTAGTCCTTTCTGTTGCCAAGTGTACTTAAGTTTATAAGACCATCCATTTCAACACATTTTGTTTAGTTAAACTGAAGTACTTCATTTTTAAGGAAAAAGTTATATTGCCAAAAAGTATAAACAGGGCTAACTTTGACTAATATAAATATTTGAAAACCAGAACTTTTTGCAACATCTTATAGAAACAATCCTAGTGCAGATGACAGAGGGAAAAGGGCTTTTATGGAATAGATAGTTCAGCTGAAGGATAGCACGGAGGAAATTTTAAAAATAAATATGAAGAAAATTGTCTTCTAACATCCAGCGTATTTGAATCCGGGTAACAATTAAATGTAAATTTTTTACATTTCCAGTTCTGCAGCATAATATTTAAACCTTAAGCTGCTCTAATTAAGAGAAATCATTAAATTTATTCCTATTGCCAGCTTTAAAGTTTATTTGCTAATAAGCAACTGGACAAGGGATGTGTGAAATGAATGGTTGAAGAAAAACTCTGACAGCAAAAGAGAGGTCTGGAGGGTGAAGTTGGTTTATTAGGCACCGTTTGTCATGAATGGGTCTACTGCACGTACAAAAGCAAATCCCACTACCTTAGAAGATTAATTCTGAAGGAGGCACTCGTGGGTCAAAGTATACATAAGCGTGTGCCTAATCTCAGAGAAATCAGGCTATTTTCTCACAGCAATTAAGCAGAGGTCTAGGGTTTCACCCACAGTGTATTTAAACACAGGATACAATTAAACCCCAAAGTATTAATATCTGTGCTGTGCAAAATTGCCCAGGAAATAGATTTTGCACTCTTTCAAATGGAAAGCAAGGCAAATTAAGGAGGGTGACTTTATTTGAGTAAAAATTATCCTGAAACAAATGTAAGTCATTCATTTTTAACTGTTAATTCCTTATGTACACTTTTTTTTTTTTTTCCCTTTCTTTTTCCTGCTCACGTAATTTACTCTGGAATGTGCAATGTTCAGTGAATATAAGCAATCAATACTATCTCATGAAAATAGTTTTGCTTGCAGGGCTAGTATAATATCTGTATGATAAAGGTTCAACAAAAGCATTTAAATTTTTTTTTTTAACAAAAAGTTGCTCTGTACTGAAAATCTTTAAGATCAAGGGGAAGAGTGACCGCAGCGTCTCATTCAGCAAAAAGCAGTTACAAAAGACCTCTTTCCTCCTTCATGTCTACGGATTACTGAGCAGTGTGAGTGAAAGGAACACAGAAACTTTAAAAAATTTAATGCCAATTTAAAGTGTTTCTAGAGAAAAGGGCAAAAAATCCTCTAAAGACACAACGTAATTTTTATTGCTTATGAACTTCTCTACATAAATGTAGTAAGAATTAAGTAATTATTTAAATAATCGTTTTAAACAAAAGCTTTTTCATCTCCCTAAGAATCTCCTCTGATTTTATTGTCTTCCACATTGTTATTTAAAATACAATTTACTTTTGTCTATCACACCTATATAATCTATTTCATTCCCAAATCACTTTATAAAAATAAAAAGATCAATCTTCCCACTCACTGTAGACAATTGGCACGTCCTATCAGAAAAACTATTTATATACAAAGTAACACACTCTACACTGTGATAAAACTCATCTCCTGTATTTTTACAATTTAAAATTGTTATACCTTTACTACCATAGCAATGTACATAATAATATAAACAAACTAATTCTAGATCTCAAATCTATGTATCAAATTTTGGAAATTCTGTGAAAAATCGTGGTAGTTTGAGCTTTCAAATCAATTATGTGTTACACAGGCTGCTAATAAATATTCTACACAGTGAAGTAATATGAAGACATTTTTTAAAATAAACAAAAAAATTGCTTCTTGCTGGTCACATTGGTCAGCGAGAAACTGTTTTAACCTTTAAAAATGCAGCATATCCCAAAACAAGTTGCTACTTAAATAAATGCTCTTCTTGAGCACAAGTGACCTTTTAAATGATTATATCTCAGCACTTGCAACAAGAAGAATTTCACCTATCACCTTTACACTGTTGATGCGCTGCATTGGGTGAATCCATAACCTTTTCACAATATGTAACACGCTGCAGAACACAAAATTACTTGCTAACTTTAATTAAATCCCTTCAGAAAAGTCCTGCTGACCTCTTTGGAAAGAAATCTTACTAAATGAAAACAAAAAAGAAACAAAATCCAAATCCCTCAACATTTGATAGCTCTAAATAAACCTCCAGCCATTTCAGAAAATTATCTTTCAAAGCACTGAACAAGGTTGCTGCTCTGAATTTTTCATAGTATGTGTTTCAGATAAATTTCAGTAAACCATAAAAAAAAAAAAAATCTTGTTTAGAACACATAACTCTTTGCTTTTCCAGCAATCTCTAAGGGCCTGGTGGGAGCTTGCTGAAGTCCTTGAAATAGGCCTTAAAACAGTAATCTAGTTTAGTCCTCCAGATTCTGAACTTTTAGAAAAGGTTTCAGGACAAAAGAAAGAGACAAAATACTTTATTCACT
The DNA here is from genome assembly GCA_013397055.1 of Pachycephala philippinensis. NCBI lineage: Eukaryota > Metazoa > Chordata > Aves > Passeriformes > Pachycephala > Pachycephala philippinensis. The sequence goes on along the minus strand of VWZT01011431.1, from coordinate 1,277,158 downwards.
TTACTTTCTAAAGCACCAAACATTTTTTTTTTCCCTGAGAAAATACAATCTAGACCAAAACAATAGATAGAAAAGAACTCTGGCTAACAAAACAAACAGCAAAACTGCCCCTGAACCAAATTCACTGTTGTCATATAAATGATTGTAGCTGGCATAGAGTTGTGACCTCTCTGCTCAGTACAAAATGACAACAATGATTTTAAACTTTAAATTAAGTTAGGAGCAAAATCAAACATAATATATGCTACCTTCAAAGTCCGTGATTAATTTAAAGGGACACAAGAGTTCGCAAATTCTTTTTCACTCAGTTCAAGTTAAGGATCAGCCCTCTAAAGACAGTTAATGTTTCCTGATTACAGAAAGAAATGCAGCAAGCCTCTGCCTACACACGTGTGCAGCAATGGTGGTTAAGCATGTGTTTAACATGAGTACACACTTCAAACCAGCAAAGAGATACATTCCTTCAGTTCACATGCAGCCTGAATTTATAAACACTTTGTAGTCATCTTCTGTAAGACACAGGTGTTACAGTTCACTTTTGATGCTGAGATGATGGTAATTATTTACTGTGTTCTCTACAACATGAATTAAAGAGGAAACATAAATCGATGTGTTTTTACACTTAAAAATCCTTTATGAAGACAGTGGATTCTAAATGAATGGTGTGATGCATTTTAAATAACATTATTTGTTGCTGTCTTTACTGTATTTTTTTAAATTCTGTTTGAGACACGGGTAGAGAGAAGCTTATTTATTTGAAATTAAATCTATTGTCAGGGAAGCATGCATTAAAATTAAAAATAGCCCTCAATAATGAAAACAAATTTACAAGGAATCTTCCATTTTTTTTTAATGTTCTGGGTTAATAAGCCAGTGATCTCAAAAAGGATTACAATCTCCTGATATAAAATGAAAATTAGTGTCCCAGAATACACTGAAGTACTGGAACAAACAAAGAATTGGAGAGACAAGAAATATGGAACTTGCTGTGGCTTTTCTCTAGACAAAGGAGATGAGTTATCTGATTGGTGTGTAATCACAAAGTTAAACAAACAGCAATAAGGCTAAACTAATTCACTGTCAAGTCTACATGTCATCCTAGCTGGTTCATTATGTGCATTTGTGACAAACAATACAGAAGAGACAACTGTACTGAATCAAATAACTTGCAACAGTTTACACTCCTATAAAACTATTTACATTTTGTCAAATGAATATTTATAACAAGTGGCTTTCCCTTCACAAACACTATAGCTCAAGCAGCTCCCATTCATTATCGTATTTAGGAAGTACAAACACTAATTCTGTGAATCAGCGGCACAGTCTGTTGTAACTTGCCAGAAAACAAGGCCTGCAATACTAATATAAAATCCAGGAGAAACGTGCTGTTGCCTCCAGTTTTTCGAATGTCCCAGCATTTTTATGTCTCCCAGTCACAGGAATTCAGTTTCAATATTCTATCTGCCCTTCAGCATAGCATGCCCCAATGAAACAGCCGGTGGAGTTTATTTTGCACTTTATCAATACAGTGTAAACCAGCATGTGCTTACCTCCATGGGGTTACTGAACCCAACTTGTCTGTGTGCACAGACAGCACTTTGGCCACAGATGTGACTGGTTAACTGTACAAGCAAGGAGGATAAATCCACACAACAATACTTCATTCACCAAGGAAATCTGCTGTGGATTACAGCTTCTCTATGGTTACGTCTGTTCTTAATTTACTGCTTTTATTCAGTTTTCAACCATAAATGAGCCCCTTATGAGGTATTCACTATGCAGAATTGACAACTCTTTTTATCTACTCGAAAAATATTTTTGGATAATAATTTATGGTTACGAAATATTTTAAGCAGTTTGAATAGTTACATTATATTCTTTCAGTACTTAATGATGCAGTATCCCCTGTAAAAATGGAGACCTGGGCAATCTATCGAATTCACATATTTATAACAAAACCCAGCAGCCTTCGCCATACAGAAATACAAATTTTAAAACTGCATATATCATGGGAATGGCATTGTGGTTTTTTTTTTAAAAGCTCTTAAACAGCATCTCATGAGGAAATCTTGGGCCAGAATTGTGACTAAGGGCCCTGTGGATGGGAACATAAAGAAAGTCTTTTTGCAGGCACAATATTTTGTTTATGGCCTCTTTCTTTCTTTTTTTTTTTTTTAAAGTTTGCGATAGATGTAGTTTTTAACCAGTATTCAACAGAGAAATTGTGAAGCTGTCTGTAATGCTGGGGAGGGTTACTGCATTATTTATGTTTTATGTATGAAACTGAAATGTGAGCATGGGTATTTTAATCTTGTTTCACCATCAAAGATAGTCTCTCAATTTGTATGCTGAATTAATGTGCTATCTACTTCGTAAAAGTAATCTAAAGGGACTGATTAGCATTGGGCACTCAGTGATGCTTAGAAAAGAAGGTTGTGAGTAAGCAGAGCTGCCTAGGAAACGTGCTGCAAAGCTGCTGGTGTGAAGGTCTGTTCTGTCGCACGCCGGTATCATCCCTTCTATCAGTGCCGACACATGTCCGCAGAGGGACAGCATCCATTGAAACTGTAATTGGCACTAGAGGAAGGCAGCCATGTGAATGATATGGAATATATTTATTAATTGAGACAATAGTGATGAGGCTTTAAAAAGCCTTCCAAGATGACAAAGTCCCCTTTGCATTACTTCAGATTAATTTAAAGTGTTGGCACACAAAGCTTTACAACTTTATTCTTGGCAGTACTTTCAGACTCATTCATACTCAGGGATTCTCCACTGTTACAGAGTAAACTCCCTGTAGATAAACAAAAGAAAACATTTGAATGAGGTACTTGCAGTGTTTTCCTCATTAGCAGCTACAGTGTCTTGAGCAGGGAATGAGTGTTTTGGGAAAAGAATTCTTGGCATTAACAAGAAAGGACATTGCTTTTACAGGCAAGAACACTTTATGGCTTTCTGATACATCCTATCACAATACCATATGTAATCCAAATAAAAAAATACAACTGAAAGCAAAATTAAGTGTTAGGGTACTTTAAAAATAAGTGCACTTGTATATAAATACAGCAGAGAAATGCTGAACTGATTTTAGCTTGGTTGCTTTAAATATTGCCCCTGATGTTTTATGGATTCCAGTTCTTCCTTTGTTTGCTATTTAATTGCAACTGGTTTTGATTTCTTTATAAAAAAAGAAAATGCTTTGTTTAAGACTGAATATCCCCATTTTCATTTAGTGAATGCAGAAAGAATGTTAGGTGAAGGCAGACATTTTCCGCATGCATCTGAGATTCCCCTGGAGTGGCTGGATAAAACACTATGGCAGATACTCAGCTCTACAATCAGAGGGATTGTGCCAGCGAGTCTTTAGAGGCTTTTGAGCACAAAACTTCCCTGAGTTAGAGGTTACCTTTTAATGGTGTGTGCATGCGTTCACACACATTTGTGTGCTGGGACTGCCGCTGCGCTGTAACGATCTGGGTGCTCTCCTAATCTGCATTTATGAATGAAAGTTTTAAATTTAGCTAAAGTCAGCAGATAGCCCCAGGGCTACTATCAGTTACGTTTGGTACCATGATCCAAACTTAGCACTTACATCTCACTTATTATGTAGAGATGTAATGGATGGCAAAAGCTCTAAAAGCTTGATGAGCCTGAGAACCCAGCAACGTCTTTTGCATGACAGATGCACATGTCAAAAAAAAGAAAGAGAAAAAAAAAAAAGGAACACCAAAGCAGTAAAAGTTGCTGCTGTTCTGAAGTGCCAAACTGGCTTGAAAAGAGCCACCTGGATTTGTATTTTTGAACAGCATGTGCCGCCCCAAGAATCTGCATTACTTCTACTGCATACAAAGACAGGAAAGGACTTCCCCCTAAAAATCAAATCCTTGGATACTTGCATGTATGCACCAAATCTGTGAGGTGGCTACCTCAGCCACCACATGGAAAAGTAGGAGCTGAAACTGCTGGTAGAACATAAAATGCTTCTATAGCCTTTGGAGATTTTACGGATTTATGACCATGTAACTGAAATTGTGTAGAGGAGAAACAGTGACACCCCAAAGTACGTAACAGCTCCTAACTGGCCATTTCATTCTAGAATTTAGATGAAGTGAAAACTTAATTAGTATTTTTGTCTCCTTTTTGCTCTAAGGACTACTGAACATCACACTGCTCACAGCTGTTTTTCTTTTTTTTCCAAACAGTTCAGTTTCAGAAAGAGGAAGCTAAATCACCTACTTGTGTTTTCCAGTATAAATACTACACAATAATTTAGTGCTACAGGTCTGAATTAAGCTGACAATGACAAGGACACTGCAACATAAGATCCCTCCTCCACTGTGAATTCAACTTCCACTCATACATCTTGCAGCTAAGAATGGATCTGTACCGGGACACCTGACCCAGGCAGCTGATCAAGTGTAATCCCTCTGACCCATCTGGCACCTGAGCTGGCCTCTGCTCTTGCATCATTTATATTTTAGGACAATGTACTAATTTGAATCCTACCCCTCATTGTAACATCTGTACCAACAAGTGCTGGTCAGAGGACCATTTGGCACTAAATTCTCCCAACAAATCACAAGTACAGAGCCCCCTGTGCTAAACAGCTTCTCCTCCCCAAGCTACTGCAAAAATCTTCAGCATCTCAGAAGTCTACAAAATATACCAATTCTTCTTTGATGTGAGGGAATGCATTGTTAGCACATTGCAGCTGAATGACAAAGCAGAGAAGCAGAGAGGCTGAAATATCACCAAATTATTGACTTGGATTTTTTTCTTTACTTCTTTTCTCATATGCATATTTGCACTTGGGCAAAGTGAATTTTGTCCAGGTGATCTGCTCTACAAGTCAATAATATGTAAAGATTAACAGTTTGCTTAATTAGAGTTTGCAAATTTAACCTTTGAAAATCAAAATTCATAGAAACATTCAGGTTGGAAATGACCTGGCAAGGTTGCTAAGTCTAAATTACTGCTTAAACCTGTCTCAAAAGTGAATTTAGACTGAAAATTAAGAATTCAGCCTTTAGCAGGAATTTTGACTTGGATATCTATTCTCTTGGAGAACCCCACAACCTCTCTGGGCAAGCTGCTATAAAGGCTAATTATTTTCATAGCATAAGAAAAAAAAAAATTCTTGCATCTAGTGAAATCTTTCCTATAACAGTTCATGACTGTTAACTCTCACGATGCTGTTGTACATCTCTGTAAAGAGCTTGGCTACATCTTTTCTGTAAGGTCATTGCAGATATTGGAAGGCTGCTGTCCCCCTGGAGACATCCCTTCCCCAGGGTAAATAAATCCCAGTCCTTCAGAATTTCCTCACAGGCCAAGTGCTCCAGCTTCTGATCATCTTGTAGGCCCTCCACTGAATTTGATCCAGTTTTTCAATGTTTTCTGGGCGGGTCCAAAACTGTTCTAGCAAACGCTATTTAAAGAGGACTAATCATTTCCCTTGATCTACTGGCTGTGCTCCTTGTTACACAACCCCTTCATGCTGTTAGTTCTTACTTCTGCCAGGATGACTGATAACTCTGGTATAGCTTGTTGTCCAACAAATTCCTACCTCCCTTCCAGAGCTGTTGTGCAGCAGTCCACAGCCTATGCTGATGCAGAGCCATTCTTCCCAGGGCTGGGACCTTGCTATTTCTTCTTGATGAAATTATCTGGGTCCCATTGTCCCAGTTCCCAGGCTCTCAAAAACCATAAAATCGATGGGCGTCTCCTCCTCTGGGTCACTGGTAAAGATATAAACCAGTGCCAGTATAGGTCACAGAGGAACTACACTTCCCAAGCAGAGCAGTAACCATGGGCTATTACCCTTTGAGCTGGATGATCCAACCACTTTTTCACCCTAATAGTTCCCTCATTTAAACTGTGATGTTCCTACCTAAATGCAAGGGAAGTTGTTTTGAAACCCTTGCTAAGGTCATAGTAGATGACACTCATTATGCCCCCTCCACCTACACATCTACCTGTTTCATCATAGAGGGCAATCAGGTTGATAAAGCATGATTTACCTTTGTACATTTCTGTTGGCTCTTCCAAACCACCCTCTTCTTCACATGCCCAAAATCTAACGTCACTCAATTATTTTCCCAGAGACTGAAGCAAGGATGACCAGCCTAGAGTTCCTTGGGTTGTCTTTCTTGATGTGCTTGAAGATTGATAGGAATTTTGTCTTCCTGCAGTAATTAGTGACTTTTCTTGATCTCCATGACCTCCCAAAGATGATGGATAAAGGCCAGTTCATCCACATGTTGTCTTAGCACTGCTGGATGACTCCCAGCTGGTCCTGCAACTGGTATGGGTCAAGGTTTCTCAAGAGAACCCTGAGTTGATCCTCCCCCACTACTGGTGGTTTCTGTCCTCCTTCAACCCTGTGTATCCAGTCAGAGGCATGGGAGACTGTCAGTGAAGAGTGGGGCAATGAGTTACAGCCTTATCTGTACCTGCTGTTACTATTTAGCAGTACCCACTTGGCACATTATCCTTTTTTACTTCTAATTCAGCTCTTGCGGCTCGTGTTGCCAGGTTAAACTCTAGCTTTACTTGCCAGTTTCAATTATAGCTGAGGTTTGGTTTTCCTAACACCTTCTGTGCTTGTCTAGGCAAGGCTTAGTGTCCTCTCTTTCCCTTGTATGTTTGCCTTCTGTGTATGTCCTTTTTGCACAGGAATTCAGTCACATCATCCCAGATGTTCTCCTGATAATTAACATTTTTCTGGGTATTAGGATAAACAGTGTTGTGCTTTGAGGAGGCAGTTCTTAGAGATCCACCAGCTTTCCTGAGCTCCTCTGTCTTTCAACACTGCCTTCCATGGGACCCCACCTACCAGTTCCCCAAAGCAGTCTTCCCTCACTCAGCCTGACACCTCTTCTTTAGAAAAGCTCCTAGAAGCTACTTCATGTAAATGGCACACCCCCTGGCACCTTCTTCCATTCCTACCCCTCCTAAAGAGCCTGTACCATTCACCCTAACTGCACTTCAGTCCTATAAGCCATTCCACTGCATCAGTCATCCCAAAGATGTTATGGTTCTGCAACCACATGCTGAGCTCCAGCCCCTCCTCGTTTATTTCCCAGGCTGTGTTCTTTTGTGCACAGGCACTTGAAGTTGGCCCTCGGGATGGGATTTAGCCTTTCTGATGGCTCCTCCTGTTAACCTACCCTACATACTAACTATAACCTCTGTTCTCTTACTTAACTACAAGGTTATTTTCTCATATCCTAGTCCACATAGTTTAAAGCCTTCCTCATCAGGTTGGCAAGCTTGTTGGGATTGTTTTTGCTTACAATGACTGTGCTCAACAAGATGTAGTTGCCTTCTACTTCTTTCTTGAATTGTATTTAACAGCATAACAAAGATCAGTTATGAATGCTGGACATTCTGATAGGAAGAATCTTTTTCTACATTGATACAAATGTCAATAAAATCCCTTTGCTTTGCTATGAAACAACAAGCAGAGATGACATGGCTAGAGGGAAGGATGACTTTGCACCTATGTAGGCTTCAGGCTGATGCAATGACTTCTTGATGCCACCGAGCAGCCCAAGAACAGGTCTGACAGGCTTCACAATTAGAATGCTTCAGGATCAAAAAGTATAAAGATGACTTAAAATCCCCAAGCTATGCCAACTCCTTCTACAATTGAAGATCTGGTCCTATAAGCAAAGCATCCAGCTGTCAGTGTCAAGAGTCAACAAACCAGACCTACAGTGTAAGCAGCTAAAACTTCACTGAAACAAAACATTCACATACTGAAATTAGGTATGTTTATTAGCAATAGATTCATCACAAATGAGAAGGAAGAGGGACAAGCTAAATGAATACCAGATTGCCCATATCAGGACATCAGAAAAGTGAACTGGTGGAGCTGGTGAGCAGCTGAAGCCTCAGGTTCAGAAAGTGGCTCTGGTTGTAGAGCAGAAGTCCTGTTTCGGCTGGCTCCTTTATATTCTAGAAACAACAGCTTAATCCTAATTGGCACACATATCTTCATTGATAAATAAAAGGAGCACTGGAATGCTGTATGCAATTCATTTTAGCTTGTGTCTGGGATATATTGTTGGCATGCAGTGCATGGGGCTGTGCCAGATGGCAGGGTTGGCATCTGCAAAGTTGCTCAGTGGGCATCTCACTATTACTTTTCAGGAATCAATGCACCATTTCTTTCTAAGTTTGAACTCTGGGAGAGAAATGGCAGCTAAAACTTATTCAGCCGTGTTTTTATGGGTATGATCTGTAACATGCCACTTCTTGGCAACGACCTGCTATAACTTCAGCACCTATATATATTAAGAAGAGCCAATCTCTTAGGAAAGTCTAGGATATTTTTGAAAATGGCAATTCAGATGACTAAGGGCATTTACCAACAGGCTGCAGCAAATGTAATTGCAGAAAATTGCCAGATACCTTCTCCCACTATCTGCTTTGCCCCTCTGCTGAGTACAAGGAATGGAATGCATACGTGTTCTCAGCTGCTTAAATGCAAAGTGCCAGGACTTAGATTAAAGGCACCTTGGTCAGCAGTTTAAAGTGAAGCCCTCAGACTCCTCACTGACATGACTGGGATGTGGGTGTGTGTCCCAACTTGCCTGCTCTCCAGTGGGAGCAGCAATCTCCAGCAGTGGGGAAACAGTGGGAAATGATAACATCTCACATAGCAGTTATACTGCAAAGAGAATGTGGGCCAAACACTTCAGGGCTGAAGGCTGAGTTGCTTAAAGATACACACAGTATGGGAATTTACAATATATCCACTTGAGTATAAGGCCTTTGTCTTTCACTGAATCAACAAATATTTATGAAAAATCTCAGCAATCACTTCTCTAAGTCTCTAGTTACTCAAGTACCTTTAAAGAACCAGTCACTCATCAAATGGGGAAGATTTCTAATGAGCAGACAAACTGATTTAGACCCTTTGCAAATGTTTCCCCAATGACAGTGGGAAAAAATATTCCCATTTATGGATGGAACTCTATTAGGGAATGGGAAGTAGAAGACAAGGGAAAAATTACATTCAAAGAATTATTTTTGTCCTTTCATAGGAAAAGTGTAAAGCTTGGGTCTTAGTCAAAACTGAGATTGAAGGTATGGATTAAGGACAAACGTGCAAGTCTACTACAAATTAAATTGCTAGTTGATTCTCACCTTAGAAGTCCAAAAACGCTATGAGGTGCAGTGACTATAATTAATGGAAAGTAATTTGTAGATACCCANAAAAAAAAAAAAAAAATGCAAAACTAATCTCACATACCTAAATGCAAAATAACAATTGAAAAATGTGTCCTTTAGACTTGAGACGAATTTAAATAAAAATGTGTATTGGATCTGCACATTAATAAAGCCTGTTAAGCTCAGTAGAATACTTTTTATTCATCTGTGCTTCATCAAGCAGGTTCACGACCTCTACAGAACTGCAGCAGCTCCCTCTGTTCTGAAAGCCGCATGGGGGAAGATGGTAAATATTATTTTGTGATTAGAAAATGTTACTGGAATTGTCATAGAGAAATATTTAATGTGGAGAGTGTGGTTCAGGAATTAAAACATACACAGCAGGAGAAAAAGCAGCATGGAGCAAATTTTACTCCTGGTGACAGGCAAGTAAAATTTAAGGATTTGTCTATGACATTGAAAACAATGTGCCATAGTTGCACAGTTATCACTGAGCTCATGAAGATATTTAAGCACCTGCCTAACTTAAACCATGTGAGGATTCTCGTTGTTTTAGATGAGACAAAATGGATACTTTAAATACAAGCAGATGATTAAACATCTTGCTGAATTGGTATTGGAGAACAATATAATTGAGTGATTTTTGTCGCTGTCAAATAAGAATACATCTAAATAACCAAAGGTGTTAAATATCCACATCAATGACATTTGATGAGAAGCACAGGAAAGACTTTGTGCAGACCATTATTCTAACATAATACATTAAATATGTGATGCAATACTTATTAAAAGCTCAATACACCAGCTACGTTAGCAGTTCCTTTTCCTGATTTCATTGCAATTTGCATGAGTATGTGTATCCATGTGTGCTTTACTAGTAGTCAATCTGCCTTGCTCTTTGCACAGATTACACACCGACCTATCTTTTTAGATGTGAGAGCCAAGTGGGTTGGTTAAAATATAAAAACAGAAGCATGGTGCTGTGTCTCTCATTAAAATCCCAAACACGACAAGGATAGATAAGAATGTCAAAACAGCTCCTTAACAAAATCATCTCCCATAGGGCTAATTCTAGATCTCTTCTCCTCCCATTCAAATTACCCCCACCTAAAGGACTCAGAAGACTCTGAGCTCTACTGCAGCCACGGCAAACATTGCTTCTGACTTCCATCAATTGCAGTAAGGTCAAGCCTTAACCATTATTTTTCAAAGTTTTCAGTTTGAATGTTTCAGTCCAGCTTGGTTATCTCAGTGATCTGTTGATATAATCATTGATTCTGCAGTATAATTTTTTTCCCATTGGTGAAATATTCTTGATTAGCATATTGTTGCCATATACTTGTATTACATGTTCTGTCATTATCAAATGGAGACAAAGGTAGTAATGATGCCTGTGTCAGCACACACCCACAATTGCTTATGCTCAAATCCTCCTCATCTAGAAAATTCAAATCACCATAAAGGTTCCCTGCAGCTAAATATTGCTTTCGCGTAATTGCCAGGAAAGGGCTTCCTAAATTATAGGACAGAATAAATTATAGGAGAATCATGTTCCTTACAGTTCAAGGGGGGAATTAACACGGTCTGTAAAGACTCCCAAAAATTACTAATCTGAATTTAAATTCTACATTTAATTAGAGCAAGTTAAATTCAATGAAAAAGTTCTCTGCTTTTAAGAATGTCTGTTCTAGAGATAAATATTATGGGCTTTCTAGACTTTTAATAGGTGCTTTAAACAAGTGTTCTTTTTATTAATTACTAAAAAATGCAATGACCACTATAGTTTTCATTCAGAGCAAACCTTAACAGGAAAATAATATGAATCTCAACAGACTGTTTGAGTTATCTGTCCCCTCTTTAATCTGAGAGATTACTCAACAAAACCAATGTTCATTCAACAACATTCATGAAATCTGTTGTGGATTACCAATATCATCAGTTAAACCTGTTTCAAATTTATTGCTTTCATTCAGGTTAAATAATAAAAGAGTCCATTTGTACCACCACGTGTATATACATGAATTCAGCTTTCATCATTCTCTACAGGTTTAATCCCGTGATTTATGTTTTTTAACACAGTTTTGGGTAAATCTGTTGAAAAAATTTAGCCAGACTGATAGAAGAGTTAGACTGGATTACTGTGATGGGTGCCATGTTTAAAACCAGCCTGTTCTGTTTGGAGAAAAGTCAAGCATTTTAACACTGTAACCCTGCTTGAAGTTCTAATAATTTTAATGGCTTTAGCAAAGGAGAGCTGAGTAAGGTTGGGCTTACATTATCATAAATATGTTAGAACAGTAAAGAAGCAAAGTTTCTTTTTTCTGCTTTTTCTTTAGTCACAGCAGGAAATAACACTGCATAGATTAGAGTTTTCTGACATTTAAACAGTTATGGCTGTGGCTACATGTTAATTTTTTTTAATTCACCTCCGTATTGACTCTCTCTCCATCTACCAATATTCAAAAAAAACAAACCCAAACACACACACACACAGAAAATTAAATGTAAAATGCTTCTCTTATGTTTCATATCACAGCTAAACTTTTTCATTTAAATTAAACTAAATTGAATTGAATGGCTGCACAATATAGCTGAGGGTTTTGCTAATGAGATACAAACCTTTTTGTCTTTAGGTTACTGGTTCAAATCCAGGCAAGTCTAGAAACAGCTGAAAGCTTTTAACCACCTGATGGCTATGTGATACTTTAACATGAAATGAGTTTGTCAATCAAAATCCAACCTCAGGAAGTAAGTGTTCCCACCATAAAAATAACCATCACACAACTAGAATTATTTGCAGTCTTCTGAAAGTTCAAAAATTAATGACTCTGCACCTTTTGAACTGATATTTTAGATTAAATGACCGATGTTGAAGTATGTTAAGAGTGAAATATGGAGAAGTTTACGTTGCTGATACATTTGTGAACACAGCTTTCCTAGGTAAAAGAGGCTTAAATGACTTTCCTTCCTTAAACCTCCTAACTCCTCTCTCATTAGCATCAGCTAGTGTAGCATGTTCTACAGTAATTTACAGAATCCTATGGTGGGGGGAGAGGGAAGACATGACACACATAAAAATAAAGTCCTTTATCTGTCAGATGAAGACAGAAAATATTTTAATTTCCATGTTAACCAGCTCTTTAAGAAAAATAAACCTTCTGAAAGTTTTGAAGGAGTGTCAGTAACCTGTGACATCCTCCTACAATTCATGTAGTATTCTTTTTTTGCATGTAAATAATTCCTCACTTCCAAGAATAATTGATCATGCTTGAACAAAAATGTTTTTACTGAGGGATAGATACTGATCTTCACCTCCTCCTCCAATCAAAAGGCAGAACTTCAATTTAAACTAAATAAAAAGGATAATTTAAAATTTTTGCTTAACTGGATTTTTTTATTATCTCATCAACTTTTTATATTTTAATATCATGAAGATGTGAGAAGCTCAAACAATAAGAAAAGAATGTGCTGCAGGAGCCAAGCCCAAACTCAAGGACCAAATTTATAGGAAGTTCCCATCCTAGCACTGAAAAAACCCCAGATTACTCTTCATAGTGCTGATTTTAATTTAAAGGAGGCTGAAGAATTTTTGGCAGCTGAATCACTGTTTTTTCAGGTTGGGGACAAAGACTTAGAGTGAATGGGGTGACATCAGACTGGTGACCTGTCACTAGCGGGGTTCTGCAGGGCTCCATCCTTGGCTCTGTGCTCATCAACATCTCCACAAATGACTTGGATACAGGAGTGGAAGGAATACTAGGTAAGATTGCTGATGACACTAAACTGGGAGGAGCTGTCAACTCCCTCAAGGGCAGGGAGGCCCTGCAGAGAGACCTCGAAAAGTTAGAGAGATGGGCAAGTGCTTCATACCACCAACTGTATGAAGTCTAACAAGGGCAAGTGGTGGATTCTGCACCTGGGATGGGGCAGCCCTGGAGGTATGGACAGATTGGGGAACGAGAAGCTGGAAATCAGTGTCACGGAGAGGGACCTGGGGGTCCTGGTTGATGGCAAGTTGGGTCAGCAGTGCCCTGGCAGCCAGGAGGGCCAACCATGTCCTGGGGGACATCAGGCACAGCATTGCCAGGCAGGCAAGGGAGGGGATTGAATAAAATTTAAATAATGTCACTGGCTGCTAGTAAGTTGGAGTTGGGTTGTTTTGGAATTCCAAGGAGGATCTGAAAATCAATCATTTAACCATTCTCTTCCCTTTTTATCACCATGTGAACTCAGACAAGACATCCTCTTTTCAATGGCACCATTTACCTTGTAAAAACCAGTGCTTTTACAAATCCTAACACTACAATATTTATGTTTAAAAGCTCAGAGAAACAGTGATGCCATTTCTGGGAAAGAGAGAGAAGCAAAATCTAACTTGAGTTCTTATCAGACTGAAGCAAATTAGAGTAATTAACATTTTGAATAATCCTATTATCTTTAGAACTGCACTGGTACTTATTAAGAATCAAAAACCTATTTCTGCTTCAATACTCTCTACTTCTTGTACACTAAGTGAAATTAATTTCATGGGGACAATCACAGTTCACATTAACGCACATGGTGCAAGTGGCCTTTAAAATGGTGCAGAAAACATTTACAAGGTTTCGAACAATCCTGAATTTTATGATATCATGATTTACTTCTGAGGTAACAAATCCTGCAAAATTATGGAAGATAACTCACAGTGAATTTTCAGAAGATGTCCGAGTACAAACCATCCTCTACCCCTCCGAACTAATGCAAGATTGGACCCTCCAACTTCAAAAATAGCTTTTGTTAAGTTTTCCAGCAAGGATGTTCAAAGAGCCAATGATGACATTAATTTTAATTTTCATCTTGAATTCAGATTTAGTTGCTTTTATGTATTTTATGATATGTTGCTATCAGTCTGACTTTTGTTTAATAAAACAGGTTTGTTTAGCTTTCAACAAGCATGTGGCTATAACAAAATCTTATAGTCTTACTGGAAGTTAGTGGAAAATGAAGCTTTCAGAAAGAGACTGGGAGTGCTTTAGCACTTGTGCTATATTTCTCAGTATGTTTATATTGCACAGCCAGCTCAAGTGATTGGCATCTACATCTGAACTCACAGCTTAGCTCAGCCTAAGTTTAAAGATTCCCACAGCAAGGTCTTTCCCTGTTATACATCCTTGCTATTTCCGCATATCCCAAGGGCAAGCAAACTGGTTTTTATGATAAAATGTTCTCAAATTCTTTCCCAACAAGAAAGTTCATTTCTACGGTGGGTGTCTTGCCCAAAAGATTTGCTGAACAGAGGCAGACTATCAGCACTCAGAAAATTGTCACTTGTTAAGTAACCACACTCAATAAAATACAGCTTGGTCTTTAACTTAAACCCTCCAGTTTCACAACCAGTGATGCAAATTGCTGTGAACAGGGGCCTGACCACTTTGCACAATAGGAAAGGGGATGAACACAGTCGTGCTGGGGCTAAAACTATAAGATGACTGTAGAGACGCAATGACATAATTAGAGAGAAATTGTAGGGAGTCTAAACAACAAGGATGGGTTCTGAAAAATCACTCAGTTGTACCAATAAACTGGCAGAACAAATCAGTTTAAATAAGCTGGAGAGGCAAAGCACAGCTGGAACGACCAATTGATTCATTGGGTCATGATGCACTCATTAGATCAACCTTGTCCCAGCTTTCCTCAGCTCTGCTTACTGAAGCTTGGAGACCTCCCTAGAACCATGCCCCAATTCACTAAGGCCTTTTCCAGTCATTCCTTTTTTCCTTCTGCTCAGTGGAGAAAAAGCATTTGCTTTATTAAAGGCTCTCTGTAGCACTAAGGGGGATAAATGTATCTCCTAGACCCTAAAAGCAAGATTGAACTTTTCAGTGCAGTCATGAATAAGGCATAACATGTAATAGCAGTGTATTTTCCAAGACTGAAACTCTGGAAATAAAAGATCACAGGTTTCTGAAAGATTTGTTGCAGTTAAGGAGGGATCAGTTCAGGGACATTCTACAGTCTGTGTTACACAGAGCAGTCACTTCTACCTGTATAATTAACATAGCAAGGCAAGTTTTACACGGCTAAGACAAAAATCATCCCTCCCTTTCCCTTCCTTTGCTCCACAACAGCTACATTCTTGCAGTTATGAACATCAGTTTTTTCCCCTTATCTGGCTTGCTAGTTGTCCTAATCAGCTATAGAACAGGGCTTATGTGTGGAAGGGAAAAGAGTGCTGGTACAAAGGCCAGGTTCAATGTACAGCCTTTAGTTTGGACAGCTGGAACAAGTGAGTGAGCAGCATTAGCTTTTGTTCCCTTACTTGGCTGATTAATCAGAACAAGAAGACATACAGAATAGGTGTAAAGGGATATGACAAGAGTTTGGACATACTTTCCATTTTCCTAAGAACTGCAAAGATGGGAGTGAATGAAATTTAGAAATATGTTGATGCATTGTGCTCTCTTGCCTCCAACGCTTTGGAAGTTTTACTGACAAGTTGCAAAGTCTTCACTGGAATTCAGCAAGCTGTGATGAGAAGACCTTGCTTTCCAAATGTTAATGCTGAAATTCCATGCTTGAAAGAAAGACTGACAACAGACAGACAGAAAAAAAAAAAATAATACACTGCTTCTTGTCAGTCCTTTGGGATTTTTGAATAGCAATTTGGCATTCTTTGCCATTTTAGTAAACTGAGAAGAAATATAGGATTGAAAATTGAGAAAGGACTTGAAGCAAACTTGCCTTTGACAAATCTTTCATTATGGAAAATTCAAAATGTGGCTACTAATGTTAGCTAAAGATGCCTTGCTGACAAGCAGAACCATTTATTATCCATATTCTGTAAGCAGCACTTACTGAATAAGGTGTGTGCTAGTGGCAAGAATGTTTGATAACGCTAGGAACAGCTGTGAACATCAATCTGCCACTGCTCCAGGACAGAGGAGCTTCTATTTCTAATAGCTGGCTCTACAATTAGTAGCACCTGTCTTGGGCTTCTCACTTATACTGACCCTTGAGTGGCCCACTTACTGGAAAGGGAAGGAATTCAACAGGACTCTTTCAGGAGTTAATGAAACTACCTACACTGATGCAACCACAATTTGGGTGGCACGAAGGAACATAAAAAAGATAATTATATATTATCTTCAGCCTGGATGAAAGGATGTTTGCTAGTCTTTCTGAATTTCAGTCAATGAGTGTACATGCTTTTAATGCATACGCGTCCGCTCATGCATTGTGGCTTATTGTGGTGAGGAGATGGACCACAGAAGTGATGCACAAGGGCTGATGCACCTCTATTAAAGCAGTGAGAGTGCTGGGCCTTTGGCGAGAGTCTCCACCTCCATGGAGAGCAAAAGTTCTTTGCATTGCAGCTCCCCAGGGCCCAGCGTCTCCACCAGAGGAGGGCGGCTGAGGTTATGGACTGATGTTTAAAGGCCACAGCAGCTCTGTGGGAAAGGAGTTAGCACATACACTGACTACCCAGCTCTGGGCCATCTCTGGGTTTGGCTGGGGTTTGCCAGCAGATGTTAAGTTTTAAATATTTGACAGCACAGCCAGGGACACCTGTCTTGACATCTCACCCTTCATTCACCCATTTAATGCAAAATTTGACCTTGTGTCCTGAATATGCCAGGAGAGACAGGCATAACCCTTTGCTTAATACAACCCTTCTCTGTAACCAGATGTTTTAATACAACCAACGCTATTTAAAACAACAAAAACATATCTCATTATTGTCTGAGGAGAAAAATGGGCCTCTGTATAGCACACACTTATATTCTGCAATAAAATTGGCACCTGGTATAGCAAAAAGGAGATCAATGTGCATGTTACATGACTTTACAGACTTCATGTGAATAATGAAAAAAAGTATCAAGTGAAAGAAGCACTGAAATTACCACTGTCGATAATTTTTCACGAGTACAGAATAATTTCTTGAGAAAACAAGAGGCACTATTCATTCCATTCTATCACTTGAGCTCTGCTCTTTTTTTTTTTTCCCCCCCTGGAATTAGTTTGGAAAAATTCAAGGATCCCAGCTGTTTAATAATGACGTTGTTGTATTCATGCAAATCCCCCAGACCTTATGTCAACATTTAATTTTACAATAAATATAAAAATAAGACTAGTAGCATCTGTAGTCCCCTGGGCTGTAGCTGGCAAACCATCCGAAACATCCCACTCCCTCTTCCCTCCTGAACATCCTTGCTGCTTAGGAGGTAATAATAGTCAAAAGGAAAATGTTAACATTCGTGTGGTGTATTGAGAGAAGTTTATAGATATTGACAGTAGTGCTCACGAAATAGATTATATCAAAACACCAAATATATTACCTTTACCCCAGTGGTAAGCTTTTGTAAATTGAAGTCAAATGTGTAATCGTTGAACTCTGCAAGGACGATAAAGGCATCATAGAAAGAACTTCAAGCACTATGAATTTAGAGAAGAAACTGTTCCCACTAGCCATTTACTCTTAATGAATTTTAAAGAAAAAACCTACTTATTCACTGAATGAAACCTCAGAAAGAATTTATAAATTCCAAGCTGTTTGCATAAAGAATATAGTATCTACAACTCCCTCTAAAAGTTTTGGCAGTGCGTTGAACCCCCCAAAAAGAAAAGAGCATTTAAATTGTCATAAAAACAGGTGCTTAAATCCTAAGAACCAAGTATCTCACAGAAGAAAACCAATGGACTGTAAACATAATTGGGCAAAAATTACTCCAAAACCAAATAAAATAAAATAAAATAAAATACCAAGTATATGGAATTCTAAAAACACAGTAGAGCATTTAATAGAGAAAATTCTATTTAAAAAATATTCTTCATGCAGTCCAATAGGAATTTCTCATAAGAGTATATTTGCTTAAAATACAATAGATGTTCCTCAAATGTCAACACAACAAATTGTTAGGCAGAGTATTAAAAAAATCACTGCTAATTCTCAACCTTGAAAGACTAAAGCAACAGTAGTAGGACTGCCTACTTCAACACATGCAGAAAGCTAAAATCAGACATGCTGGAGTCAGTGAGAAGTACACCATCATCTCCCTATGTAGTAGTATTAAAGAGAAAACACATCAAAACACTGGCATTGCTGGTAGCCACTGGCAGCCTTGATGAATCTCTTGTTTCACCACATCTGTGGGAACCTCCCTGTTAATGTTCAAATGGGTCAGGATTGTACTTCATGCATAAAAAGATGACCTCCACAGTAGGTTTGAAAGGTCGCACCTCTTAGGCAGCTAAAGCCCAAATGGGTGAGTAGGCTCTGGGAGGGACAGCAGGGATATTTCTTTTGGCTTGGCCCCATGCAGATTCAGAATGTGTCACAAAGTCTTAGACTCAAAAGGAGGAGACAAAGATACATCTGCTGTTTCAGCCTAAAGCCTGTAGCAATAGTTGTGCACCATTTATACAGGTGCTTCGGAGGAAGAATCTGTCCTACAAACTTCGTTATGTCTCAAGCTAGCAAAGCTTTTTTCTGCACTCTCAGCTCAAAACATCAGCACTTAGCCTTACAAAAGACCTTTCTGTTTCTTTAAAAGAACCAGTAATTTTTGCTGTTCACATTCAGGGATCCCTGTAAGGATTCTAATCCATGTGCACCTCCTTTCTGGCTTCCCCAGACACTCCACATCCACTCTGCAGACTTTGCCCTGTGCTGTGCTCCTTTTGCCTCTTTGCAACTCCATACTTTCTCTTGCACGCTGCTGCCTCGGCCTCAAGCAGTCAACCCTTCTCCCCATTTCCCTAGTGCATCCAATGACCTCATACCCCTTCCTCATTTTCTTCCTAAAGTTTTCTTATCTTCCCTTCCCACCTCTTATCATTGCTTAAGAACAGCCAGTAGTACTAAAGCAACTAGGCTAACAGAAATCAAACCAAAAAAACATTTCCTGGAGAAACTTTTGTTTTCACACTTTTTTTTTTCCCCCATAGAGCTATACATGTTTATAGTAGCTTTGCTTCAGATGTGATTTGTGCTGATTAGATTAGGTTGCAAGATGCCAAGGATAGAGGCCTTGGATTGACTTTTATATTTGAAATGCCAGTCATGTAAATATGTGTTATAAATGAAAGAATACTAAGACAATAATGAATACAGCAGTTGAACCTCTGTCATATCCTTCAACTTGGAAATGCTGTGAAAGATTTTGAATGGGATTGTGTGTGAAAGGGTAAGTTTATCTTTCTAGTTCTGTGTAGCTGGAGTCCCTGAGGAAGTGCTCAATACTAGAGAAAAGCTGAATAGTTTCTCTAAAACCTTAGGGATCTTCTATCAGCCATGCCACACGTACCCCTGTTTTGTAAGTCACTCTCTTTTTGTGTCATTCTCTACTCTGTCTTACTTGCAACTCCCATTGTTTTAATTACATTTAGTTCAAGTATTCTCCTCTGTGATGAGAAAACTGTGTTACAGATATTTTGTGTAGAGATATATCAAAAGAAAGTGCATGGATGAGAGACTGGAGATAGGTCTGGTTTTCAGCTATGAGAATGCTTCAAATGAAGCGAAAACACTGTAGATTTTAGTGAGGCATTAATGATTTCCAAACAGCATCTTTAGCACTAGAACACTGATCCCAGCACAGTTACTTTGGCACCTAAGTCCTCACATAAGCTTGGGTTTAGAACGATAAACCTGATCTTGTGGATACCTTTAAGACACCATCAAAACACAAGCAAACAACTGAGTAACTCAATCAAACTCTGGAAAAAGTATGTAAGCACCCCAGTCTGTTAAAAAAATAGCATTAACGTTTGAGGGAAGCCTGGTAAACTTGAGTGGAATATTCCAGCCTACTTGTGTATTTTTGTTCTTTTCAGTATTTATGACTTAGAAGAAACATGCACAAGGTAATCAAAGCAGGAGTGCACCTTTTAAAATGCAGACTTTACAGCTGATGTGAGGCATGCAGAATTTGTTCTAGCTTTAAACAAGAGTTTATTTTGCAGATCATTTACAGCTGTGCACGAGATCACAGTGCCATAATTCGCCCTGGACTGTGAATGCACTGGATCACACCACAAAGGAGCAGCGAGAGCAGCATTTTCTCTTGCACACACACAAAATTCAGTATCCATAGCCAGCAATCCCTGCAAGCCTGGCAAGGCTTGGAGGTTAGTACACCTGCCCCAGTTCCCAGCAATGCTCCCCAGAGCAGGTGCACAAAGTCTATGGTTTAGAAAGTCTCTTCACACCTGCGCCTCTTAACTAATGACCCTTTTTGTTTTCTCCTTTTTTGATCTCCTGAGTGTGAGAGATGATGCTGACACAGCAGACAAGCAGGTGTGGCAAGCCCAAGGAGAGGATAGGGAGGGCATGTGCCTGTGTGTGTGCCTGCCAACAAACCATTGATTTTGTCCTTTATCTTTTTGCAGGTGACTTCTCAAGGGACTAACAAAAATACTTGCATTTTTAGAAGCTTGTGATTTCACTGGAGCCTTACATACATCCACGTTTCTTTGAGGCAGGAGGAACCAAGAGGCCCTTGAACCAATTCAGTTAATCCTGATGCTTGCACTTGAGAAAATACTTGGTTAAGCCTGATCCTAAGTATTTTCTCAAGTACTCGCACACTGTCATGTCCACGGGTGTCAGCTCAAACACTCTCAGCTGAGCTGAATGTTATTTGGCCCAAGGTCTGGAGCACTGTGGAAGAGCTGAGGAAGGCTATCCTGAGGGATCTGATAGCTCTCAAATCTTGGTCAATCAAGCAAGTGTGTGAGGCAGACAGTATATACAGTCTGCTTCATGTATTGCATACAAATAATCTTCTTTTGAATTTAGCTTTTATTCTGCTTATAACCCTTCTGTAAGTTAATCCTGATTTGTGGGTATGTTTTCTGTTTTCAAGATTAATCTTGAGAAGTAGAAATAAACAGTTCTCCCGAGTGTCATCCATAAACTCCTGAATTTCATTGTTTATTCATTATTCTGTCTGGGAGCCATGTAAAAATCCTCGTTGTTTGGTAAGGAAGCTAAAATATTTCACACAAAATACTGATGCATACCACATGATCAATAGTGTGTAACAAATATTTTTGTTTGCACAAATATCTGCATTTTTAACAAGAAACCCCGTGCTACAAATAGGTAGAGTGACAAAAAAACCCTGTTTGTATTTAATAGCAATAAACTCTCTTGATAATGTGGTTTGACTGGACACAGATTCTGAATTCAATTGGATGTTTATACTCACAAATTCAATGTTGTGTAATTAATGTATAAGATCCTATGGGCAGAATATGTCATATTTGAAATAATCTGAATGGATTCAGTTTAAAGTCATTTGCCAATAACTTGTAATCAGTATATAATCTTTAATGATGATATTGCTGAACTTTGCCCATAAACCAATAAGCAGTTTAAGAGCTACTTCTATTTCATAAATTAAACATTATCTGGATAAATACATGTCAGTACAAAAGCATTTGTGTCTCATATCTTTTCCTTGATTTAAATGGGTTCATCCAATATCAGCTAGGTAGTGAACTTTGAAGCAGAGTCCACTGTAATAATAGTAAAGTTTAATGATGCATAGCTTTGTGAGACTGACAAATTCCCAGCCAAAGTATTGATTCCTGGAGAATTTATGAAGCACAGGCTCTATTCTATGTCATTACGGTCCATTTTTGGCTGAAAGAATCATGTAAAATAGATTTTTAAATGAGTGGTAATAGCCAGACATAAAGAAGGTATTGATGTGTGTCATGAAGGGTGAAATAGCATGCCAGGTAAAGGCATATAACAAATTGCAAACAACAGTGCTGAAATTCCTGCAAATGTAAATTTGTTTTTAGTTTTAATCAAACCTTTGTTTCAGTAAGTACAAATTTTGCCATGGAACTGAAAAAAACACACCCTTTTAAAAAACGTAATTATTCACAGTTCGATTTCATGCTTCACATTGGAATGTGTCTATAAAATGCATATCTCGCTTACAGACCTGTTAATCAATATGAATTGTGTACTACATTACAACAAAACTACATCTGAGATTATTAGGGAAAAAATCAAATGCACATAGTTCTGCTTACTTGAGCAATATGTGAAAATTAATAGCTTGAACCTCCACAGAACTGGCTGTTAAAGGACAGGACACTTTTTTTCCTTTATTTCTTTTTTTAAAAGAGAGTTTCAATAATACTATCTGAGGTATTTTCCAATAAGGTAAACCCAAACTGTGGCACAAACTTGAAATGGGAATAAAATCTGAAACTGCAAAGGAGCTGACAAAAAGATGGGGAAAGAGAACTGTTGATTGGGTTACCAGGGCTTTAAGAGAAAGTAACACTGCATTTTAATTGCATTCCAGCAACCTCTTTTTGATCTAGCAAGAGGTCACCTAGGTCTAACAATGCAAGGGACCTTCATAGTCCAGACGTAAATATATCTCCCACACACCCAGAAGCGCCCTGAGAATTAGCTAAATCCTCCTCAGAGCAGCTGCTTTTCAACAATTCAGGAGTTTATCAGCCTAATAAAAAGAGTAGCTAGCAGGAAAAAAGGCTGACAGTCTCAATAGGCTCTTCTGTGCCCTAGTGGGGCTGAAGAACTCTTCAAGGTCTTAGTCAACACTGAACAGAGGGCTCTGAACTGGCACACATCTATTCCACAAACAAGCTGCAAAACCCAAAGAGGTCATTCTTTCCAAAAATGGTTTTCCCAGGCAGAATGCAAGTCGATTCAAAGAAAGTAGGTTGTATCCAGGTAGAAGGTTAGAACAAATAAACTTTCAGGCTCAGAGAAGCAGGGGAAAAAAAGTTCCCACCTGTCATACAGTCTAATAGTAGTACTATTTACTTCACTTCCAGTTCAAATCTTACTCTTTTTGTATTCCATATGTTCACTATGATTTCTGAAAGCAGACCTCATCTCTCAAATGCAGCCTTTTTGTCTGAGGACTAAATTCTAGCTTATTTTTTTTTACAGCAATTTCAAGACTCTGTCTGGGCGTACTGAAAACATGTATGACAGCAATTCCCCTGCCTTTTTTTTTTTTTGTTTTTTTTTNTTTTTTTTGTTTTTTTTTTTTGTTATATTTGTTACTCTTTTTCAAACTAAGTTTCCACAGGACATTTCATTTTAATTCCCATCTCCATGCCTTTTACCTGTGAAGACTTTCAAAATTGCTGTAATGTAACAACTTTTATGTGTTAATGAGCAAACATATAGTATGTATAAGAGAACATAATTACTGTACCTGACTGCAACAAATCAACTTTACTAAAACAGATCTGTCCTTTTATCAACAACATTAACCGCTGAAAGGGGAAAATAAGTCTATTTAATGGCATATTAGATTCAGTAAATAAGCTATTCTACAATTACTAACTCACTTGATGACAGGTGTCCAAAGAACCACCTTTGATCACTGACAAGGCCCCACAAAATCCTATGAACTATGATAAATACCTATAATTAACAGTATGAAGTTATTTCTGACCTACAGCAAATGGATGACATCATATTCAACAGAATTTTCAGTCTGTTTACTTACTGATCCATGTTTTTCATTTGGGCTTTAAGTTTTCTGGACTGATTTTCTAAACTTCATGCATGTATCTTCATGTATAAAAAGAAATTTATAGCATAGCTTAATTTTAATGTATAATTACGGCAATTTGCACATGCAATTTTATTTTAACATTGCCTTTGTAAAGTTACTGTCCAGTTTTTACATTTGACTAACCCCACAAAAAAAAACCCTACTGAACACTCAAATGGAATGCATATTACTGAACTACTTGTATATTCCCACATCTTTGCTGTCAGGATACATTCATAACAATTTTTTTGCTATAACTGAAAGATACTCTAGTTAGCAAAATAAGAACCTAGTCAATGTTTCTCACTTGCCCCAAATTTCACTAAGAAAGTGCTCTGGCACTTCCAGGCTAAGCTAAACTGAATTTAACAATTTAAATGCACACAAGTAGACAGTTAATACACATCAATAGTCTGTGGATGTAAAACTCCGTATGTCACTTATCTGCATGTGTAAACTCTCAGTTATTTTCATGTAAACCCAACTTCACTGGAGTTATCATAGATTCACATTTCTGTAAATAATATAATTTAAAATCAGATTTTAACACACCAAAAAAATTTTGGGGGGTAGGAAAGAAACATTAATGATAGACTGAAAAGTACTTATGGCTAGAATGAGTAAATTTCAAATCTGAAGAAAACACACAACCTCTCTGAAAATGAACTGCGGGCCCAGGAGAAAGAGGGTGCATTGCAAAATACCCCTGACTGTACATGTAGGAAGTAAAGCAGAACCTTCATCCACATAAACAGTCAAAAAAACCCCTCTACCTTGCTTTAGGGTATTGGTCAAATGAAACAGCTATTTAAAGATACTAGTGTTGAAACCAAAAATGTTTAATTATTCTTTGTCTTTATAAAGCTCTCACTTTACAGACAGACTTCACCATTAACGTAAGAAACAAAGTCTATTCCCCTGCAAATTTCCACTGGTCTTTATTTTATATATGGCCTTAAACGAACAGAACAGAGCACTGAATCACGGCACCAGAATGTCAATCTTTCACTTTTACTTTGTGCTGAGCCAGACTCTTTTTGTCTGCAGTGATGTAATGCGACCTCGAAACCCTCTCTGGTTCACCATGGTCCTGTCACTCAGTAGCACCAAGCAAGCAGAGTGGTGTCTGAACACCCTCACTCATTGTTGTTACAGCTGGTGTTGCAAATGCAAGGCCTGAAAACATGTTGCTTGGCTGGGAACTCCTCACTATAAAAAAAATTCTGTTGAGTATGTTGGGCCATTGATTTCATACATGTTGTATTAGGTTCAGGAGAGAACAAAAATGACCATCACTGAACAGAGCTGCTTTTAGCTGCGGCTGCAAATCAAGGCCACTGAGCAAAAGTATAATTCCTACAGCTGCCAAAGAGAGGAGCACTGTGCATCTCACAGGCAAACACTGACCTTTGTGAAGAAAGGTTTCTTTCCATCTGTATTCCAAAGTACACAATATGAGTTTGGTAATTCTACCACACAGAATTCTGTTTGATATGTTTATTTCACATTACTTGAATCTCCTTTAGAGGAAATAAGGTAAAGTAATATTTCCCATAGGATATACTTTTACTCTCATGAATGGATATAAGCAAACTGCTTTCCAAAGGAAGAGCAGGTCACAGCTTACCTAACACGATTCACCACAGAGGTTAAGGGGAACGACTGCTTTCTGCATGACCAGATTTCCCTGTTATTTGTCATATATACTGCTCTCATCAAACTGGAATATGAAATCTGGATGTTGCTGTAATGGGATCTTCTTTGATTATGTAACTCAATAAAAACTATAGCTTAAGCAATAGACAGGAAGTACCACACCATACAGCTGACCATCATAGTTTAACAATGTTAAAATTATATACAACCATATCAAAGGTCCAGAAAATTCTGTTAGGTGCTTTGAAAATGAAGACTTACATAGAACTTTCAGAATACAGGATGGGAAGATATAAGATATCTAGCCCTTTCTTT
>VWZT01011431.1:1174013-1251389 GCA_013397055.1 Pachycephala philippinensis | reverse complement strand
TGTTTTTTTTTTTGCTAGTCAGTCATAAAGGTATGGCCTATAATCTCTGCCAAAAATAAGAAGTCATCAAAACAGTAAAAGCAGGAGAGTAAATACACATAATATTTTATAAAGCCATAATGCTAGTGCAAACTTAGTCTCCCTAGGAATGTATGTGAAACAAATTATCAAAATTGGTTTAAAATTATTTTTTGCATATTTTCTAAATTGTTTCAGACTCAGGCTTGGTAATGATGATGAATATTCCTTGCGTAACTTACAAATATTCAAAGACAGAATACATTTTATATTTTATTGCAAATTCTCTATACATCTAATGTATAGAATTAAAATAATAATAAACAATGAACTCTTCAGAAAAAAATATTCCAATACTTATGTTCCATAAAGCTACACACTCAAAGCATGTATATGTATGTATACATGCTTAAGCAATATATACAATAAAAAACATCTGGAATATTCACAACAAAATATTTAGAAGATTCACAAACTTGTAAGGAACTCCACAGTAAAAAATAAACTCTGATCACCACCATCTCTTTAAAAGCTATTGATGTGAAATAGAGCATTCTGTTTTCCTGACAAGTGGAACACTTACACATGCAAGGTTCTCAACTTAGTTTCTTCATTTTC
The DNA here is from genome assembly GCA_013397055.1 of Pachycephala philippinensis. NCBI lineage: Eukaryota > Metazoa > Chordata > Aves > Passeriformes > Pachycephala > Pachycephala philippinensis. Next base: position 1,250,753 of record VWZT01011431.1, on the reverse strand, counting down.
ACTTTATTACAATTGCTAACTTCTCTTTTACTTATGAAGATATACTCCAGACATATCATACTATATAAAGCATATCAAGTACATTCCTTCACTGATATCTGTATCTATATGTCAATACAATGGCTTTGTAATGAATGTGTTTTAGGATGTGTGTGTGTTATGGGGGGCAATTATCTTGTCAAGCATAAGACATACTGAAGAGAAAAAGAGTGCAAATTGCACTCGATAGCCTTAAAAGCAGTATTCTGCTCATAACATGTTACACATACCCCTGGAAATGGGCCAAAATGAACTCTTCCCTGAGGTCTGCATTTTGTGCATGATAAGGAATAATCAGTCTCATGTTATATAAATGCAGGTGACAGCCTGTGTGCTACAATAATGCAGATATAAACCAAAGTGATGATACAAACCCCTCTATTAGATGTAGATTAATGTCACTAAACATTATTTTCCAAAGGTCATGGTCTCCAGCATACTTCTGGTTTTGGCAAGGCTACATTATTGATAAAAAAGCTCCCACTCAAATATTATAGAAGACCTACTACTCAGCTTGACTTGCTATTTTTGCTTTCTGAAAGAAAATGTTATGTCACTCTAACTGCAAATCTAAAGCATTCTTTTCTGTTAAAAGCCACTCAAACATCTTTAGACTTTTAGCAAAAAAAAAAAAAAAAGTAAATCTCAACAGTGCTTACACTGATAAAGTTTACTAAGGCCTGGAACAAGCTTTTCAAGTATCACACCAAGTATATCCACTCTGGAAAGGAGGAGTTACATAAATCACCTATCACTGCAAACACAAGATTTTGTGTGCAGTCCTCCACCCATCATCATCACTCTATCAGATCCTTTGGCCCTGGACAAGGCTGTGACCATCCTTCCCCATATCAGTGACGATCTGGAGAAAAGGCAAGAAATGCATGTGTGCAATCACAGTGGTTAGCACAACTGGAATACAAATCCCAGTGACCTCACCATTGCCACGTGTTTTTGTAACATCATAGCAAAAGATGTTGAAAGAGAGTTAAAAGAAGGCTGGTGAAATATGTTTGGGATGTTAACTGGATGTCCTCTGAAGCACAAGCAGCAGTGTGGTGAAGGGCATGAAAATTCCCATTTGCAGAAATATCCAGCAGGAACTAAAGAAACTGGCATCATGGCTAGTTGGATGCAGGAGTTCGCACCTCCATATAGCAGTAATAAAAGTCTAAATCAAACCATTTCATCTATTAGGAGCATGTTCTGCCAGTGTGCAATGCATAGAATTGTTGAAGGTTCAGGGAATATTTTATAAAGAACATCAGTGTCAGAACATCAGTTCTTAACAGGCAAAAGAGTTTAACAATCTCATTAGAGAGCTACTGAATATTTATTTTTAAGTGTCCTACTGGTTTAGGAGGTAAAATATAAAGCAGTTTCTCTCACATTACAACAGAATATTTGCTTACTCTTCAAGAAAAACTAAAGATTTGAGTAATGATATTTCATCTTCTTTTCTTAGCAAGTCATAAACATGGATGTTAGTTCCCTCTTGAAAAAGCATATATATTTAATATCTGGAAAAGCCAATTAAACAACTTCCAGAGTGTCTTTTTCACCAAAATAGATCTTTAAGACTCCAAGGGCCTGATTCACCCTTGATATGCCTTGTACAATTTCCCGCTCCCTTTATATAAATTAATAAATGAGCAGCATGACTCTAGGTTGTGATGAATAGCTCTGCTCACCATCAAGTATCATATTACATCATCTTTTGGACTATTTCTCATCTTGGCCATTTTGAATGGCAGGATTTTGGCAACTTGTCTTCTACTGAAATAGAGAGCAAACACAACAGTGTCTTTCCAAGGGAATTTTTTTCTTCAGGCTTGTCAGATGCCATAACACCTCACGGTGCAAGACAGACTAAAGTCATGTCAATCTCTCAGTTATTCACTTCTAATCACACAACTTTATCTCAGTTCCCAGACTACAGCTGCCTGAGAAGCCAACACAGTGCTCCTGCTGTTCCTGTTCCCGCATGAGCAAAGCAAAACCGGTCCCTTATCTCCACTTAGGACACTGAATATAAGCAGGGTCGGCACATGTTGGAGAGGAGGAATTTAATTTTTATGTGCTTGCAAACTACTGCAGCAGTTTACTGGTCTAAGTGCTGTATTTTTGACACCTCCTTGTTCCTCATCCCTTGGAATTGTAAACTTTTCTGAGGTGGTTAAAACGCTTCTTTTTAAGTCTGTACTTTGTACATGACAACAGTTGAGAATTGTGATCTTACATCGACTAGATAAGAGTACTGCTGCCTCAGTTCAAGTCCAAGATAGGTAGTCTGATAATCCACAAACTCTTAAGTGGCAGGGAGCTCTCAGAATTTAATTCCAGAGATCAGTGCATCCAGGCAAAATGGGCTTATGAATCTCATCAAGGAAACATTCACAGTTACTGTTGGTTATCAGTGCTACTGCAAGTTTAATTGTTCTCAAGGCGTTCAGAGTTTCTATGTGGATGACTTCTAATTGCTGTTGCATCAGAATGAATAAACAGTTCTTGGGCAAAGAACTATGATCCCAGACAGACAGGTACTGCTGAATACTGCTCAAAGCAATCTGCATTGCACACCTGCATCTGTGGAGGGTTATAATTGTATAATGTTAAACACCATCAATAGCCCCTTCTTTGAATCCATGGGCAATAAACAGAGTATTTGAAATGACTGAAGTTTCTTTACTTGTTTCTTCACCTATCTGCCTACAGATCTGATGTATTGTCTTTAGAAAATAACCCTGATGGGCGTGGTTGATCAAGTTCATTATTTTTATAAGTGAATTTGAGCTTAACTCTGATGTTTTGCATGTGAGACCTGTTCTTACATTGATATTAAAGAAAAAATGAGGTTCCGGGGCCTGGCTGTTTTCTGGCTCTGTTTTACTTTTTAACATTTATTTTAAAATTGTTTTAAGTTCTCTTAACCGTGTGAACTGGAACAATATGAACTAGAAATCGAATAATGTCAAATGCATTATACTTACAGTTAACATTTTTTGTCAATATCATGGTGGAAAGTGGACAATTGATTCAACAACATTTGTAAAAAACAGATTAAAGCAAAGAGTTAGGAATTGCTTCTGTGAAACAGAAAAATTAATTCTTTTGAAGCTCTCTTACCCATTTCTTTTTTTATCTACTTGACTTGTCCAGCTTTTTGATGAAAGAGTCACTTTTAAAGAAATACAAAGATCAGACTTCCTGAAGAGTATTTTCACAAACAAGCTCCCTCTCCAGTTGTGACAGTCTTTCAACACCTCTCTGCATCTGGATGTAAATCTGGGGAAAATCCCATTTAGTCTCAAATTTAAATAAATCTATTAAAGGAATTTTGAAAGTAAAACCTGAACTTGACAATTTAGAATTTTGGAACCTGGTTTTAGCCTTCTTCTGGAAAGGTTTTAATTCAAGGATGGATGTGAAAGTTCAGAAAAGAAGTTTTAAATTATTGATGGGTGTGGGACAGGGTGATACCCATGAGGAAGGCTTCACAGTCTGGTTTGGGAATGAGTCAGTCCAACCAAAGCCAAACAGATGATACAAACTCCACCTCAGTGACTAAGACTTGATAAATTCTGCTAGTGTTAAGGTTTCCATTGTAATTATGTCTCCTCTTCAAATAAACAATATGATGCTCATTTAAAATAAATTAACCTGTTATTTCATCTAATGCATTTGAAACTGGAGTACTCACTCTCCCTGAGGAAGCAATTGTTGTTGCTTTACTTGAGCAGTCTGCATTTCTTCAGTGATGGCAGAGAGGAAATGTTCTGCCTGAAACATCCCAGCATAGTCTGTGCTGCTAAAGTAAAGAAATGATAACCTAAAGGACAATTCCCTTTTTTTGCACCTATGAACAATTAAATGTACTGCTGGCTGCAATGCTATTGCTCCATTCCTCACAGAGCAGCACTACTTAATGCCTCCTGACAATTACAAAAACAAGTAAGTCAGGATCATCCTGAACTGGATTATGCCAACACACAGCTGAGGATAAATTTGGACTCGATGAGTCTCTCTTTACTCAACACTTCATGTTGTTTTATTCAGCCTGTCCCATTTCTTGCTTAATCTCACCTGGGATTATTCTGACTCCTGTAGGCTGACCTGGAGAGCGACACCAAAAAATAGTTTTCTGGTGTATTGAATGCTATTTGTGTGTTGTATATTGGTACTCATCCACATATTCTCTTTCACTAAGACTATTGCCCCAAACACTTCTCCAAGGTTTTCTGTATTTCCAGCATCCCTACTCTCTACATCCAAGGGTCATTAAATCAGTCATTAAAATTTGCTTTTAGCTACATCTTACTGCACAAACACATACTGCAAATGACCTTTGCTTAAAAGTGAACAGGGCCCTTTATATATATCAGAGAACTACAATTCTGCACATGGTTTCTTTAATACAGTACCTTTGGCCAGAAACTGGAAGTCATTTGTCCATAGATTGAAGCTACTGGTCAGACAACACTGCCAAAACCCTTGAGTTCTGTTCAAACTGGGTTCAACTCCCATTTCCTATTACTGTGATTGATACATCCTGCACAAGGAAAACACAGCTAAAGCATTAACTATTTCATGGGAAGCAGTAGCTCAGCTTCACATAACTTTCCTGCTTTCTGTTTTTCTGGTTTTGTTGGCGGCTGTGGCTGTGAGTGTCTGTGTGTGCATGCACACACCTAATCTCTGCAAAATTTCAGAAATTCTCTCCAATCCTCCTGGTCTGCTCTAGTCAGCATCTCATTAAGCCTCTGAAGGGCTCACTTGTGTTGCACTAACCTTGACATGTTACACTGTCTTAGGAAGTGGAAGGCAAAACAGAAATTGTCAAAACCGTCAAAGGAATANTCAAAAAGCAAACTCTAAACAAAAACAGCCCTACAAAATGTCTTGAAACAGGAAGGAAATTCCCTCACAAACCCAGAAAAGAAAATTCACCTTTGAAAGTCACATTTATCAGCTTTTCATGGTTACCAGAAATTATAGACCATGGACTGTCTTGCAAACATATATACACACTTCTTTTCATAATGTCTGATTCAACACTGTCATCTGGAAAATCTCCCACTGACTTCAATGCAGTTTTAGCTAAGCAAGGTCTGAGTAAAGACTGCAGAATACAGTCCATAAGCTTTAAAATACACTGTGTACCTTTGAGGAGGATAATCTTTCTCTCTTTATACACCCTGTGCCAAGTTGGACCTGGCACTGACAGGATTTTTGCTATTAGCAGACAATAGGGACTAGGTTAAAAATAGTGTAGCCATGAGAAAGCAATGATTCTGATTAAGTAAATTCCATTGAACTCTTTCTAGTAAGCATTATTCAGGTCATGAATGCTAATTTGTCCTGCAGGGGGCTGTGGGTAATTACCCAGAAAAACTATCAGCTTTATTGAGTTGCTACAAAATAGTGTTACTGAATGGAATGCTCTGTAAAGGGACACAACCTTGATATGTGCCTGTAGAACTGAACAGTCTTTTTCTGAAGAGATCATAAGCTGGACCAAAATCATAGTAACTTTACTTTGGATTAGGATACATTCTAGGCTACTTTTATGTTTCTCTTAAGTAAAATTAACATGCAAAATTATGCAGCACAGAAGTGCCACTATGACACCTAGAGCAAATTTAGCGTTCTGCATATTTAAAGTTGTGCAGAATCAGAACCATCTTAAAAAAATGAAGCAAATGTGGCACATTGGCTGCATTCCAGCAGTCACATAGAACTGCTGACATTAGTAAAATCTAGATAATTTAGTCCCATATGGGAATCCATACCACAATTATATTGTCCCTGTTCCGACACAGTCCTGATTTTGCACTTCTTTAAACCTAGCTTTTCATAATTTTAATTCCCTCCACCAATAAAGCAATTTGCATTCACACAGCCTCCTCTGCTAAGTGAGAGTGAAGAAGAAATCTGTTACATGACCTTGGTCTGTTTTGCAGTTGATTACAAGGAAACAAAGTCTTCAGCTAAACTGTTCTCTCATCTGTTTTTAATTGATGTAGAACATTGCACTCCAAACCGTAGCAGAGAACTAAACAAGCAGCACACCATAGCAGGTGACAACTCACTTTCAGTTAAAAGTGAAGAAAATTCCCCTGCATGGAAAGAGATGCAGCACACACACTGGAAGTTTCCCCAGGTATATACCTGGGAAATAAATATATTCGCTGCTCACCTTACTTCCTAAGCAACTACCAAGTGCCCCAATTGAATCTTACAGCTCTTTAAGCACCAGTCTGACTCACTGGGCTCAGTGGTGGCAGGGTAGAATCAATCCCTGTGTGTCCTCCAGTCACTGTCTGAGATTTTGGGGCCTCTGGTCAGAGCTACTGCTATGATCCTTCCTGCAGAAGTCCAAAGATGCACTGACTACTGGTAAAGTGACGTGGTCCTGCCAGAAGCATTAGAATGGGTAGGTATTGACAAAGGAATGGCAAGAATGAAGAGAGGAGTATAACAAGATATTCTATACAGCTGTACCGCAGTAAATTAAAATAATTTCCTTTTTGTTTTGACTCAGTATAAATTTCCAGTCAATAAGGACTAGACCTGAGCACTGTCATGCTCATCACTGCACAGACAGCTGGAGTCCTCAGCCAAAGGATGTGCCAGCAGAGACTGACATTTCCACTCAGGTTCTCTTCTATGAGAACTGGGACCTGCTCCATTTTAATTCAATAAATCTATGGTAATTAACACCCATTGATGATATGGCCCTTACCCTAAACACTTAATAGCAACAAGTTAGTTCCAAATAAATAGTTCTTCGAAAGCACTCCAGGTAGCAATGACATGAATCAGATTTTATTTGTTATTGCTTCTGACATTNAAAAAAAAAGCATGTGAAGAGTATGATGAAATTAAAATTTGATTTAAGGAACATAAAAATTATCTTCATGATTCCTTCTAATTTCTGGCAGTGCTGGACCCAAAACTTCTTAAAATGTAAGGCTGTGGCAGATATAAGGAGTATTGTTTTTTCATTTCAGTAACAATGAAGAAACCAACAGCGAAGTTTGCTTATTATTTTAATAAATGATCTGACACTCCATTCTTTTATTTCACTTTCTCTTGTTTTCTCTCACTTTTTATGCTCCAATTGTTTGTTTTCTTTTTTCACACAGTCTCCAAATAAATTCGTTTCCTTTACTCAACAAAAGATTAACATTCTCACAGAACCAGCCCTGCTGAGATTGGCTACTGTAATTTGTTTGAAGGATTGATTTCATGTTCAGAATATTGGAACCGCAATGTTTGTCATTAAAATAAAATATTGAACATAAGTTTGAGCTGGACATGATATTAATTAATAATGGTTTTCAGTGCCTGACTTTCCATAAAAGATATGGGGGTTGAATCAAATATCAAAATGTAACCCTACACATTTTGCTGGAAAAGGCTCAGTTTTGTTCTAAGCACTTGAATGTAGCTGGTTAAGTTTGCCATTCTATATTTTTACATTTGATTTAAAAATAAATTTTATTATTACTTATTTTGAAAGTTTTCCTGCTTTATTTTGGCAAAGAATAAAAAAAAAGTTTCATCTTCACAACTAACTGTTTTATAAGTGTCCTGAATAAATCACCAGCTACAAACAAAGACAAAAAACCAATTGTGAAGCTAAATATTTCTAATGTATTAAAAAGGAAACACTTTTTTCAATCTTTTAGCACCTTGACAACAACAGAATTGAAAAACAAAATTCCATCCTGATCTATTGTGATTATTGGCAATTCTCATTTTCAGTGTCACTGAAACCCGTAAGCAATCATGATAATTCTGCTGCTACTGAATTTTTTTTAAATGCATAAGATCAAAAATGCACAACCACCACAGATTTATAATCTTAAAAATATCATAGTGTTTCTTCTTGTGGTTCTTTCAAGAGAAAATTAACCCAATATATATTTATGAAAAATACCAGCTATGAGGAGCATGGACAAATATGTTTATAACATTAGTTAGTACCCCCCATTTCTAAAAAGTTTTCCAATAAACTTTTAGCTTACTCCACTTTTGTGTGAAATATACTTTCCCCTGTTTCCAACTGACAGATAGGTGCTCCTAAATGCAATTATCATTGTGTATTTTGTCTTCACATTAATATTAATTTCCCAAACAAAGATAATACTGACAGAGCACATAAGATTAATTTTACTGTTAAGTCATTAGTCACTACTTTGTGCTCATTCTAAAAAAAGGCAGGAAGCATTAATCTGAGCGTATCACATGGGATTGTTGTTCATCTTAAGGAAAGGTTAAAAGAAGCTTTTTATTTCAATAGGGACATTAACATAAACAAAATATAAACACACTTACAGCAACCCCAACAAACTATAAAATTCTGTTTTTTAATTCAGGCTGTGAACAACTGAAAGCCATTTCTCATCATTCCTGAATGTGCTGTGTTGTAGAAAGAGTCTAACAAGGATTAAAAAGGCCGTCCTATGCATGCACTTTGCTAAATCCCTGCATGCCATTCTAGGGTGACTGTACTGTCTGAACAAGTTCTTTCTGTTTGCATGTAAGAAATAGCTGGCTCAAACAATTCATCTGATCAGTGAGGCTCAGCCAGAGAGTGTGCCAGCCCAACTATATGCAGTCTAATACTCTTTCCATGAATGACAGTTAAAAAGGACTTTCTTGCTTGAATGGTCCTCCATAGGATGTGGAAATAGGCTCAGCTAGGGAAGGGAGGTAGGGAGGGTAGGAAACCACCACCAAACATCACTGTTTAAGTCCTACCTTTTACTACAGTGCAAGCAGACAGATTTACAGTAAATTAATATAAACTCATCTGTCAAAAAGCTCTTTATTCTGTATCTGTTACAAAGCAGTTATCTGAAAGGGGCAGGAGGTCAATGAAACTGCACAATGGCAGTAGGACAGTGAAATAAATGCACTGGGGGGTCCTTGTTTCCTGTTATGAACAGCCATTTCTCATGTGTTCAGCTGTTTTGAAAGATTAAGATGTGGAAATGTCAGAACTGATGTGCTAAATATCATAACCAAAACATAGCGTGGATAGTAATTATTCCACTAAGGCAGAGAGGAGAAAAAGAGGCATTTTACCATTACTATTGCAGAAACTGTAGATGGACAATAACTTCACACTACAGCTACAATAATCATAATGTACACATATATATTGGTCCAACTGGATTGAATACATAACAAACCCATGTTAAGTTTACTGAGCACAATCATTATATTTTAGTATGTTCAACAGACTCAAGTTATTCACATCAAGATCTGAAACTAATTGCAAACTAATTCAGTTTTATATTTCACCTTGCAGAGGTTATGTGAGTAACAGACATATGAAATAAATGAGGCAATCCTATTTTCTATATGCCAGTTAAAATGAAGACTATCTCACTAAGTTTCCCTGTATTGCTCTGGCAGTGAACTCACTACTTGGCTGGAGAGATACTTATCTACAAAAGTAAAAGTTTTACAAGTCTTCCAACCAACTGGCCTCTAACCTATCTTCCTTTGAAAAGACAGAGTAAGCCTGAGGATTGTGAAGCTTATACACAGAAAGCAGCTTTTAAAGTATTTACAGGCCACGTACAAAGCCAGCAGCTGTAATGTGAATTCCCCGTTACTATCCCACTGAACACATTTCTGCTTTCCCACTGGAATCTCTTCTTGGTGACAAATGACTCACTCTTCATGCTTACTCAGTTCTGACCTCACCTGAACACATCAATTGCACCAAATGCTGCAAAGCTTTCCTAGTTTTGTGATGTGGTCAAATTTCAGGCGGGTCAACTGTCTTCACTTAAAAGAAGTGATGATGTTCCAGAGACCTCAAAGGCAAGATGCTTCACCCAGCAAGACATCCTGCCCTTGGTGTAAATAAGTGAATTGAGATTTGCCCATTCTATGCATTACACTACATCATGTGTGCCTGTTTTTATAATCTGACAATTGCGCAAGGTGATCCGGATATTATTTCATGACATTTTTGTCATTTCTTTTCTTCAGTTTATAGAGGATTTTTTTTTTTTTTTCAGCCTGTCTAGTGCTGAAATTTCTATTCCAGGTTTCACGTAGATATAAAAGATACACATGTGCATAATATTACTTATTCTTACCCTGTCAGCATCAATGAGGCATACTGTACCTGGCTTTCCAGACACACAGAGAATAGTAATTACCTAGAAAACATTTGCTAAGGAAATTTCCATAGCTTTTTATTACTCTTCCCTTCTATAGTCAGATTGCCGGACATGTACGAGACTTACATTTGGGGAAGAGATATTATAGCAGCTCAGGGCTTAAAAAACTTATGGAAAAAATCAAAGCAATCTCTGGATGTGACAGCTGGCAAGGAGGTTCATGTTGTCGTTACGTGGTATCTTAGGACTCCCACAGACCTCAGGCTGTGGGAGACGAGCTTCCTGTGGGCTATTTGTTGGAAGATCCCATTGCCCCTGTTATTAGATGCTTCATTAAAATTAAAGCATCCTTTTTTTTTTTTTTTTTTTTTTTTTTTTTTTTTTTTNCTGTACTTTCTTTGGGGAATCAAACCTACCATATACCTAAGTGTAAGTTACATTCAGTAAAATAAATCCTTTTTTTTTTTTTTTTTTTTTTTTTTTTTTTTTTCTGATTGATACTGCTTAAAGATTAGAAATCTCAGTTTCTCCATGTGTGTGATCTGCCAGCAATCACACAAACCCACGCTAGCTGCTCTGGTCACTGTAGACACCTCAGGAGGTTGCTGGGTCCAGATGGCTCAGTTTATCACAGCACACTACTGAGTCTCTTAAAGGAGCTGCAAACCATCTGGGCAGATTTAAAGCCAAAAGGAAATATGGTGGGTCCTATGGAAACAGGTCTCTTGCTTCCTGCCCCCATAGACTTTGTCATCTACCTGTTCCTCTGACTGGGGCACAGACAAGAAGCTTCAGGGGAGGTGCAACTGCTGGACCTTAGTGAAAAAAATGCCTAATATTATTCCTCTTCTTATTTCAGTGTTTCTATTAATCACTTTTGATGACTGATTAATGGAGAACACAGCAAAAGAACATATGTGGCACTAGTCTCTTTCCCTTTCATGGAGTCCAGAACATTTCCAACTTTGTGGAAGCACAATAAGTGTAAGTAGTTGATGTTTTCTTGGGTTTGTGTATACATACACATGTACTTACAAATCAAAAAGACAATGAGAGTACTAAATTAACATCATCATTTACTGTTTAATTTTTGCAGCATATTGGCTACTTCCTCAAAAATGCTAGAGCCCAGACAGCTGCATTATTCTCAAGCATAACCAGAAAGCCTGTTGAGGCAATCTCACCTGTGCTAGAATCACAAGCAGCACGGTTTAAATACACATGCAAGTGGCTTCAAAATTTTGTAAATCACTTTGTGTATCTTTAAGCTCTACCTTCTCGTAATTTAAGTAACTAGGAAGTATGTGATCAATCATTCTGACATATAATTTTATTCACAATTGCATAAAATGCACAGCCCAGGCCCATGTGATCGTGCATGTGAATCACAGCATTTACAATGCCTAGGGCACATGAACACCAAGGAGCAGTCGAGGCCCAGCTGATGAAGCTGTAGTGCAAAACAACACCTCAGTACTCAGCAGTCAGAGGTATGACAGCCAACAGTGGTTTATTGGGCCAAGGACCATAACACTGTAATTTACTTCTTTAATACATGTCAGGTTCTCTCCTATGTTTCCCCTCATAGAGTGAAATATATAGGTAAGAGATTGCTGCAGTTTTATGTGTTATGTCCCTCCAAAATTAGAGAGTAACAAACTGTCTTTATTAGCCAGTACATTTGGTATAGCACAATAAATCACTGAAAGTGCAGGTGAGCATCTAGTGGTTTAAAGAGTCAAGAAAAACTAAAAGACTTCATGTATCTGAAAGCAATTTTAGAGTTACAGCACAGTTATACAAAATACTACACTTCCTAGCCGTGCCTATTCTATTGCTTGTTTCTAGTCACTATTTTTTTGCTTATTGACAGGAAAGCCACAGATTATAGAGCTTGGCTTAGAGCAGATATTTAAAAGATTTTTTTAATTCCCCAAGCATAGTAATATGGACCCAAAATATTTCTTATATCTGCTTTTCTTTCAAAACTGGAATTTGTGGCCTTATTTCAGAAGCCCAAAGTATTGGTCACAGAGAATTCATAAAAAAACCCCTTGCTTGTTTATGAAGCAAACACATGTAAGACTGATGAAATTATTAATGTCACAGTGTTAACTTTCTTCTCATAAATATAGTTTAACAGTGCTGACATTGCAATTACAGTCAAATGTTCCGGCTCTTTGCTTATTTGCTCAATCTGTCAGTCCGCCATGGGGGGAGACAAATTGTGGTGAGCATTTGACAAAGCACAAAAGAGATATAAGACTATTCTGATTAAATCTTGGTGAAAGATTAAATGACTCTGAATACTTTCCAGATTTTTCAGCTATGACATTTTTAACCAATACTACTAAAATATTCCGCTCACCACAGGTTTAAAAACGTCTAGGGTAAAAATAGTGTGTGTAGCTCAGACTGGTTGGTTGTTGTGTTTCAGAACCAACAGATTAATAGCTGCATTCATATTATTTGTCTCAATGATGTGAATCCTGTATTTTACTGGATCAAAACCTATATGTAGCTCATACATACTCAGACATCTAACCCCAAATGAATGACTCCTCTGACAAAACTTTCTCCTTGACATCAGAGCAAGAACATCACAGATTTGACTCTACATTGCGTAGAAAAAAAGAGTATTAAATGAATTTCAAATTCAGTCATGCATGTAAGAGGACTATAGCTCAGGCAAATTTTGAATATACTAACTCCATACGTTTCAGAGTCAGACAATTACTAAAACATAGAGCTGTAATTTTTGTGACTGTGGTAAGATTTCTACTGACTTTAGCTGCGCAGGAGTCAGTCCTTACAGATTTTGGCACATAATCATAGAAACAGATTATGTGAAACATGTGAGCTAAAACTACTTATTTAAATTCCTCCGGGTGATTAAAGGTCTTGACTGCTCAATACAAAAGCATAGAAGAAATGGAAGACAAACTTCTCATGGCTTTTACTGGGAATCCATGGAAGTTTGGCATTAAAGTTGCTAAAGATACTAATTTTTTTTTTTTTCTAGCACATATTTTATTCATATACTGGACTATGAAAAATACTGGTCTACCTGTAGTCACAATATAGAAAAAATCCATGTAAAATTTAATGTTTCTTAATCAAGAAATTGTAAGTGATGACACCAAATTTAGGAGCATTAAGAAACTGAAGTCCCCATTTCTAGATTTATATTCTGCATTTATAATGCAAACCACATACTTAAATCTGTTCATCTAGACTGGTTTCATACCAGCTGAGGATTTGGCTTTAAATTTCCATTTTACTAAGCCTTTTTTTTTTGTTTTTCAGACTGATATTTTTGTAAAAGGCCCAAATAGACAGGTTGGGCCTTTCATTTACAATTGATGAGACACATATTGAAACTGAAACACATAAATGACACATTTCAGAAATCTCTAATAGACATATGTTTACCTTCTGCGTGAATAAGAGTATTGTATTTGCTTTCTCTTTCATTAGATCTGAAGGCTGGAAAAAGTCTCATATGCTCACAATGAAAACATTTTGATTTATGATTTGCCAGATTTCAGTGATGACTTCTTTCAAGAGAGAGAGGAATCCTCTGTATGGGTTTCACAAAATATTTAGATAGCGCAGAACAAAAACAAAATCTACAAAAATGCAATTCTCAAAGTTTACAGAAATAAATTAAATTGAAAAAAAATTTAAAGCTATTTTGTTAGTATTCTGTTTTTACATGCACCACAGGCATCCATTAAATGATAGGAAATGGTGAGCTGGGAAAAACCTAGAAACTGGAAACCTTTTTGTTGACATTATCCTGGTTAGATAAATTGAAATAACAATTGTCTGCCCCACAAAACTGTTATTGCTTGCAACTCCCTATGCATTCCTTTCAAATATGCAATACGTGATTTTTTTTGTTTAATTTTTATATATTAAAAAAAATACACAATTATATACTTTTCAGATGTGATAAATGAACAAGAAAGTAGCAATTTTTAAGTCCACCTTCCAGCGAATACTTAAAATACATATGAGTTCAGCAGAGTAAGCAATCTCAATCAAAGTCAATGCGTTTGGCAGAGCTGTGTGTAAAATGACAACCTTACAAAAGATCCTGTAAATTTACTGCCCAATCCTGACCTTAATACTTTCAGTGGTAAAATTCCAGCTGATACCAGCAAGAGCAGAATCAGGCCCCTACCGCTTGGGTTTCTAAGGTTTTCTCCCCCTTCCTTCCCCCTCCTTCTACAACAGCTTGAATTCCTGTATTCTGATTAAGATAGATGGAGTATTTGCATCCTATCCATATTCATAATCCTCCTTTTCAGTGTCAACCCAAAATACCGCATTTGTTGCCCAGGCAGACACATGCAATGTCTTCAGAAGGTTTTGCATAGATGGATAAGGACACATCCCTTTTCAAATTTTGCAGAATAGGTGGCCACTAGGTGAATTCATGCTGTTAAAGTGCTAAAAGACCAGAACAAAAAAACATGTCTTTTGTGTGTGACAGAAACTGTAATTAATGATTTCTCCCTTTTTTGCTAAAGAGAAAAGGGAGATGTGCTGTTGACAGGCATTTTATTAATGGTTTCTACCATCTTAGTATACATAAAAGGCATTATTGGTTGCAGAGCTAGTTTAAAAGATTTTTGTTTTTTTAGGAAATGTTGAAGATGTTTCATGGATGAAAAATGAAGGCAATCTGTCCACTGCCACTGAAAGTTTGGACTTCAATAATAAAATTGAAACTATTGTGACAGTTTCCATTGAATCCTTTAACCATTTGCCTCCTGCTGGCACAATCAATGATGGCATCTGCAGGAACATGGTCACCCTTACCTAGTTTCTCTCTTATTTCAGCAACAAAACCTGTCAATACCATGTCTCACGGCTGCTTTTCTAAGATTTATCAACCATCTAGGTGATGGCACTTATTTTAGTGACTGTTGGTCTGTTGTTGTATTTGGAACCAATAGGAGATACATTCAGCCTGGCACACAAGAAATTAGACATGCATTTTCCAGTTTCAACAATGGCAGCTGACTGCCTAATCCAGAGGCCAGAGCAGCGATGGTTTAGACTTTGCCTCACGACAAAATTAAAGTGAATGACAATAACACAATGTTACATTACTTTCTTAACTATATTAAGTAGAAGAATGTGACAATCCTGCGTGCAATTCTTGAATTTGCTCTCATTTTGAAATATGCCAAGCGAAAATCCTAATTCCGTATAAATGAAAGGCGGCAGCTTGACTGTTCCGATAGCGCTATGCTCATTTACACTGGCTAATGGGCTTCCCATTGCTTATGGACAGACAAGAAAACAGCCATTTATCTAGGTTAGTGCTCCTTCCGCAACACTTTGAGAAAATGTTTTGCTTTGCCACTGATTTGTGAACAACTTAATAACTTCTGTGAAGCAACAAGAAAGCAGACATTTACCACATGCGTTCACAATAATGCAATCAGAAAACATGTCGGGGAAGGGATTTACAGCAGTTTGCACACGCTCTCCAGACAGGAACAACCAAGTAGGAAAAGGTTCTCCCTGTATTTCACTGAAGGTTGCTGATACCTTCGTTTTAAGCAGAGGATACTTTTGAGACTACTTGGCTGAGCATCACAACTGACATGGGTGTTAAATATAGCTGTACTGCTAGGTTAATAAAATACCCATCTCTTCTCTGAGCAAATGCGCAATTCTTTTAATTCAGTTTTTCAAACTTAATTTCTACATGTCTTGGAAAAAAATCTATGTTTTGGGAGGCAGCTGGAAATGCACTATTTGCACACTGATCTATACTAGCAGCCATTCATTTTCTCTGGGAATTTTCGTGTAAGCTCCCTTATTGGGAATATGCTAATGGCAACCGCCATGATTACTGATTTTCTTTGAATCATTATTCCTCTGTGGGCAAAGCAATCAGAAAGGGAGAACAGGAGATTTACTTCTTGCTTGTGTGCCTTCTTCAACCATCTGCTCTATCCTGATTCATTTGAATAAGATCTGCAGTTTTAGATTCTTTACTCTGGCATTCTGAAGCATTTTAAAGCTTAAAAGGAGTTAATAGTTATCTATCAGTGTCACAAACGTGGTACTGTGATGCATTCTAAGAGCAAGTTTGCCTTCCAATGGTTTACAGGGCCAGATTAATTTTATTAAAGTAAAAAATTACAATGTTCTTTAACAGCTTCATTATTTCAGACAAGTCTTTTGTGAGCACATTTATTATCTGGAGCGTGGAGTATAAAAGCTGAAAGAAAGAGAACTAATTTATAAAGCAAGAAGATTTTAAAAATGGAAATTGTTAATCTACTCCACCCCATACATGGAAAAAATAGAGTGCAAAATTGTCATCAATTTAATGAAAATACAACCTTGTAAAATGCACTGCAGTTACTGAATTCTTGTACCTGTTCTTTTACCTGGGTGAATTTCTGAAGTACATTTACACAAGGTCATTTTTATTTTAACAAAGGTGCTATTTAGCTGCATCAAAATTCAATTAAATTGTTCTCTCAAATGAAGTACTGGCCTCACATAACAAGTTTCCAAAGCACAGCGATAATGATGTGCATGCTTTATATATATATTTTTTTACTTTGATGACAGTTTTCTGATACATATATATACACACACACACACATCTATACACCAGGTTAAAAACTCTAGCACTGCTAATTATCAAAACACCATTTTTTACAATAGAAACAGAAAATAAGCAAGAAGACATTGTAGCAAGACAGAACTAAGCACAGATGAATGATAGAGGCAGCATTCAGAGAATTGTAGTGAATACTCAAGTGCAGTCCTTTCACAGACAAGTAACCTTTGAAATGTTAAGAAAAGTTAGTGTTTGGGAATCAAAAACATTTTTAGTATACTTATTTCAGAAATACTGTTATGATGAGCACAAGAAGAGTCTCTCTGATCAGTCCTGTAAATTATTTCATAATGCCTATAAAAAAAGAGACCCTTCTACAAAACTAGAAAGAGTCTTTAGACTAGCACACAGTACACAATGATCTCCAAACCACAAGATGACCCATTTTGTTACTTTTGGAACCAGAAACTCAAACTAATGGAGAATTATTAAAACAGAACAGTTTGTCAGTTCCTTTGGTGAGGCCACAGACATTAAAACCTCTGCCTAGCTTTTCTACTATTTTTTTTTTAATATCTTTTTCTGGCAGCCCCTGTTGGTTAGCATTCTGATTTCTCCTTATCTTTTTAAAAATAGAAAGACAATACAAAAGACTGAAATGGCAGTGCCCTCCCAGCTAGAATTAGTTATGGGGAGCCACTTTCTATCAACTAATTTCAGGTCCTTTCAGAGCTCTCAGAGCTGCAACTTGTGTGAAGAAAGAGTAGTTATTTCAGAAAGGGTTTGCCTGTTCTCATTCAAACAAAGTGAACTTAAAAATGCACTTTGTGTTTGCTTTTAATTAGAGGTGCAACTAAACTAAACCATAAATTACAGAACTCACTGTAATTGTGACTTGGTTATCCGAGAGGTCAGAAACAAGGACTACACTTTCTTTTGGTTTAAAGATGCATCAATCTTTGAAATTCCTTATCCCATAGCTCACTAAGGGACTGGAAATCCAGTTTTAATTTTTATGGTGTTTTTCCCAATCAATGTCCATGTGTTTCTGTGAATTTCAAGGACTGGTCTCAACCTTATTTTTACTTTGATGTATTGTACTAAGCAAGCAGTTCTGAGAAACATTAATAAAAATAGAAGAACAGAATTCTATCTTAATAATTCATAAGGCAAAATTTTTACACCAAATTAAAGATAGGCAAGTAGCCAATGAAATAGAGAGAAGAAATCACAGACACATGAAAATCATATATCTTTATAACAACACAGGCACTTCAATATTTTGCTGGACAAGTGTACTACACATAAAACACAGTGCAATATTAAGTCCTTTTAATTGAGAAACATTTTCTCTTGTCTTACATCTGTATTTCTCTTTCTTCCTAATGAAAGCATTCTTATTGTTACACCTTTGTGCAATGCAGCTTGCTTATTTCATGGTTAAAGCCACTTACCACATGAAGCTCTGGCTCTAAGTACACAGCCTCACAATGCAGTAGGAATATTTTAATCTCCTCCTCAATGTGTCTCTGTGGTCTTAAACATTTTTAGGCTCTTTTTCTACTACAAAAAAAAAAAAAAACGAAAAAAAGAAACCAGCAGCCTGGTTACCTATCCAAGCAAGGAGTTCTGAAAAACAGAGCATCAACTGCTAACCCCTCTTGGAAAGCTGAGAGGAAAGCAGGGGAGGAAGTATGTTTATTCTTGACAGAGAATTGCAGAATATCTCCAACTGAAAGGTAGAGTAATAACACCAGTTAATAGGTCCAACCGCTCCCATATTAACAGCCAGCAAATCCAGACCAGGGAGGTCTATCAATTACACTTAACCCTGTTAAAAATACCACATCTTCCCTTCTGCAATGACAACTGTACAGAGTTCAGCCTGGGGTACCTGGGGGGAAATGCAAAATACTCTGTGTTAGCTCTCCATAGGCTGCCTTACAACAAAGTCTGGTTATGGCAAACTTGCAGCCCTTGTTAAAATACTCAGCTCATGAATACACCATTTGTTGTAGGCACTTTACATAATCCTAATCACAATAATGCTTGAGAGCATCAGGATCTTTAAAATTATTAACTCAAGCATATGAAATGCCAGTGGAAAAGATGAGACATATTTTTTATCCAATTTTTCTGCTTCTCTATTATATAATTCACCTAAACAAAACAAAACCAAACCAACACAACAGGAAAAAAAAAAAAAAAGAGAAAAACTGTGATACTAGACCTGAACTGTTAGTGAACCCTGCTGAACCTCAGAATTTCTTGTAAGCAGTAGACAGGTACTAGCAAAATATTCTTACTACAAATTCTCTCTCTTGAATTCAAGATGTATGAAGAAGATTTTCCATTGACTAATAATGCAAAAATTACAAAAGAAGAAAACCAAAAAACACACCACAAGAAACTACAAACTATCTTGAAATCCACAAATGAGATCTAGATATACTTGCTTTATTAATATTTCTATAAATATATTTGGATAATGTTAAATAATGTCCTTATGCACCATTTAAAATGGTATGTATTAGTTTATGTTTTCCAGTGTATTTTTTAACAGTCAAATTTTAAGATAACGTCACCATGCATAAACGTTGTAATAATTTCATGTAAGTTTTTTCATTGTTGAGAGCTGATATATACAGACTATCAAGTCACTAGCATAGCTGCATTTCTGTATCTTTTCAGAGTGCACTGTATTTCTCAACTGTGCCATAAAATGAAAAAAGAATTTCCTTTCATTTACATATGATGTTATTTGGAACTGTTAATCTATCATGTAGACACAGTCAAATGCACCTTGTAATTAACACA
Source organism: Pachycephala philippinensis (assembly GCA_013397055.1). NCBI lineage: Eukaryota > Metazoa > Chordata > Aves > Passeriformes > Pachycephala > Pachycephala philippinensis. The sequence continues at coordinate 1,231,157 of VWZT01011431.1, read as the reverse complement.
AACCCAATTCATTGCACTTAGGTAGGATGCGAGTTGATGTACACACAAGACAATTGTTCACACAGCCTGCTCTGGAAGTTGAAAGCCTTTCATTTAATGCATACAACAAACCTAATGTGATTTGTAAAGAGGCAGGTTTTTTAAATAACCTAAAGAAGGGAAAGGGGTGGGGGGAGGAAAGAAAAATAAAATTCTTGGCTCACAATGCTTCAAAACAGATGTTTCCCAGACAACAAAATGTACACATTTTTTTTGTATTAAAAGTGATCAGCTGGCGACAAATGTAAGACTTAATTCAGAATCTTTCGAATCGTTTCATTATTTGGGTCCACTTCCAGATAAGATTAAAATTTTCTCAGATTGTATTTTTGGGAACTGAGGGAACCAAAATCTGGTCATTTGTCTGATGATGGATAAAATTTTTGAATTATATATACATATGTTAGCCTCTCAAATATCCGCTCAGCACCGAGATTTTCTGGGATGCAGCTCTAAGGATGTTTCCACAGAATTCATTTGTAATATCATCACATTCCAAGAAACACTTGCAGTAATTCAGTTAAGTTGAATTGATGGAAGTTACACCTTTGTGTACGTTAGGAGCTCTCACTGACTGAGAAAGGAAACTGACTTTGGGAGGGGCTGAGAGATGTCAGAGTCACCGGCAGCTTTAGGGCACAGAGAACACCACATTCAGGGTGTGCATTTGTGACAAACACTTCACAAATAGTCCAGAAAGAAAAGCATGCATAGCACAAACTTGACTAGACTTCTGCCAAAAAGCACAATCCAGGACAGTGAAGGTAATCACAACTGTCTCTCTTTGCCATCAAAATTTAGCAAACACCTAGCTATCTCCACAATATATTCTTGCAAATCTCTGTGCTGATTAGGCAAAGAAAAGCTCACATCAGAAACACCGTGGTTCTGATGGCACAACTTAAATAACTTGAGTTTAAACAATAAGGAGAAAAGGAGCAAAACCAAAATGCTGCAGGAAAACATGATTGAACTAATCATCACCTATCACTCCTATAGATTAATACAGTGATCAATAAGCTTTCATTAACTACTAAAGAAATTATTTGTATTTTCTCAAGTCATACACTAGTGCAAAAACAAGGACAAGGAGGAGCTTCAACCAAGCTTTGTATGTGAGTTAATTAAGCTTTTGGAGTAATTGTCCTCTCATAAACCTCAATAGATTTCTCTCAGTTCCTTTCTCAGATACTGAATTCCCTAAGGATTTTAATTTCCTTCTCCAGTTCCTAATTACTGTATCCACTCAGGTTCCAGTTATCTTGTTTTCCCTCTCTGAGTGCTGTTCTACTCCTTTCAGCTCCCAGTGCCTTCTCCTTAGGATCTAGTTTCCCCATTCAAGCTGATTTACCATGTTATGCTGGGTAGTCATTTGCGGGGGAGGGGGGGAGTGTGCCGGGTTTTGTTGGGATTTTTTGTTTGGTTTTTTTTTGGTTGGTTGGTTTTTGTTTTTGTTTGGGGGTTTTTTTGTAGTTTTGTTTTGTTTTGTAGATACTGAGGAAAATCCGTCACTATTACTAGCAGACCAGATTTTGGGGTAAAAATAGAACACTATTCTCAGCACTCTGCATTAGCTAGTCTTTTTTTTTTCTTTTTTCTCCCAACATCATTTCAGCAGTATTTCTGTGCTAGCTAGTTTATGCTTTGGGGTTACTTTACTGAGAAATAAGCCCATCTGCTTACAAAATTTTAACAACAACATTACTTTAGGTGGAAATGCAGAGATCTAAGACCTGCAGACTGCATTCGCATATAAAACTACAGCCTAATTTATCTTTCTCCAGAAGGACTTGAATGCTTCTTCCAAAACAAAGACCAAAATCAACAACAAACAAAACGCACCAAAAAAAAAAAGAAAAAACAAACTCTCCAGCAACCCTGAAATTTCTTTTCAAGAATGGTACAGTTTCTATCATCTTGTCTCAGAATTCGTTGGCTAAGAAAGTTTAACTTTGTATGTAGTCTTGCTCAAAATCATTCCAGAAAACACTGCTTATGGAATAAAGGAACACCGTACATTTTATGGTAGAAAAATCAAAGGTTGCTCTTCCTGCTACTGGTTTTACTCAGCAGTAAAGAGAAAACCTTCCAAGTGTTGTTTACACAGTACTAAATCCTTGTAAAGTCATACTGAAACAAGTCTGCTATCTGACCTAGCCCTTAGGGCTACTTAAACACCTGTGGATTTATAGAGTTCAGATGTCTACAAGGTCTGTGTTGAAGTTCATTTCCAAACCTGTGCCCCATGTGAAGTCCTTTGTTGGCACAGTTAAGCCATTACTACTTGTTTCTGGTTTGTAAGGCAATCACATTATGAAACAGAAAGAGCTCAGAATTAAGATAACTTACCTTTAGACACACACTGTAAATGTACACAGCAGCTGAAAGCTCAACATATAAGTTTTTATTTGCAAAAGCTTAGCTTCACTAAGATCAAAACAATGCAGGGAAAGAGAGGAGTTATCCTCATCTGAAAACATATAATTGATTCCCCAGCAGGACCTATACATGTAAAATACGTATCAGACCATCAAGTTCAAGTAGAGTATGCTTTGTTCTAAGAGAGTAAGCATTATGGCAGAAAACACAAAAAACTTTTCATCCCACTCTCAGAAAATACACTCTCCTGCACCACAGATATAGTAAAAATAGCATAATGTAATTCATAGGATGAATAGGATAGAACATGTTCTAAATGTTGTGATTAGTTATTATTCTGTGGCTCAATGATACTCATTTTCTTTAGATATTTCATTACTGAATGTATGCTTATCATAAGATAAAAATAATGCTCACTATATGTTTTGAGTGTGTTTCTTATAACTCTGTCCACCACAAGTGGTAAATGTCAGGTTTTCTATGAGGTCTCCCAGAGGTTTCAGAAACACAAAGCCTCACTTGGATGGTGCAGAATGGAAGTGACTCTGGAAGCCTGCACTGCCCCAGGACTCATAGGAGCATTTGGCCCACTTCAGCTGCAATGTGCATTGAAGACTCATGGGTTTATTAAAATTTCACAATCCTTACGATTTTTCAGAACTGTAATTCTTAAAACATGATGTCAGGAAAACTTTTAAAATACTATCCTAGTATATACTAAAAGTTAATAAAAATGAAAGCAAATAATTATTAAAGAAAAGAAACCCAGCTTTTTTTTTTTTTTTTTCTTCCCCTCTGGTTCTGTAATTTTATGATTTTTAAGCCAATCTCATAATGCATAAATGTGTCACCTTAATTTGCTAATGCTGGGACTGGTGAGATTGCTTCCTGGAGCTCTGAGCAAGTGCATGCTGAGAAAGAGCTTCAGGAAAGCGTGCAGTTGGTGATTTTTTTTTTTTTTAAATTTTTCTTTTTTAACTACTAATCTAGCATCACTACACAAAAGAGAGCAAAAGCAGCAATTGTATTACTGTCATCCCATCTCTCTGTGATGGCTTTAGGCAGGTTTGTGCTGCCAATAAAGAGCAGTGAACGGGGGCTGCACGTCACTGTACCAAAGCTGGCTCTTGCACAGGGGGGACAAAGGACACATTCCTGTTTCTATTCCCTGTTCAGTGGTGCACTAACCTAGGGCACAGCAGCACACACACCTTCTCATCTGAGCTGCTATTGCAGCTGTTTAGAGCTCATGTTTGTACCTCGATGAATTAAGAGTTACATAAATGCTAAATGCTCTTAAAATGAGACTCACAAAAAACTCAGAACTCCTGTGAAATGCAAATTTCAAATTAGATCTCTCTCAAAGAGCAGAATAATAAAAACAGCCATCACAATTTACCACTCCTTTCTCTTTTACATTCTTCTCAGTATGGCTTTCAGCTAGGTAGGTATGTATAATAAACTACTGCCATGCTTGGCCTCTTGTGGATCTCTCCTGTTTACACATTGCTAAATCTCTTTTATTGCTCCTGACAATATGTTGTTTCATACCTTTATATCTGTACTTATATTGGTTATATTGCTGCGTTATCATTGTGGTGGTGAATTACACTGAAAAGACCATATCTGTTTATCTGATAGGGTTTGGCTCACACAAACATTTCCATTACCATAATATTTTTTGCACCATTTATTTAATATCCATTTATACACAGATACATGGTTACCCTGTACCAAACATACTAGAACATAATAATTGCCATCAGTGATATTAGTAGGAAAGGAAAAACTGACACTTTCTGGCAAAAGCAAGAGACGACACAGCCAATGCAAATTATTTATCTCGGTTGTTCCCCATGCTGAGTCCTTGAGGTCTGAGGATGAATTAAGTGCCTAGCAACTAACAGATAGTCCCTGCCACCCTTCCTTTCTTGTCTCTCTTTCTGTGGAGAATTCGGCCCTCACCAGGAAATATCTCTTATCCCCAGTTAATAAGAAGATCCGCATTTATCACCAATTGTCAATCCATGCAGATATCTCCATCCAGTCCTACATTAGCCATTCTCAGAAATGCTGACTGCTGTGCACTACACAGGGTAAGTCAAAATATGTGGAAACTGCAAGCAACTCTTATGCACGTAACTATTTATACAGCCAAAGGTTATAAAATACCTTTGATCTGACAGCTGCTGGGTAAAAACAAAATGAATATAACTAATCTTCTGTTTGAAATTTTGGGGGAAATTCAGAATTGCAATCCACGGGGTTTTACCAGTGGCAGAAAACCAAGACAATACGGAGGCAAAGAGATGCAGATCAGCCAAGTCCCACGTATTGAATGTGAGATTCATGCACTTGACAGCCTGAAACTCCCTGTAGGTAAACCTTCATCAAATGCATTTTCTAATCAGTGCAGAGGCTTCCCCGTGCTCCTGCATGTACAAAATCAGTTTTGTCTGTTATCTGGGGTCATGAAGCAGAAGGCAGAAGCCAGAGGCTCAAAGTAAAAACCCCTCATCCTGTGTCACAGGTTGTCTCTAGGATATACCTTGGCCCATACCCAACTTCTCAAATGCCAGAGGAGGAGGGTTAATTTGAGGGCCCTGGGTGCCCAGGCCAGGGCTAGTGAGGGCAGTCAGTAACAAGACAAAGGGAATTGTCAAACTGGGATTTGGGGTATTAAGGTGGGAATGTAACAGTCAAAGCCCCACTAAGGCAGTGGAATAGAGACAGCCTATTTACTTCACATCTCCTTGGCACAAAGCACAAGGAGGCTCCTCGTGGCACTACAGCAAAATGGTTTTACATTGCTGGATGTGATTGCAGTGTGTGGCCATGGCAGTAGCTGCTGAAGGGAAGAGAGGAAAAATGAAGGGTAATGGGTCTGAATTAAGATGAATGGAGTAGCAGACAATTAGCTAGTTCGTCAAAAGAGCAAACAATCATTAAGAGAAGCCTTTCACAATGTAAAACCATTTGTAACAGGGTTGCAGTAAAGAGGACGCCAATTCTGCAAGACTGCAATTGAGCTTAATCTTATTCCTAACAGGGCTGATTCTCAAAAACTCAGAGGAATAATCAGTTATTTCCTGCCTTCAGTGGAAATGGAGCACTACATCTTTGATTAAACTTCATTCCTAATATTTGGTTTGCTGGAAAAAAAAATGGTCTTCTAAATTATTAGAGTACTTTGATGGAACAATTTGTTTCTTCTGTTTGAAATATTTCCTACTGCAATAAACTGCTGAATGTAAATGCTAAAATACAGATTTTCAAAGAGCTATAGAGATATTTTTAGGTTTTCAAATATTAAGACAAAATGGCATCATTTTGTATCTAAATCTGAATTTTAATGAGAAGCTCTATTGATAATCACAGAACATCTATATTTATAGAAAAATGGAATATCATAAATACAGGATTGTGCCACTATCTACATATGTTGCCTTCCTCCATACATACAGAAATCAGACTTTAATTTCTATAGCAATGAAAATATGGCAATTTACACCAGAACTATTAGTCAGAATGCAAAAAATAGATCTAAGCCAATGTGTTGGCTCGGTTTTCAAAAGTTGGATGGAGCTAAATTTTTCTCGTGTATGCTTTCATTTCTGCCTCACTGAAGAGAGGCACAATTCTGTGCTCACTCCATAAGGCCTTTATAGAAGGTTCTCAGACTTTTAAAGCCATTTATTGTGGTGTTGCAGTACTTACGACCTAGGTCTCACACAGATTTAAAATGGGCAGCAGCAAACCACAAAAGCCAAATACAAAAAATACTGATAGAAATTTTGTTAATATGAGCTTTATTTCTGGAGGTTACTAAAAATATTGAAAGGAAAGACTAGTAAACATGATTTTTGATTCCTACTCTATAGCAAAAAGAATATTATTTTTAACTGTGAGCTTGAAAAGTACCCAAGTTGCCCTAAGTAAACATATAATAGCTGCTCTCTTGAGATGGAATTTCTCTAATTTGGTTAAGTGTATATCTAAGTTGTGCATATGGGGTACATATTCAGAAGAAAAAAGCTTTATCTAGTAATTCGAAAATTTTGGAAATAGAAAAGTTGATGTGTAAATTCTTAATCCCTTTTCTTAATGCTGTACTCATTCTATCAGACACTTTAAAAAGCAGAAAATGTATCCATTAAGCAGTACACCTTCAGATCTCAACAGTGTAGATGTACAAAAATAAACATATAAGAAGAGAGTATAATGGACACAGCTAAAATGTTGAAAGCTGGCTTTCTAGGCATACTTCTATAATCATAAGTATTTTGAGATAAATACATACCACTGTTCATTAGCTTTATTTAGTAAGTAATATAACAATTGGATAGGCAGAAAAAAACCCATGTAATAAATTACTGGTATCTGTTATTGCATGAGCAATAGAGTAGAATGTAAAATCAATAAAAATGAAATGTCTTTTTCTCCAAAACATGTGTTACAGAAAATGTAAAAAAAAACCCCAGAACCTGCAAAAACCTGGCTCCTCCTTCTCCAAACATATATATAAAGTTCATATTGTTGCCATTTTTCTAAATTGAAGCTTAAAGAGGTTTTGTTTTCTTTTAAACTTTAGTGACTGTGGGAAAAAATTTATACACTNTAATAATAATAATAATACAAAAAAGTGTAGCAGATCAAACCAGAAGGAGCCTTGAATATATTTGCTGGGAATTGCCTCAGGCTAAACACCAGGGACATGAAACAAACTGTTCTTATCACCTTTTTCCAAACACAGCGATTTAAATTTACAATGAAAGTGCCAGCACCAGCTGCACTTTAAGAAAGCACCACATGTCTTGATGAGCTCCAAGAAAATGGAAAAAAGCCCAGTTCAAGTTGGAGGTGTCATCTTCCTCTAGTCAGCTGGGTGACACAAAGCTGAAAGCGATGAAGTGCTAATTAGAGGTTGATGAACAGAATCCCAGAGTGGAAACTTGTCGAAATAGCCTCTACTGAATCATAGCCTTACGAGTCTGCCCTTATCTCCCCATACAAAGCACTGACAGAACCAGAAAAAGGCAGTGTGAATCTAAATATCTATATGGCTAGGTTACACGTTTTATCTCTTACCATATGTCCACTTTATCTTGGGAGTTATTTAAAAATTACCTTATTTTTTAAAATGCATATGTGACTTTTTCCTAGTTAGTTCCCTTGGAATGTCTAGACTGTATTGCAGAAGGAGCAATCAGACCTTTTAAAAAAAAGAGAAAAAAGCCTTTTATAACTAGTTAGGTAAGGGAAAAAAGTCTTCCAATGCTAAGTGATAATGAGCAAATAGCTATTTCTTAATCAGAGATATGAATAAAACCACATGAAAGAAAAAAAGGAGGAAATGAACTTAAATTTAAATAAAGATCACGCTTAGAAGAGATGTGAGCTTAAAATTGTTCACTAAAAGCAAAGGTGGAGGGAGAGGGTTTAGCTGGCAGGAGAGTTTGGTGCTCTTTTGTTCTTTTTATATAATATTAATGTTGAATTGATAGCTTTTTTTGGTGAGTATCTATTTCTAATGGACCCAAAAGCAGAAATGTTTAGCAGTGCTGACAGGCAAGTACAGGCAGGGTGCTTTCACTTCTGGAAGCAGCAGGAGCTACTGCTCCCACAGCACCAGCAGATGCTCCAAGCTGGGCTGGCAGGACACTGGAAGGTAAGGACAGCGTTTGCACAAATGTCTCGCTTGCTCTTCCCTGCTCCTCACATCCCCCTTCCCTCCACCTCACCCACCCACCCTGACTGCTGCTGTCCTCGCTGTGCACCCCTCCAGCTCCCCGAGCAGCAAAGCCCTTACACACGGTACCAGCTTCCGTGGGAGACAAATAGTGCTGAATGTCAAACGCATATTTCAAAGGTGCTGTTTGATTCTGGATGCCAAATCCAATTAATAAGAATGAAAATATCTGAAGGTAGTGAGGAGGGTTGAAACCTTTCCCACACTGATGCAGCAGCAGGACACTGCAGCAGTAACTATGTGCATGTGTGCACTGAGCTGGAGACACACCTATTTGGGTCACCAGTTTGGCACCAGAGTATCTTATCTGGAACTTTTTAGAAGCTTTTTCAAATTAGACTGCATCAATACCCAGAAACTAGCTGACTTTATGGAAAATACCTGCTTTGTATTAGTATTGGGATTTTTCTAAACTATACGTAGCAAAATGATAACTTTGTGAACATGATGCAGTTTGTGAGATAAAACATCCCCAGGACTAAATTTCATCACTTTTGAAACATCTTTCAGCCCATATGCTAACAAGTCCAGCAAAACTAGACTACATAGAGCTGAAGCATTCACAAAAGCCGAGCCCCTTGTGCCCTAAATTATATTCCTGGGTGGCATTATGCATTTCTGTGCAATGTGTGCCAGTTAATATGATGGGATTCTTAACATAATCTGATTGTACTAAGATATAAAATACCAAAGTTACAGACCTTTGCTGATATCAGCAGCGAAGGAAAAGATGATGAAATCTTAAGAAGTTTAGTAACAACGCAGAAAAAATACAGCCTTTGCCCTGAAGAGCACACAATTTAAGAATAAAAATCCAGGGCTATGATCATTTGACATAAACAGGGTGTGCTATACAAAATCATACTTTAAATATTTAATACCTTGTGAGATATGAAACACATGCTCACATCTATAATTTCAGTGTTTTGTTCTGTTAGCCTATTGCTTCAGAAACCTAGTTCAGATTAATTGTTGTCACAAAAAAAAAAAAAAAGGGAAAGAATCCATGCTCTTTTGAAAATGTCAACTCCCATTAAACCAGCTCTCCAAAATAATGACGTTCATCTGATTTTTCTCTCTTTGATTAGGCTTGTATAATTCTGTATTATCTTGGTAGCTTTGATGCCAAACAAGATTAAATTGTCATGTACAGTATATTAAATTTATAATCTGAATAAAAAAAAATCACTTGTAAAGCACTCAGTCAGTATCTAGAGACACAGCTACTAAATTTACATAGTTTACACCACTGACATGCCATTATTTCCTAATTATTTATGGCCAATTATCAATTGCTGGTCAATGCTTGGAATCAGTCACTATAATTATTTCCCTATGGCCTCTTGTTTAGATGCAACAGAGATGGTTTTATCAAGCCCCAGTATGACACCAACATACACATTTCCCCTGCAAAGTGGTAATATTTTTTGCTGGGATTTTAATTCAGCAGTATTAAAAAATATTTCTATTACAAACTGTACTCTACTATTTCTATTACAAACTTACAGCAGCATTTTTTACAAAACACTTAAGAGAGGATTCTCCAGAAAAAAAACACCAAAAAACCCCAAACAAAACAAAACAAAACCCAAAAAAACCCACACACCAAAACTGATATACTGGGATAATCTTATTAACAGTAATACGATCTTATTGTCTATCCTGTTCTCTTTAATTTTTTTTCTTTTACTTAGCACATTTTCATTTTTTTCCCTTTTGTATTTTGTGAAAATGGATGGAATAATAGCTGATTTCTGCCCTCATATCTAGATTTCACTTCTGCACAAACCAGTCCTAAAGCATGCAAACAAAAATCTGCATTTGAATTCCTAATGATTCCTCCTATTGTCTCATTGCTGCTACAACCTGTCAATCACTACTGAAAAGTGCTAATCACTCCCAGAAATCCCAGTCTCAGAGACAAAAGTACCAGTCACCACAAAAATAATACCAATTGGTCATGGGTGGAAGGCAAATCTCACTAGGGATCTAAGTGCACAATGGAGTTTATGAAGTCCATTTTGCTATAGTCTAGCTCTGCTAGCAGCATCCAATGGTTTCAGACTTTAATTTCAAAGTCAACTAAAATCCGCTAAAGTAACTTATATTCATTAGCTAGGCTTTAACTGAACTGCTGTGAAATCTCTTGGCTGCAAGGGCTTTTAGTAGAAGTGGCAGCTTTCATTTTCAATTTAAGGAAAATAGATCTAGTCGGATGTTAGGTACTTCTTTCTTAATCAGTTTGATTTTTACAGGCATTTAGTTCTTTCCAAAGTTGTTTCTTTAACTAATTGTATACATGTTTGGCTAATACTGCACATGATAGAATACATTGCAGTTAATACTCTGTACCTGACCAATTCCCCTATGTTACAATATTCAACTTTAGTAGAAAGAAGGACTAAGAATGAATATATACCATGCATTATAAAGAACTATTGCCTCAGGTTACAGAAACTGCATTTTCTATTAGAAAGGGGAAGGTGGCTAATGCAGTAGTCTTGACATCTAAACTGCTGTATCCTAAAATCCACATTTTTTTAAGCCTCACTGCAGATTGCACTGTTTGCATTTAAAACTATAAACACAGACTGTGCTTTCCTGTTACATCAACTAAATACTGACGTATGTTTGGTCTTAATAAACTATAATTAAGCAATATACAGTAATTACCTTTTAGAAATCCCTATAGTGATTATTACCTCTGGAGTTGACTGGAGGAAACTAAGAATGTGCAATAATTGAGTTCTATTGGTTATATGCATTCTACTTCCTTTTTCTTGGAGGAGCAAAATATATTAAATGGGCAAAACTACTTCAAAAAGTAAGGTTCTTCTGGCTTCAGGCAGAGACTACTATAATCATTAACTTTTACCAAAGTTGCTGTTGAGTTACATTTATCAATTTTATTGCAGCAGAAGGACTACCCCTGAAAAAATGATAATGTTTACATTAGAATAGGTTGGCAGAGAGGCATAATTTGCATATGGCTTTGGGCAATGTGTGCCTGCCTGCTTGGGATAGTTGGATTTCAGTAGTTACAGCATGCAATTCTGGGCATTTCTTGCTTCAACAGAAACCCACAGCTCCCAGCCTTAAAGTGTTCTGTAGCACACTCAGTGCCCATAGTGCCGAAAAATAACTTTCTAAACTCAAAATACAACATGTGAAAAGCTTTTTTTGTTGTTGCCTTTTTTTTTTTTTTTTCCTTTTAAAACGGTATTTGCAGTTTAGGTGACTTTCTCCTTCTTACCGTTAGAATAAATAGGAAGCCTCAGCACAAAAGCAGGGCCTGCAAAGCAGCATATAACTCCAAAACACAGCTTCATTAACATAATTCTCTCGTGATTAAAGTGTCTATTATTTTGGACTTCTGATTTTGATATAAATAATAATGCAATTCAAGTGACTGCACACATTGTGATCCAGGAAGGGAAGCAAGCTTGCACTTCAGATATACTCACTTTGTGATACAAGCCACTCTAGGCACATTAATTCAGAAGTACATTAATCCACAGTGCCACCTAGCCACCTGTGTATATTTGGTTTAAATGTGACAAAAAGAAAAGCCTTCTAAACTGTAAAAACTGTTAACCCTCTCCCCATCCCCTCCCCTCCAGTTACTGGATGTAGAGGGAGTAGAATAATAATAAAAAAAAATAGTCTGACGTGTTTACAGCAACTGTTACTGACCTAAAGGAAACCTGCAAATCTTTGGTACAGCTCTGTGTTACACTGTTATTACTCCAAACAACATAAACTGGGATATTAGCTTCACTGAATTAAAATGAAGCATTCTGTAAACACCTGCTTTGTTGCACAAAAGTTGTTTCACTGAAACATGGAACCTCTTCCCTTCTCTTTTTCCTTCTTTTCAGCTCTAGCCCTAGAACTAAATTAGATTTTACATTATGTTTGTGTTGCAAGAATGTTTTAAAGCTTCAGCAAGTATCTAATTTATTTTAGGTCTTATTATTGTAAAAATAATAAAGTCAGGCTAGCAGATATTAAAATACATCCTCTAAATATACATCTAATAGATATTCTCAACCAGTAATATTCCCACAGCAATTTTAACGCACACCATGAGTACACCAAACCTCTTTGACAGAATGCTCAAAGCACCATGTAGTTCCCAGCTCAAGGTGAGACAGAAACGAGTTGCTTTTAAAACTTGTTCCTCCTTTGACAGAAACTACTCAATATTCCCTGACTACCTTTTACAATTTGCATAGGAAAGATAATATGGGAATTGAAATGTCCCCAACAGCTATCCAAAGGAAAGCCTGAGGCTGGTGTCTGCCTCACCTAGCAAGAAGCAGGAAGCAAGGAACTTTTTCCTCCATGGCATTTGCACCTCTTTCAGGCAGGACAGAGTTTTCTTGGCCACTAACCTACACAGCACAACTGAGAGTGTAACACAGTGAATTGAAGGTACACTCGGAAGCCCTCCCAAACACACTGGGTTTTAGCAGACAAGCCAAAAACTTTCCCTTTGCAGGCAAGTTGACCCAAGAGCTAGGAAAGATGCCCCAAAAGCCTGGAGAGACCTTTTTGTCCCTTTCTTGTAGCAGTCTACACCCAGCCTGTTTATATTTTAGCACTGATAAGATGCATGAACATGATTTCAGGGCAAAAGCTTTATTTAAAAATAATTCCAGTCAGCAATAGTTTCTTTAGAATCCTGTTAATACCTAACACACGACATTTGCAAGAAATCTGCTCTTTTAAGAGTATCTTTAGGTAAGCTGAATAAGGGAAACCATTCAGGTCCCCATCCCTGTAAAATCTGCCATCAGTCTCTAAATCAGTCTCTCTTTTCTCCATGGCAAAAAAAATCTCCTGCTGCAGGCTCTCAGCCTGACCAGCTTCCCATGCCTTGTCCTCCTTAAGAACATGTTGCAGTGTGCCCCAGCTCTGCTTGCCCAACATCCTTACCCAGAGATTCATCAGCTCCCAGCTTTGTGCTACTGCTGTTATCCCAGCATTACTGACTGAAGAAAAATGCTACTTCCCTCTATACTCACACCTACTTCTTGTCCTCCCCTTAATTCTTTCCAGCTCCCAGGCCTTCACATTTTGCCTGGTCCACCAGGGCAAAGAAGGGCCAGTAGGCCAGTCTACTCAGAGGGTAATTCTAAATTCTACCCTGCATGCGTTTATATAGACTTCTGCACAACGCTGGCACAGAGAGAATGCCTAGGGTGGAGGAAAAGAGGAAAAATAACTGGAAAAGAAATCTTTTATATATGTTTTTTCCATTTCTATACTGAGAATTTTTTACCCTTGTTCAATTTCCTATGGGTAGAACCAGTGATCCAGCCATGCTTTTTGCCCCTTTTAAAGAAAGCTGATTAAAAAAAAAAAAAAAAAAGGCACTTAAACAACACTCTTAATATATCATAAAAAAGTAAAAAGCCTCAAAGAAAAAGTGAGAAAGCTACCCAAAAAAAAAAAAAAGAGAGAGATGGGTTTATGGGTTTTTCCTGACACAGAATAAAATAAATTCTTACTTCACAGTTTTCTTATGTGTAAATTGCCCAGTTTTGAGTCTCTAGCCTTGATACCAGACCTAGGCTGGTTCCAGGGGACTGCAGACACTGTTTCTTCCAGGTCTCGAGTTTTAAATTTGTTTTAAAATTTTTATTTATTTATTTTTAAATACTTTTCATATCCTATTTTGAGGATGCTTTTGTTAACCTCTTCCTTTCCTTTCACATGGTATATATGCTTATGCTCCTCTCCTTGGTTACTTTCCGAACCTTCACTAACAACTTTTTCCTGACAATATAAATCAGAACTAATAACTGAATATATTGACAAGAATAAAAAGAAAGAAAAAAAGAAAGACTTAACTGGTGAGAATTAGAGGACAGATGTAAGAGGACTTAGAAAACTCCAAAACAAATCATGATTTGGAGGCAACCCTTGAGCCTTATGTACCTCATAATATCTGGCTTTCTACCACAGGCTTAATCAATTTAGGGCAAGGATTATTTCAAAAGATCCTGCCTGATAAAAAGTAAAAAAAACTAAAATTCAGGGTTTCTTTTAAAACCTAATCTCACCCTTCCCAGTGGAGTGCCTGTCCTTTCTACATAACTTCAATACTGGTTATTTCCTATCAAAGTAAATGTAGCGGGTAGGACGATGACTGACACCTGATCCAAGACAATGGGGCAAGGACCCAGTGCCCAGCAGCCTTGTGCTTTGACAGGCTTTTTCTCCTGGTGACTGTTAGCCATTGTTTGATAACTACAGACTTCCCTTCCCACAGACCTTTCTGAACTCTGCTGTCTTTGAACGGCGCATGGAATGAGAAGGAAAGTATTTACCAGCCGGCAATTACAAGCCACCCCTCATGTAAAGGTAAACGGTAATGAGGAATGTGCAAAGAATAGCTAGCACTGTCAAAAGAGGGGGAAAAAAAAAAAAAAAAGAAGGCTTGTAAAACGTAAAGCCATACAAATGCCTTATAGACTTATCCGCAGTAACTGTATCAATTAACCATGCTAAAAGCCCTAACTCAGATGGGCACTGCACACAGCATGTCTGCCAGTGTTTTATTATCAAGTCCATTATGATGAGTTCTTGTCCTAGACAAAAGGAGAACAGAAAAAGAATTCAGGCTGACAAATTAGACTTGAAATCAGTTTCATTTACATAACGACTGGAAGTTCATTAATAACAGAGTTTTAATTATTCATGCTCTTGTTTCACTAGATACAGCAGTTTTCCCCCTGCTGTGCTGGATGTCTGGATTAGGTAAAATGAACCATAGCAAACTGATAGACTGCCCAGATTTCTTAAGTTCTTTGCTGCTTTCAAGGAGAGCACTTGGGGGTGGAAGAGTAGGAGAGGACAGGGGGATGGGAAGAAAGCCTTTCCTTCAGCTCATGCTATAACATGCCAGTGAAGGAGACATTTAAAATCTGCTTTGGGTGTAAACTTTGATTTGATGGAAACTCAGTCTCAAAATCCAAGCTATAAGAAACAGATGTCAAGTTCTGTACTGATTTGCCAAATTCTAGTTCCTTATTTAGATCAGTAGAATCAATAACGGAAGTTTGTGTTAGGATACCTGGTGTGAGCAGAGAGTGTTTCTAGAGAATAACATTTTACTCTCTCACAAAGCATTGTTTAACTTCTACACTAAAATCATGGCAGTTTTCTTACATTTCTTCTGTGGGCTTTTGTTTGGTATGTGTTTTCTTTTTTGTTAGCTTCATTTTTAACTATAAAGTGGAATAAAGAAGGTCAGAAGATTCTATTTTCTATAGAAAAAATCTAATTACTAGGATCTTTGTAAAAAATTAATCAAAATGCAGCGATGAATGGACAACTTTATCTTATAAGTTTTTCCCATCACAGCATCTAACAAGTAACTCCCATTGACTTCAACATACCCTGCAGAGAAAGAATAGGACCCGTGGATTTTACATGACTATTTGCTATTCAGTGAAACCTGAGGGCCCTACTCTCCCGCTGCAGGATGCATGTAATACCCATTGAAATCAATGGGAATTACCCTTGTGTCCTGCAGCACAACCAGGCCTCACAGCTCCATGTCGTGAACTGTGAGCACTGGCAGGTGGACAAAGTGAGGCACACATTTGAAGAATGGCGCTTGCTAAAAGATGTAAGTTATACTTTGAGATTCTTCCTTTTTCTCATAGCCTGTAACTAAGGCAGGAGATCACGGGTCTTTTTCAAAACATGATGCTTTCTGAAAATAAAACAATGAATGGAATAAAAAAGAAAAAAAAAAGTGCAGAAATTAAAGCTAATGGGTGATCTCTCAAGCTTTTACTGTTCAGTGCTTGCCTTTTGCTGAAAGAACCAGTAGCTTTTTTGCCTCTTTGCACTTTCTCTCCATCCTTGAATGATTAATAATATAGCTAGGAAAAAAAAATGATGGAAAAAATCTTAAGAGGACAGAATAGTAGAGATTCAATAGACATCTGAACCATGTTTGCTCTAGTACTCTTTTATGAGTCATCTGTAATATGTTGCTTATGGAATATGTAATATGGTGGGTAAGGAGGAGAGGTGTTTACATTTGATTTCAAAGTACAAGTATACAGCCAGCAAATTTTTGTCAGTATGTTGCATCTTCCACTTCTGTTTATTGGTAGTGTACATGTCCATAATAAATATCACGTCCATAATAAATGTCATTGAATGCTCACAAAGGGTTTTTTTTTTAATGGAAGCCAATTCCAAACTAAAAGGAACAATACAAAGTTGGAAGTCAGTAAATTTAGACTACATTCCAGCTGTATCACTGTCCCTCATCCTATAGACTACCCTGGGCCAAACCATAAATCCCTCAGTCATGTTGATGGCTAAGGAGTGTATTCATATATAATCATTCATAGGAATTGTTCTGCAGGGCTAGACAAAAGATCTCCGAGTCCCTGTTCACCCCTGTAAATAAGCAGTGCTTAGACTGGCCTTGTATTTTCTGTTCCTCTCCCTGGAAATAAGGAGACAGCATTTCCTTGACTGATTGGTTTACTCCATGAATACATTCCTCAGTCAGTTTAGTGATGAACACAGTAAAAATCTGAAATGAAAAGAGCTGCTAGATTCCTGTTTGAGAAGATTTGGTTGATGTGAACAATTTCCTCTCAGTCTGAGAGTGACAACAGGAACATAATAAAGGCATGAGAGGTGTATGGATGCATTAACCGTGTAATGTGTTTTTGATTGGACTTTATGAGAATAATGTGAGTTTCTTACAGCCAGCTCCAAATTTAGGTTGTTCATAAAGAAACTAGTGCTAGCTAGCCTGACAGACTTGATAGGGTCTAGTGGAAAAGAGGTCTGCTTACCACAGAGGTCAAAAGGGACCAAGGTCATTCCAGCCTGCTCTACGAACACATTTCATTTTTATTCTCACCAAGTTCCCAGATATATGTCTCTCACATTCCTGTGGGAGATCCTATGTTTCTAACTGTTCTAATCTTTTAGGAAGCGTACCAGGCAGCTCCCACTGCACAGATGGCATGCAGTGTCTGACTGAACCAGCAGACTTGGTGCTGTCTCAATGCCTTTTATTGGCAAGAACTGATTGAGTAGCCCTGATTGATACTCTTAGTAGTAGCTGGACAATCTGCTTGCTATGTTTAATCCACAGACCATGTGGCTGTTGGAAGACACTTTTTTTAACAGCTTTTTAACAATTTACAAGGGCAGCTTTTTTGAGAAATTATCTCTCCTGGTTTTAACATGTTGCTGTCTCTACATATTCTTTGTCTATCACTGGATTTTCTAAAAAAAACCCCTTCCTCGTAACTCAGCGTGGTTTATTTTCAGTTGGTTTCAAGTTTTAGAATATAAAAAGTGCAAAATCCCAGAAAAAAACTTAGTGAAAAAGTGTCACTTAGTGAAAAAATATACAGTCACGAAAAAATATGGACACACATATCACCTCCTTGTCATTGACAAACCACACTGCTGAAAAACCTAACAAGATAGAAGCTTTAAACAACACATTAAGGCAAATTAAACAGACTGAAGGACTCTCAGATTGCTGTTCAGGCCCATATTTTCAGATATTCTAGATTCAAACCTAGCCAAGACTTGACTGTCTAAGACTGTAAGCTTACAAATAGAGCCCTTGATTTTTACATAAAAAATTAAAGATTAAAATTACCTATCTTTGATCACTTCTTTTTGAAACGTGTGACCTACACCACACATTTTTGAACTTGTCAGACCTAATAGCTGTCTTTAATTTGTCACAAACTCAATGCCATTTGGCCCACGGCACAGTATGTGATGCTGTGAACACACATTTTTCCACAGCTAGAAGGATGAGGTACTGCCTCTTCTTTAAGGAGGATACTTAGGTGAAGTGAAAGAGAAGAAGGAGAGCTGTTTTGCAGATCTAACCTTTGTTATCTCCATTTACTACATTTTACCAGCTCTCACCAGGTAATTTCCAGTTATTCACAAGTTTCCCTTTAGCCTTAATAAGGAAATCTTCTAGTCAGGTTAGTGCAGAAGATTAAGACTGTATTAAGATTAAGTCTGAAATGTTCTGCTACCAATTAGCCCTCTAGTATTTCTGTAAGCCTTGAATTTTTGATGCGATCAATGACACCAAGTGGAGCCATCTTCTGTGGAGTGGTTATTAAAGATATAAAAATCAATACAAAGATGATACTTGGAAATCTATATCACAAGATAATGAATCACCATGAGAGCCAGCTAAGAAGGAATGTCAGCAAACCAAACAGAAGGTTTGTGCATAACAAATTATTTGATGCCAGTAGAGTTTAAGCTAAATTTTGCATGAGACAGAAGTCTTCAGGCAACACTTACGATACATTTGCATGGCAAGGTTTTAATGAGATGAAGACACAAGACCAACCATGCATGGGGCTTTTTGTGCATTAAAGAGAGACAGAGAAAGAGAGAGAGAGATGATTGAGACAGATGGGATTAAGACAATAATGCTATAATTTGACTTTAATGACAAAACAGCATCAAAAACTTTCTCTGTCAGTAATCCTTATTCAATTTATTTTAAATGAAACATTATTTGCCTGCACCTTAAGTGCTGATTGTTACTGGAGTTGTGTATTGGAGCTTCACAGGATACTCCAAATTTCATTTGAACTAGGGATTGATTTGGTTGGCTTCAAAGCCAGGTTTTCCTTTCCAAAATTGAACTAGTGCATGACTTTGCAAGTTCATTTGGGTTTACTGCCTGACACAATTGTATGAGACTTTACAGCATTTAGGGCACGTTTTGCCCTGCTGATCTCTTGTTCACTCACATGTCCAGACACACACACAGAACTATTAAAACAAACAGTCTTGCCGTCCCTCCTGCATTTCCCTGGGAAATGCATTCCTCACTAAAAGCTAAAGATTCAAGAGACTCACACAGTTCAAATTCATATTATATGAAAACCATCATCACTTTGAACTTATAATATACCAAATAAAAGGTTTTGAGAGCATTTTACTATCATTAGTTTTCCTAGAACTTTTCTGAAATATGAGAACAGCATGTTCTCATTTTACAGATTACTCATTTTACTGAGGTATGTAAAAAACCAAACGAACTAACATTAAGATATGACAAGGTCTTAGGTAATTTGATTCTTCTTTAGTTGTGGGACATCTGCCTGCTAATTGCCTATCCTGTCTATTTAAACTGTGAGTTCTTTGGGATACAGCTACAGTACTATGACTGAGTCTAAATCAGGGTCTCTGAACACTAATGGAATTCAAATGACTGATATTAATAAAAATCAGATAATAGTATCCCATGGGAAGTCTAGAAGATCCAGAATGACAACAGGTCCTCTAATGCATTTTATTCTTCTGTAGCTACAAAGCCAATCATACTCTAAACTTTATACAGCTTTACTCCAAACTTTTTTTTTTTTACAAACTACATATATTCCTTTTCTAAACTCCATATTCCCTTTCAAGCGGTATTTGCTCTTATTCAGTAGGATTAGGGCACTGTAAACACACCTATTGCTGTACAACAAATCCTCTGTTTCCTTGTTTTTCCTAGGCACACATAGCTTTCACATTTGCAGCCAGTAAGTAGCAAGTGCTCACAGATAATCATAATCTCAGCACACAATCATAGTTTATTGTGCTTTTAACAGGACACTATATGCAAGCCCGTCATTCTCTGTTAATCAGTAAGTGTCTGTTGTTTGACAGCCGCTAGATTTTTATTTAATTTTTTGATGTGCAATTTCTCAAATGCAAAACCCCCTTCTCTATTTCAAATAAAAAGACTAAAAGGCACTAGCAGCTCAGATCGTCACCAGGGTAATATGCATACCTCCAAAGGTTGCATGAATTGAGGATCAGCCCTTTGTCCTGCAAGCAAGAATAACACTGAAACATTAGAGCAACTCTACTCCTGCCTGCTAGAGGCAGCTGGCAAGTTAGTGAATCAGCCATCCCGTTGTATAGCAAAGCTACTTCAAAACTAAATAGACAAATAAAGAGCAGCCATGACATTATTCGTGCAGTTTTCACCAGCCATTGCAGTTTCGACTTAATTTGTTTCCCTGCCTCTTTGCATCTTGAGTCTTTGAAGGCAAACGAACCAGTCGGTGTCATAAAACAAGGAGAACTAGAACAGCCTTCAGTAATAACAAAAACTAACGGAAAAAGCAGATCTTTTGGAGGCAACATTTCACATGGCTCAAAACGTCTTTGCCGCAGTTTAAATTCTGCAGCCCTGCGATTGTTCTGACACCTCTTTATTGTTCCTTTTAAGTGCAAATGCCTAGGTAGCATCACTATAAATGAAACAGTAGTGTTCACAGATTGCATTCAACGGCTGTTAGAGCTTCCTCTCCTTCATCTGCACAATTTGCATCTATTACAGGCTCAGGAATATAGCTTTTGCTGCTTCTCTGTGGCCTCAGAAGGGCACAAGGACCCCCCCGCTAAAGAACGGCAGTGAGGCTGATCTTTAAAGCCCTTCCTAGAGGCAGCCCCTCTGCGCTGCTTACTGAAGGATGGGAGGAGGGGAAGAGGCTGCTCCTGTGAAGACTTTGAAGGACACCACTATGATGTGCAATGCAAGTTCTCTGAACGATCCTGCCTTGTGATACCCACCACAAAATTTAAGGTGTTTAACAAGAATTGCTAATAAAGAAGCAGAGCCCTAGTCCAAGCACAGGCATTCAGGGCCTCCAGAGCGTGGCTCAGAGGGGTTTTGTACAGTGATTTGTGCAGTAGTCTGTCTCCGGGGTTCAAAAGAGAGGTGGGCGAGTACATTTTGTACCTGTGAAATTTGCTTTTCTTCCACAGCACAACAGGGAAAAGGAGTGTATAGAGAACAAGCTCCCTTAATTCCCTAATACCAGTTATGTGCTGAGACTCTTTTTAACAAAATTAACCAGTAGGGCCTGAGCTAAAACCCTGACTGGAAGCTGGGCAGTGTTTTCATGCAAAGCAATATACAATGCAGGAGGTGTTGTGTGTTTGCATTCAGCTCGCCCAAATCAAGACAGGACAACCACACTTAATAAATCAAACATACAAAGTGCAGGAGCTGCCTATTTTTTATTTCTGAGAAAAGATGATTTTGATGATTTGATTGCTCTTCTTGGATATGTAAAGAAAGCTTTGCAGATGAGATGCAGAGCCTTTGTCTCTTTCACAGAAATGTTTGCAATAATTGACAGGTGTACTCTGAGGTGGTACATTCCAGAAATGAAAATATTAAAAATGTGAGTTGTTAAGGGAAGAAACTTATGGTATTTATGTTTAAGTATTTGAGCAGACCTAATTTAGGACATTTAGGTGTGGTACCAGTTATAACCAGGCTAGAGGTGATTGCATACTCAATGTGGTTTTATTATAGTTATTATAACTGTGTAGTTATTACCACACAAGTCCAACATTTCAACAGAGTCACACTACAGCATGTGATGCTATTGATGTTCAAGTAGTACACACAATTATTGTCCTTTACGTCATGAGACTCCACTATTGCAATATTCACATCAAACGAAAGCAAAAATACTGCTTCTATTATTATTGTTATTTTTCTTTGTTGTGTCTCTCAGGAATCAGAAGATAAGCCAAAGCCAGGAGATGGGAATTCATTTTACTAGGCCACCCTGCTGATCAACTAAAACAATAAGTTACCATACGCTTTATCTCTGTGACAATGCAATGGGATTATAATATTTTATCTTGTTTTACTAGCAAGGCATAATTGTATACAGCTTCTCCATGGAGCACACAAAGAACTGAGGCTGGAAATTTGAAAAAAGGAGATAGGTGCATGGAAATACATTTTCTTCAACTCTGATCAACAGAATGAAAATCTGAAGAATCACTGACACAACATCTTTCATATTCTCATTCTTTTTCGAGATAGAGAACATATTTCACTTACAGAATTGAACTATTACAAACGCAGCTGGAGTCTGCATTATCTGTCCTTTGGATCCCAATCATCGGCTTAAAATCTTTGTCTCTGTCATAGTTTTTTCATTTAAAAGAAAAGAATTAGGTAAAATCTCTTCAATGACCATAAGAATTTATAAGCAAATACTTCATTTGCATGTCCAGCTTCCATAGAATACAAAGTAAACCTCTCCTCAAACACACAATAGACACATTTTCCTGAAGACAGATACTTGTTTCATATAATATTTTGTTCAGTAGTTAAAAAGATGAGATTTTGTCAAATAACCGACAACAAAATCTTGGAAAGCCCTAAGCACTGACTACCTACCTTTCTATTTTAAAATGGTATTTTTCTATTACTGCCTTAAACACCTTGCAGCATGACTTCAGTGTCCCATTATAGTACACCATCAAGTGTGGTGCTATTATTCTCCTATAAATTCAAACCAGAGACAAGGAGAGCAAATCACAATGCCTGAACCTTCTACACCAGTCAGTGGCTATACTGAACACAGATTTTCAACCACTCTAAACATTCTAGCAATTCTTTTCAGCTACACCTATCTAGCACAAAATTAACTTATATAACGTACTTCGATCCTCCAAATAAACTTACACAAAGGCAGGTTTCCTTCTAGTAAGAGAACAGAAAAGTCTTTAAGATGAAGTTACAGCACGATGGTGTTTGTATTGAAAGGAAAGCAACTACTATTGTAACTTACATGAAGCTACTAAACTCAGAAATTCTGCACGATCTACACTTGCCATTAAACTCACTTGCTGCCAGTTGCCCCTGCCCACTGACTTAGAGACTGTCCATCATTACTAGAAAAGAGAAGCTGAATACAGATGTCACAGATGATGTAAAACAAACACAGTATATGTTTATGCAAATGGATAAATTTCATGGTTTTGTACTCCCCTGCATTTCCCACTAAAACTGGATTTGAGACAAGGTAATTAAATTAGACCACTGGTAGAACTCCAGGAGAAATTAGCTCAGCCAGACAAAAAAATCCCAATAGCATCACTGATAACTGGTTGCACCCTTCCAGACTTTGCCTTCCAGAGAGGCAGATACAGAATAAACAGATGCAAGCAGGAAGATAACCACTTGGCAAAACCTGGATGCAAGAGCACCAGCCAGGTAAGTACAATCATCCAAATAGGAGGGGGAGCACAGAAAATGGTTCATCAGGAACGGCTACGAGGCTTTTCAGCCCCACATGGCACCTCTGTCAGCCCCTTGACACCAAACACTACCGGCCTTTCTCTCAAAAGTAGCGTGTTTAAAGAAATTGTCACCGTGGCTGCACAGGCAGTGCCAGGATTCACCCCACTCACTTCCTCATGCTTCCCACCACCTGGTGCTGGCAAAGATCCCTTTGGCTAGCAAGGCACTGGGATTTGTTTTTTCTTGTGGCTCTATTGTAAAGGGTACAATGTGAATCCTTGTCTCCTTAGGTATAATTAAGTGCTTAAGTGGCAGCATGTCATGCTGCAATTTGGTGATCTGAGCCTGGGTCCCGAGCTAGCCTGAAAGCTCAGAGGGCAGACAGGCAGCACTGCATTGAATAACTGGTGAAAATTGCCAAAGATAACATTAATTCAGGGGATAAATGCGCATGAAAAATTTAGAGGGGCCTACCTTCATCCCAACTTCACCAGCAATGCTTTAAGGAAAGGATGAAACAGCAAGGAAGAAGCCACCAAATGATGTCTGCCACAGTAGCACCTCCAATCACTTACAGGTCTCTTACCCAAGGTTAGGTTTCATTCTGCCCAGCTTCAGGCAAGGTGGTGTCACTGGAGTACTGTCACCTGCAAAAAAAGCAGAAAATATTTGTGGATTTAAGATTCAAACATTACAAGCATTAAAAAAGTAAAACATGATACATTTAATCACAGCCCTCATCAGAAATGAATCCATATTTATCTAGCAAAAAGAAGGATATGGGAGACGTTTCTTCCTTGATCAGTGATCTTAGAAGAGTGACAAAACTATATTGCAGGCAAAGAGGAAAAAAAAGGTGACTGAACGAATTCAGAAGCTCAGTTTGGTGGCTGAGAGCAGGTGAAAAACTGATGAATCTTATGTAGCAGCGGAAGGGCAGTAATCAAACAAACCAACCCCAACCAAAACACCAAACTCAAACCAATTAATTCCTAATCTTCAACATTTAGTTATTTGAAGAGAGCAGTTTTGCCAACTGCCTGTATTGATCATGAAAATAAAGGAAGGCTTCCACCACCATTAAAACTAAATTTCTTTCTCATTCAGAGAGAAAGTAGTTGCCTTTGGAGACTGAATAAAGACAGGTCTGAATTCTTCCCCTACACTCTATTCTTCCCCAAGCATGGATCCAGAGAGAAAGACAAAGGGGTTATTTTGATTTGCACACCACTGCTTCCTTTCATGCTTTTTTTTCCTTGAAGTGGCATGTGCTCCTTTAAAAGGAGCAGACTCTCAGCTTGCCGTGGGACCCCATTGTTTTCTATCTGTGATTGAAATAAATCTCCTGAAATATGTTTGGTTGCTCTTAAATTTCAAAGTGATGGCCAATACTCAGCTGCAAATGGTTTCAAACTGATCTCAGCCACTGCAGATTAAAACTCCCTCATCACTTGCTGTGAAACAAAACACAGTTAAAACCCTCTCATCATTATCTGGGAAATTCTGGTCCAGTTTATTTTCAGCTATCCTCATTCAAACCTGGAGATACTCTGTGTAAATCAACCCAGAGAATGTTAGATTTCCAGGTAATGCAAGCAAGTTTCCCCTGGATTTAGCAAAGTTGCTTCAGGATTTGGCATTATGGCTAAGCATATATTTCCACAAACTGAACTGAGAGCAAAGTGTCCCCGTCCCTACATAATCTTTACATCCACCTCCCTCTCTTACTTTCTCTTCTACTTGCTCCTGGTATTCAATAACAACTCCAGACTTATTCTTTGCCAAATTAGGCAGACAAGTGTTTCATTACTGTTTTTTTTTTTTCTAAACTTGTTTATCTTATCTCTGGCTCTCTCTTAAATAAGTTATTTGCATGTGTCTCGATGCCAAGAAATATCTTCTAGTCTTTCATACATTTCTGATCTGATCAAAAATATTTTATTGGGAGAAATGATTGTGTAATGATTATGGGGGAGGAGAGTGTGAAACTGGAGTTACAAATAACTGAGTATTCAAGTAATTCTCCAGCCTAAATTTGCTATAGAAATTTGATTTTAAGCTGAGATAGAAGACATTTAATATTACCAGAGGAAACAAAGTGAACAACAGCTTTGCAGCAAAAAAACAAAGCTATAAATAAAAGCTTATTTTGAAATTGATACCCAGAGTAGTAAAGGAGGAACTAAATCAAGATCACAGCTAAGACAGAGGAGCTCTATTCTTGTATCAGTTTTGATCACTGTGCAGCCTCAAGTAAGAAACTTCCTTAGTATCTATGAATCAAATTCAGATAGTGATACCATCTTTAAAGAGCTTTGACATCCTCAATCCTAACTCTTATTATTATGGCATGCCTGGATCTGTGGCATGGTTTTTGCAAGAAAAAGCTGGTAGTTTCAAGCAGAGAAGTAGCATATGTTCAGTTTAAAATTCAAATGTATTTATAACTGAACACTAATGGCAATGTCATTTATTCATTTAACAATTCTGCAGTAGGCCATATGAGGCAAACCATTTTTAAATGCATTTATTGGTACTGCACAGGGAACGAGTTAAAAAGTAGCTGAGATTCATCAGAAGTTGCAGTGTACCATAAGGTGGTGAATGCTGCCCTCTGGCTCAGGTTGGCAATGGTCACTTATTTAGAAATGTTCTGTTTTCAAAGTGTGGGGGAGAAAGGAGAGATTGAGGTTCAACAGCTTTCCTTAATATTTTGGTCTGTAACAGTTGTATTAAAAGTCCACATGCTTGAAACAATATAATGCTAGAAAAAAATTTCCTCCAGGTTTAAAGCTTGCAGTTGTTTTAAAATTACGTTTTTCAAGTATCTTCAACACACACACAAAAAAGAGCTACTTTCTTTTATCATCTATCTTGAACGGGCCATATAAAAGAGTCGTGTCAGCACTAAACTTACAGGCCCATAGAGGACAGTTTCTTTTACAATTTTTTTTTTAATAATTCAAGAATAGATATAACTTATTTCAATGTGTTATTTTACAGTTTTAGGCAAGATTTAATAAGAAAGGAAAAGCACAGTACTCTTCATCTGTTCATACAGTGAAGGAAAGCTTAGCTCATTTCACTAAAAGATGGTGTGATTGAGATGTGTGTGTCTGCAGCTTAACCATAACAGCTTTAGAATTTGCTAAAGATTATGCTTCCATTTTTCTGCTGTAGATACAGCATTGCTTTTTTAAAAACGATGTGAGAACAGATGTTTAAGAAATAGAAGACACTGATTTAATTGTGCTCCTTCTAGAAACTGGGACCATTTTTCCCCTTAAAAGTTACACCTCCCCTTCTACTACCCCACACCCTTAGTTAGTTGGAAATAAGGGGAAATACCCCTCTCTTATCAAAGTGAGGAGCAATTTCTACTACAGAAGGCAGATGTAAAATAGCACTCCATTGCCATACTGAGTGTGCCTACCCCACAAGAGGCCCAAAGCCAACCTGTCTTGCTGGTTGGTCCTCAGCAAAGAAACATTAGACCCGATGTCCTTCTGAGTGCAAGGCTCAGTTTTATTTTCCTACCTCTTCCTGCCTAAAATTCTGTGCTTGAGGAAGTGTTTGAGGAAGCATGGAATAGAATAAAGGGTTACAGGCAACATGTAGGTCCCCTTCAACGTGGTATTCTATTCTATGAAACCCAGCCCCACGACTAAGTCCTAAAGCCTATCTTTTTAGAGTATGAGCTAGAAGAGAGACTGGATGCCTTTCTCTTGAGATGATAAAATGCAGTGTTCTGAATATGAGACAGTATTTCTCCTGGGAATATTTCATTTTGGATAAGAAACAGTACTCTTCAATACCTAAAGAGAAAATTTTGTTTTGTCTTGAGGGAGAAATTGCAGGATAGCTTTGGGAACAACCATCTCAGAATAAAATTGCAAACAGAAAGAAGATAGAGCTTTTTGTACACTCACAGTACACATTGGCATGAAGGTAATTAAAAAAAACAAAACCAAACAACTTTAGTATATTAAAAGAAAAAGGAAACTCTAAGCAAACTTTCAAAGGAAGGATTTTTAGAAGTTATGAATGCAATACATGGATTGAAAAGACCCAGGGGAATCAGGTAAGGAGAGCAAAATACACTGGGAAACCTTATAATGTGCTCTCATCTGCACTTAACAGTGAAATTTACACTCACAGAATGAGTTTTAAGAATTTTTTTCCCATAAAAATGAGTAAAATCAATGCAACTTGCAAATCGTCTGGCTCAGGTTTTTATTTCTGAGAAAGGCAAATGTAACACTAATTCCATATCCCTGTAAATAAGGAGATATATAAAAGCTTTTAACGTGTAAGATACCTCATTTGCTTATTTATTCAGCAGGGGATATCTAGAATCAAATGGAAATTACTGAAAGTGAATCTGAGTCTTTCAGCAATAGAATTAGCTATGTGGGAAAATTAGTTTCCATGTATTTAGCCACTACCATGTATTCTAAGAAGGAAAGAACCTGTTTTAAGAAAGATCAGGTAATTAGAACTGATGGGAAGATAGAAAATAATTTTTTTCAGGTTTTGAAACTTGTTGCCCTGCTTTGAGCACATAAAAAAGCCTTTCAAAGATCTGCAGAAACAAAATAGTATTAAAACAGTCATTTTGATACTCAGTATAGTCTGCTGGGTATGCTCTATTCTGAGGAGTTTTCACACTGAATTTGGCAGAACATAAAGCTGAGCCTAGGTCATAAATTTCCCAGGCCAGGGCCATGGCCCACAGAACATAACAATCACTGGAGTTTGATGACAATGTTTTGGATTTTATGAGGGCATGTTTGGCCTATATTGCATGTGACAGAGAAGTCCCTAGTTCAAGTTTTTCCTAGTGATGTAGCCAAGAATTCAAGTGTTTGGTATTGGCATGGCAAGAGCTCTGGTATTTTGGAGGTGCTGTGATCTTGAAAAGATCCCTGTGCACATGGTGTGAGTTGGCCAAAGTGCTTAAAGGTGTCCTAGGGAAAAGCACGGGTCTTTGGGAACAATCTTCTTGTTTCTTCTCTGCAACAGCATCTATTCCCTTATTTACATCTCCCCAAATGGTGAGAAAAGATATCAGTGGGAAAGAGGGGATAGAGAAAAGCTGGGAACTTGACAGGGAGCTTAAGCCAACACAAGGTCAACAGAGTTGAATGTCCTAATATCTGGAATTAAATGTGAAAGTGCTGCTGAGCCTGTTGTGTTCATATCTTGTTGTTAAGACTGGCTGAGATGGATATCACAGCCCTCACAGTGCTGTGCTCTGCACTGGTAGCTAGAGAACTGTTGGTAACACACCAGAGTTTTGCCTACTGCTGAGCAGTGCTGGCACAGCATCGGCGCTGTCTCTCCAACATTCCCACCTCACCAGCAGGCTGGGGGTAAAATCTTGGGAGGGGACACAGCTAGGACAACTGACCTAAACTGACCAAAGGGATATTCCATGCCATATGACATTGACTCAGATATAAAATCTAAAAAAAAGGAGGAGGAAGGAGGGTCATTTGTTACCTAAGTTTGCCTTCCAGAGCAAACACCACCTGTACTGAAGACCTCCTTCCTGGGAATGTGTGGACATGGTTTGCTGATGGGAAGGAAAGAATAAAGTCTGGGATTTTTCATTGCTTGTGCATGCTTTTGCTTTAGTAAGCTGCCTTATCTCAACCTATGAGTTGTTTTCTATCTTATTTTCTCTCCCCTGTCCAGTTAAGAAGGAGAAGTGATAGAGTGGCTTAGTGGGTATCTAACCAAGATCAACCCACTACACATCTGAAGCAAGCACTGCACAATTTTCTTCTCTGATAGTATGGACAAAATTCTATCTTCAGGGAATTTCCACAGCTGTGTAAAGACATCCTTGTTCTTCCTGTAAGGGCAGTCACTGACAAGGGAAGCAAAAGACGATATGGAAGACCCTCTGCAGAGCATGTGTTTCTCATCCTGTTCCCTCCAGCCCTGGTGTTTCCCTGGCCTTTTTTGGAGGTCCCAGATGGATGAGTAAACAATGGGATTATTGTATTTATACAGACATGTCCAGAGCTGAAATATAAAGAAAACGAAGGAAAATTTTTTTACCTTTCCCACACATATGTACTCCAGCTAGAGATTCTCTGATCTCCTCAGTCCACCATTATATTTTTTAAACAGTACATTGCTAGAAAATCCTACTAATTTACTTCATGAAGTAAGACAAAGAAATAACTAATTCTCAAGGAAGAGTGATGGAAGTCATGTTGTCGTGAGAGTTGGTGCCTTTTCTCACTGATGTTACATTTCAGAGACATGAGTGCACAAATATCTTGCAGCTGAAATTTTCAAAAGGATCTGAGTGGCGAGGACCTCAGCTTCTTCCAACCAATTAACCAGAAGACATTCCAATATATTTTTCCATTTACCTGAATAAGAAGCTACGTTGCACAGCATAAAACCCAAACCTGCAGCTTCCCTGATGAAAGGGGGAGGACTTGCGCTGGTCACAGTTGACACAGAAGGTACAAAGTGAAAAAGATATGCCAAGTAAAAACCTTCTTGGTGAGTTTGGAAACCGCAGATCTCTCTCATCACCTGTGAATCTTTTCAAAAAGGCTCTACCTTTCTAGGCTTCTAACATCTCACATTTAATTTACATTAGAGCAGAACAAGCCACCACTAGAAAACTACTAGCAAATGTAAGATATTTCATTGCGAGGAAGTAGTCAGGATGTTCATGAGTTTTATGGGGGTAATTGTTTCACCTCCAGCTTTCAAAACAAACTCTTCTTTCATTTATTTTAAGTAGTTTCTTATTTTCTGAGTGATTTTTGCCACAGGAATTTGAACACATTCTCAAATTAAAAAAACTGGAATAGTAAATCAGACTGTAAGATAAAGAATAATACTTCTGCTATTAAATATCACTAAAAGTTGCAATTAATATGAATTTTTCATATGCAAGTCAGCTTCCACTCACAAAATCCAAAAACCTGACATAAAAGCAGAGCTCTGAAACAGCTGGGTAGCTTGAATCTGATACAAACTTTATCTTTCAGAAAGATGTGCTGCACATCTTATAGCTAAAGACAGAGCTTTAATTTTCAAGCCATGGAGAAGAGAGAACACACAGGGAGAATTCCTCATTACTGTGTCAAGGGAAACTGAGAACATTTGCTTAGACTCCCAATAGGGGTACGAAGACATGTTGAAATTTAGAGGTTAATAATAGTTACCATAGTCCTTTTATGAGTTTTTATTTTCAAAACATGCATACCCAAAGTAAAAGAGTTCAAGACTTTAAGTGAGGTTCAAGGGTATGCTTTGAAATGGGAATAATACAGGAGTAGATGACATTTACACCATCTAAATTAGAAGAAAGGAATTAAAATGAGTTTATATCTAAAGTGAAGAAAAAAATTAAGCTAATCATGTAAATCTGAAGTTATATTTATGCATCAATGTCTGGGCAAAAGAATGCAGTAAAATCTAGCTTGCTAACAGAGACTTTGGACTAGAAAGCAAACACCAAGGTCTGTAGGAGAAAGGAAAGAATGGAGAGACATTCCCTGTTTACTGTGACATTCGATCTGCAGTGGCCCAGGAACACTTGGTTGAAAATGAAGAACGAGTTCTTTCCAACAAGATGCTAAATGTTGACTGACAGCTAACTGGGTTGAGGAAAAAATAAGAGGAGAATCACATTAAGTATAATAACATAAATTAAGGGTAGTTTTCACACTTATAATATCCATCTTAACCATTATCTTTGGATCAGTGTCTAATTAATACTTCTGGACTAGGCCTTGCATGCTGGTAATAATACCTTTCGTATCATTTTCATTTGAATTCTTCTTAATGTTTTCTTTGTCTGGGTTCTCTGCCTTAATGCAAATTAACTTTGCTTTTATGTAATGCCCCTGGCAGAGTTTTTGAGACTCATGGCACAGAGTCACATTAAACTAATCCATGGCAAATGTGAAAAACTGCTGAAAGGACAGTGGCATTTTGAGTTTGGTGGTTTGGTTTTTGGCTTTTCTTTGTTTTTTTTTCTTTTTTTGAGGGTTTTTTTTGTGGTGGCGGAGGGACACAAATGACACAGAGGGGATGTGTGTTGGACTGGGTAAATTTTATGTCAAGTCATCCTGCCAAGATTATATGATCTTTAAACTTGGTATCAGTAAAATAGGGATGGGACTTTTGGGATCAGCCAGCAGTTACACTGAATTAGGTATAATGTGAAACTGCACCGTGAGAAGGGAAAAGTCACTTCTGGGCATTTTAGAGAGCTGTGAAATGCCCTCCCAGCTTAAGAGGGAGCAATGAGGCTACAGGCCTGTCAGAAGAAAAGAATTTAAAGTGAGGTTGTGTCTGAGGGGAAGGCAAACCCAGTCAGTGTAGACGCAGAGTTTGATCCACAGCTCTCTGAAGTCAAATGTTTTAGTTTACGTCAATGGCCTTTGATTAGGCCCAGAGAGAGCTGTAAGATCCAAGGGCTGCCAGGCTTGGTTACAGTCATCAATACTATAAATCCCTGAGAGAGTTTCCTTACTAAACTCTAGGCCTTTTTGCTGCAGGACGCTAACTAAGGGCATGATCCTGAGCAAACTTAGTCCCATCGGCTCCAAAGGCCGTAAATTCTTTTGACCATCTTGCAGCACAGATACTCCGGTTTGCTGTAACTATTTAATACAAGCACCAGGAAGGACAAGGGAATAAGAGACAGTTCCTGGCAAAAAAGAAGCTGTTTCTATTGCCAGAACTGGAGATTCCTCTGAGAGGAGGGTGAGTTAGGAAGGCCCAGCCTGCTGTGAGCTGGTTCCAGGGGCTCATCCATAGGCACAGCGGGAGTTTGGCCAGGAGCTTTCCCTGTGCAAAGGGGAAGCTGGACCCTGACACTGCCTGAGGGAAACCTTCAGGTCCATTTTGTACCACTGAGCCCAGCAAGTGGCCCACTAACTTTAACAGTCTATACTAGTTTGTTTCACTTTTATAGCATCTTGTGAAAAAAACCTGATTTTTTTTTTTAGTTATTAAGCCTTTCTGAACTGAGACAAGCTCATGTGGAAATCCGTTCTCTTAGAAAACAGAAGCTATAACCCTCCTTGCTGCAAGGGCTGATCATAATGTTGTTGTACACTTGGGAAATCCTTATCTGCAGATCAACCTTGAAGCTCACCGTCTTACTTCCTCACAGCCCAATTTACATTAGTTGGTTGCTTGGGGTTTTTGTTTTGTTGGTTTTCTTTTTTTTAATAAATTTCATAAAGAAATATTTGCAGAATGAACAGAAAATAAATCAACACTAACAGAAAACCAGCAACTTGATTTTTTCTTCCTGCTTCTGCAAAAAAACCCATAAAAGCTCAATTGTCCTCTCAGGACTCCTTGTAAGTCTTAACAAAAGTCTCTAAAAAGCAACTAAATGAAAGACCAGGGAGTTAGCAGCAGGGCAGATCTATCACAGACAAAACAGACAAAACCCTCTTTCCTTGTGACCATATCTAGGCTTAGTTCTGATCTCTTTACTCACACTGAGTAATAATTCACACCGTAACTAGCCCCACCGGAGCTGCTAAAATCACTTCAAGTAAGACATAAGCCTGTTTGACAAATATCAGTCTGACACACTAAGGCTAAAAATCCTAAAAGCTAATTCAAATATTATTTTTGTAATTATAGGGCCTCAAAAAATTACTCTGTTCTTTGTTTTTGTTACTGTGGGTGTTATCTTCCAAACAAAGACAGGAAGTTTGTAATTTTCTTTTTTGTTTGTTTTGTTTTTCGTCTTAACATAGAAACCAGCTAGAAAAATAATATTTTGTCTAACCTATAAAATGCAATGAATATACAAAGATGTATGAAGAACATGCACCTTTTTTGACAGAGATATTAAACCAGGAAAACCTGAGGCCAAGTCTACAGTACAAACTTCTGTCTGAAAAGTACATTAGTCAGCAGTGTAACAGGACACGATCTCAGCCATTAACCCAGGCTGAGCCTACCCAGTGATTAGCCTGACTCAAAGGCCTTACTTATTTACTGCATCTTCATGTTGCTTTGCTCACCCATGTGTACGTGACAGTGACACTGGTGAGAGGGAGAGTTGCTGTGCTGCTGCAGAAGGGCACACTGTAGGGTTCTTTCCTACCTTTATAAATTGATCTGCTCTCTGTGTGTTTCTCAGAAAGCCCTTGGAGAGTTTATCCATGTTTCTAATCACATGAAAGGGAGCCGCTGGAAAGTGTCAAAAGACTACTGACAATCAAGCAAATTTTCCTGAGTTTCGCTCTAGCAAGGCTGGACACCAGCACCAGTGGAAGCACTCCAAAAGCTAATCAGGATCCTTAGGAAGGCTATTCTGCTCTTGCTTAAAATCCTGAATTCCTGCTAGTGAGTTCAGCGTGGAGATGTGAAGCCTTGGGAAGTCCCGGAGGTGCCAGCAGCGCTGTTCAATGAATGCCATTGCACAACCCCAGTGGTCCGGCCAAACTCCTCCTCCAGCAGGAAGCCTGGCAACAAGGCACTCAACCAGTTGAACAAAAACTACAAGCTTTGCACCATGCGAGCTATTTGCCAACAAGCAGTAGCCCGCAGGCTGGATACTGTTACCTAGTTATTAATGAATGCTGCTGATTAACCTTTTCAAAGCACTTTGTCCACCACACCTACTGGTGGGAACCTGCAGTGATAATGTTCAGGGGAAGCTGCTGACATCGGACTGACACTGGGGATAGTGAAAAGGCACCCCAAGAAGTGACAATGGCTTTAAGAGTTAGGTAGAAAGCAGGATAGTTCTTCTAGAGACATTTGGGAAGAACAGGGTGGGGAAGGTAAACTATTTTAAAGCTTTAAAAAAGTAATTAGAGTACAGAATTCACCATGATTTACACTATATCTCAGGCTGCTGTGCTTGATTGAGAACAAATTAAAATTTTGTTCAGAAAGCTTCTTATTATGCCCCAGAATTAAATTTGGCAGAGATCATGACACCCTCCCCCAGCTATTCTCACCCACGTTTCAAGCCCAAAATTATTGAAAGTAAGGTACTGCTGAAACAGAGACGATGGCATCTAAAGCACTCAGAATGATATGACAAGTTCCAAGGAATGTGGGGACTTGAAATCTCTGGGGGGGGGGAAAAAAAAAAGTACTTCTGTATCTATAGTTCTTTTAATTTTTAATTTATGTTATTGTTGCTGTTGTTGTTTTTGTCTGTATTGGTCATTCTTCCTAAGCATTTTGAAGCTTAGTTTTCTTTAGAATATACCAAATAAATAAGAGGTCAAGACTCTGGGAAAAGGTCATGAAATAACAAGAATCTAGGGCAAGAGCATCAAGAAATACAACATTTTGAAATATAACAAAGTTTGCACTAAGATATTGAAAGCTGACAATTAAAAGCACAGGGAATACGCAAATACGAAGGAATCAATCTTAATCGTGAACAGCAATGAAGGAGGCAAAACAAATTCTGAAAGAAAAGTATAGAAAGGACAAATACGAAAAGAAAAAGATTGCACAAAAAGCATATTAGAAGGAGGAAAAAAAACCCAAATTCAATAAATATATGTAAGAAAAAACCCCAGCCTCACTTTACCACAATAAGACTGCTTATGCATATCTTTACCCGGGGTTCTGCAGAACACTTTTTTAAACTGTTGTTTTCTCAATTTAACAGAACTGTTACTTTTTAAGCTAAAAGCATAGTAAAAAAAACCCAGAGAGATATTTCTTGCCTAGATCCTTGCTATGGCTGAGATTTCACATGACAATTGGGCCAGTTTGACAGCTTGCCGCTGTTGATTGGGGAAGCAGCCTCACCCCCCTGCTTTGTTCCCAGCCATGTGGTCTTACTCCTTCCCTTTCTCTGAAAGCGGCTCTTGTCTGACACCCCAGTAAAAAATACTCCACTCTCTTAATTAAAAACAGTATCTTTTTCTTCTGCAGATATTTTTGTTTGTTTTTAAGAAACATTTGGGAGAGATAGGTGAAACTGCTTAATAGTTCCATGAAATCTTCACCATTAAAATATTCCTGGAGCTATGGAGATGACAGACATTTGTGTTTTGTGCCTGTTCTGTTCATTCTAATAAAAATATTAAATGCAGTTCCATTCCCCTCATAAATTTTAAAAAAAAAAAAAAATGTTGCAAAGGCACAGGTTATAGCCCCCTGTGCAAACTGTACCAAGAGCGGGATATGAGAACTAAAGCGAGTTTCCCTCTGACTTCCACACTATGAACTGGCACTGTATGAGCACAGATCAAGGCAGGCTATCTGGCATCAGCTGCACTGAAGACTGAGAACAGAAAAAATTACAAATCAGCTGTTATATTCTGCCATCATTTACACTCTTACAACCTGGTTGACATTCACTGTTTCAGCAGTAGAATTTGGGTTTGTGTATACAGATTAGAAAAAAAGGAAAGTCTAAAATGAGATTACTGCTATTATTTAAATAAAGGATCTGGGGTTTTTTTCTCTTCTGTTTTGGGAAGGACAAATTTCTTTTTGAGTGGTCTTATAAAGGGATGGAAATATCTGTGTTTGTGCTATAATCTACAGACCACAGAAGGATGTCCATTACTTTGTGTTAGCCAAAAATTTTTCTTTGGGCAACATTACTGCCAGACACACAAAAAAACCCTGAAAACCCCAAACACAAAAACAAAACACAAACTTATTGCTGAAAACAAAGCTTAGTTTCTAATATTCAGCCCTGATTCTTACTCATAAAAGCAGTTTCATTACTATCTGTGGTACAAACAGGACATGGCAGGATTCAGGCTATTGAAACCAGAGATTATTCAAAAGTTAACATGTGGTTTTTATTTACAGAAACAGAACAAAAGAGACTCTAATTGAAACAGATCATTTAAATAAACCCAGCACACTGCTTATGCAGATAGTGTACTTATGTAGATACACACGTGCACGCACATGCTCACCCAGCCAGAGCTTCCAGTGTTTTCTGGCTTCTGTGTTACACACAGGGACCGAGCGGGCCCAAAACTCTCGCTGCACATTCCAGGACTTTCTGGGCATCCAGGCCCCCCAGCACAGATCTGGGAGTCACTAGGCAGGAACCTCTGCTCAGCTGCCTCTCAGGGAATTTGTCTGTGTTTCATCAAATACAGCATATCCCTGAGAAATATCTGAGGATATTTGATGAACTGATATTTTCCTGATCATTTCCCTCATTGTTCCTTTTTAAGAGACAGCGGAAATTATTTAGATTGCTTGTTAAAAGAAACAAACACAGGAAATGAAACTGGGTGAAAATAATTTCTTAATTTTGAGGGTGCACTGAGGTGGAACAATCCTTACCAAAGATAACTGAAAATGTAAACACACTGATTTCAATCAAGAGCACTTCTCATAAGAATATTTCACTCACTAGTTGCTGCCGATCCTTTTAGAGGTGTGTTACCCATTCTGGAATATGCACAAGAGTTCAAGTGTTGCATAATTACACAAAACAGGGCCTATACAAGAATATCCTGTTTTGCTTCCTGTACACTCACTAGGGTGGCTCAGCTGAATCCTTGACAACATCTAGCTCCATGAAGAAAACATCAAGACTCCTTGCTGATAGGAGGTTTTTTACCTAGAGCTTCTCAGCAGTTGGGCTGTTTAGCCCCAATGTGTAAGCAGACAATCACCCTATTGTTTACTTTCTACTCAGAAGGAGCATTACTGGTTTTCCTCACTGTCCACGGTCTCTGTAATCTTAGCAGTCATGTTCACTCAGCAGTAAGTCTAAATATGAGCTTCCCAAAGGAGTTTCAAATCCATGACATAGATTAGTATCACTGTGGTTTGATGCTATCTGTGACAAATTCCACAGTAATTAACATTTTAAACCATGGTCAATACCGAAAGTATTTGACGAGGACTCACTCTAGCCCCCAAATCGTGAGAAATTAACAAATTTAAGGGGTATTATTATGAAGTGAATAGGCTGCAGAGGACAATGTATCTTTCAAAAACCCTGTCAGCATTGCTTCATCTCATTACATATCACTATATCTCTAAAAAAAGGAGCGATTCAATTGTGTGATGGTGAATCATGAAACTTCACAAACATTCAAGGAACACACATGCCACTACAAATTAACCATTAGCACTGCATGGTATTCATCCTTTCTGTCACACACTGTGGGAAGCACGCCTTATTAGCATGGAAGCATGGAGCAATACCATCTCAGCGTACTTAACATTCGCTTACCTTGGAAAAAAGAGCACACAATTGCAGTCTTAAACAAAACCCCCAATCCTCAAAATGCTGCAGATCTATTCCTTTCCACATTTAATCCTTGGATTTAAAAATTACAAAATTGAATCCTAAATCCTTTTCTTTCCTCTCTTCCAGTTCGCTGTTTTTAACAATGAAATGTACTTTTTGCATTTTTAATCAGCTTTAATCATAAACAAGGCAGGCATCACAATTGCAGCTATTGCAGAGTTCCCGCTCACACACTTCTTTCTTGGTTTTGAATTTCAATAGTACCCTCAACTGGGGGTCTTCCTAGATCCCAGATGTCGAATTATATGGTCTGTCCTATTCTTCTTAGAGGGGCAATCCCGTTCCCTGTTAAGTTTCACAGGAATCTGAATAGCTATTCTGAAATCACCCATTTCTCCCTTAATTGTATTACAACTGAACTTAATTTTGATTATTAAGAAATAGTTTTCCTTAACAGTTTCTTAGAAATTTTTAGAAGTATCTGCTGTCTCTCTTAGTAATATGAAGCACTCTGTGCAAACACTTAAAAAAATAAATCTACATTTAGCATCATTGTTCCTGTTTGAGGTCCTGTGCGGTCTATAAAATCTCAAGAAAGGGGCCCACTTCCCATACCCATCCTACTTACATGCTGTTTTATTTAAGAATCAAGAGTACATTTTACAACCACTTTGCCATGTTAAAAAAGAAAGAAACATAAAAGTGACTTTCAGGGGGAGGGTAGACTTATGTTTTGTTTTACTAGCTTCTTTCAGAGTAAACTTGTAAAATAAAAAGATATAAATGCCAAAGAATTTTGTAAACGCTAATGTAGCAGCAAGCCGGAGCCTCCCACTGACCTAGAAGCAGAACTGGTATTTTAAAGGTGCACTGCTTTAATGTACGTTTTATACATATATGTATTTGAAATGTCATTTTCTCTCAAGTGTAACCCAACACTGTGGAATCATACTCATCTCAGAAATAACTCCTACCCACTCCTACTTCAAATAGTAACAGAGGCTTGCTGGCAGATAAGGTTAACATTGTGTAAGGTATTTAAACTAGCAGAGCAGTTCAGATATGCAGCAATGCATCACAAAAGCAAGTCATGGCCTTTGGCACCCCTCCTCATATTATTATTAATTACGTATTTCCTCATCTTATTAGTGTTTGAATGGATGTAAAAAATAAACAAAGATGCTCTAGAGGATATTACAGCCATACTGCAGCCTGACATATTTTTGGGATTAATAAAAGGAGAACCAGTACTACAAGTGAACTTTGGCTTGTATGTCCTCAAGGCAGTTTTGGTTTTGGATAGATTACATGGTCAACTGTTATCTGGATTTGGGAGAGATCATTTCTTTAGAGATATTGAGGACCCTGTTGAGCTACATGGCAGCAATCATAACCTCCCTTGTTCTTACAAAAGAAAAAAATAACCTTTTGAGGCTCAACCATATCAGCAACCCATTGAGTTACTGAATAATCTCAGACTGCTGCAGACTCAGGCATAGCTCTTAGCATTCATTATGCTATGATTTTCATTTCATAATTTACGTTTAAATCAAAGATCTAAACTCCCTATACTTATAATAGTTGTATTAGCATCATATCAGATAAGTTAGGAGCTGGAGTTCATCTAACGCTATGTGAACTTGCCCGAAAAGTTGTAGACGTGTAAAGTTACCTGAAATTTTGCAGAAGTCTAAGCTCCTAACTTCAGATACATTCACAAATAACATATCTTTAAGCAACTCTATTTCCCAAGCAGTGTGCTTTATTAGCATTATCAAAGGGATGAACTAAACTCCCATTGTTCGTGCTGTACCAGTTTACAGCAACATCTGCTGGGTAACCCAGAGCTGTAATAACAGCAACCCTGACACACTGAAGTGACAGAACAATATGAGACACGGCTATGGGAAGGCAAGGGTTAGATAAGAGGATAAGAGAAGGCTTTCACATCAAAGACTTTGCTTTGCAATGACACCTACCCTTTGCTACTGCCTGTGCCATTGATTTCATGTCCGGGTTGCCAGTTCATCTAGAAGCCTCCCCAGCTTATGAGAGTTTGTATCAGAAACAATAAAGTCAGATGGCAGTTTTGTATGCCTTGGGGGAGAAAGTAGATCCATATGCTGGGGAAAATGATAGAAAAACCAGAATGATTTCACTCTATTCCACAGTCATTTATTATTTCAGCTAGCATTTAGTTTAAGTGCACCTCAGAGTGTTAGCACCTCAAATTTGATGGCCAAAAGTTCCCTCCTCTCTAAGAAGAAAAACGTTTAAAAACCCCTTCCCAAAACCCCTTCCCATTAGCAAGTCAATAACAAGAATATTTGGTTTGATAGTCCTGTTGACACAATAGTTGTGGCAGTATGTTTCTTGTTGTTTGTTTGGTTTTTGTGGGGTCTTTTTTCTTGTTGTTGTTGTTCGGGGTTTTTTTCTTCTTTTGTTGTGGCAGGAGTATCTTTAGGGCAAAATTCTCTGGGAGAAACACTATTAAATACTTAGCCTGGACAAAACCTTCTTGCAGAGGAAATTTCAATTGCTTTTCAGCTGCACTGTGGTTTATTGTTTGCTTTAAATCAGGCCAGAGCCTAAGCTACATACCACGGTGTCTGTCAAAAAATCATTATGGTGCAATTAAAAACAATGTTTAAAGTGGAATTCCCCCCTCCCCTTTCTCTGTCTAACTGTTGTACGCTTCCTCTGCGCCTTTCATGATTATCTGCATCAGCTCTGGTCAGGAGATACAGCTGTCATGAAACACTCAACAGATGGCAGTGGCTGGGTGATGCTTCATCCATTTTTGGATGCTCTACTGACATTTGAGCTCATGCCTTCTATAAATGCTGTCATGCCCCTGACTCTTTTTAGCCAACACAAGCCTACAATGTGCAGTGACAATATTCATCTTTCCAAAGGAATAGAGATAAATTGAAATGCCCTTATGAAAAGCAACATAAAATACTTAAATTTAGTGTCCTTTAAAACTTTTAACCATTATAGATAGATATGGCTAGAAAATAGATAGACTGATAAATTGGTAGATGGATCTCCTTTCTTACTGCTGTTTCATCCTTAAGCTATTTTATTTTTATAATGTTCTTCAGAGACTGATTTAGCTTACAAAGAACAGAAATTTCTCTCCAGTTTTAGGAAACTGCTAGGAACTTGAGTGCTTTGAAAAGAAATTGATTAGCACAACTTCTTTAAAAAGAAACAGCGAAAAGATAAAGAGTATTTTTAAGCTTTTCAGGTAGTAAAGGCTGCTTAGCCTTTAATCTGAAATCAAGTGTTAAAGCTTATTTCTAGTGCATTATTATTATATAGTTAGAGTCAAATTGGAAGATGCATCAGCTTGAGTACTGAAAGATACCAGACTGTCTTTATGGGTTTTTTGGGGGGGGCGTTGGTTTGTTTTAAAACAGCTTTATAACAGTGCCACCTAATATGATTGTTTAGTATGAAGAGACTGTGACAATCCCTGTATGTGTCCCACATAGGACACTACCTTTCATGCTTACCAAGGTTCAATCCCAGTCACTGTGGCTCCTGATACAAAAACAAACAAGAGATAAGAGATGGAGGGAGAAGAGGTGGGTAGATTCATGTACTTAATCATAGGGATTAAGAAAGACATCTTGGGAATGGCGAGTACTGGTATTTTGTCCTGACCTAGGAGTGGTGGCTACATTTTTCTCATGCTGTTTCCAGTGCAACTCATTCTAAATGCAAGATGTTCAGAGACTATCACTGCAAACGCAGATGATGTGTTTAATTGCAAACATTTGATGATACCCTTCCCTATGAGGCCTATTTTTTCATGCTGTTAAGAACAATGTGCTTTACAAGTTAATTTATACCCTAACAGTGATGAAAGAAAATGTCTGGTCTACGCTGCTTTGCCAACAGTCCTTGCTGAACAGCCAGGAGATATTTAACCAGGTACTTAAGTAAGCAAGACACACCCTCCGGTGTGATGAAAAGGAAACTAAAGTTAGGGAGGATGATCTAATTCTTCAAGCCTAAACTTATATTTAGCACTGGAAGTATTAGCAGAATGATGCCATGGCAGTATGAGGGTACAGGGAGAAGCAGGACTCACTTCTTACGGCTGAGCAATAGATTGTGTCCTGTGTGAAGTTATGCAAGCTATTGAGATCTCATAGAAACTAACTCCACAACAACAAGCACAACTTACTATTTGCTAACACTAGCCATGTTTGGCTACCACAGAACACAGCTGACTGATATAACTGCTTACAGATTTCAAATTAGTCAAAGGACCTTCAGATTGCTATCTTTTCTATCAGGTTTAAGGGCAATGGCTGGAGATAGGGCAATTTCAGTCACTTTTCATACTGTATTTCTATTACCCTTCAGCTATTAGGATGGTAAGGGAAAGGGACTCTCAGTCTATATCTGAGCCTGTAATTGATCAGTAGGATCACAGCCACTTATTTTCAATATAAACTACATGGTCTGCCTCTACAAAGGCTTCATTTATTGAGTATTTGATTGCCAAATTGCACCTCTAGAGACAGCAAACTACCAAGAGAATCTAAAGCTGACATCTTAACTTAGCAGTGCCTATTGTTTTGTTATTCTTGGGCTTCACAGACAACATCCTTGCTAGATCAGAACACTCAGATATGGCCAACTAATCTGCACTAAACAATTAATAAGCCTTTAGACCTCAGAGAGCAACAAGAACATACAGGGTTCAGGCTTGGCACCATCACATATATAACTGTATGTCTGAGCATTAGAAATGAAAGAGATGCTAACGTAAATCAGAGGGTTAATCTTCTTTCTCAGTACTTAGAAGTCCTCTGGATCCTATTTTCACTATGTACCCACACCAAGAGTGCACACAGCGATTCTCATGAATTTCTGCCTTTAAGACAGCACAGTTCTCTGATGCCTCAGCAAGTATCAAAGAATATG
Source organism: Pachycephala philippinensis (assembly GCA_013397055.1). NCBI lineage: Eukaryota > Metazoa > Chordata > Aves > Passeriformes > Pachycephala > Pachycephala philippinensis. Next base: position 1,188,755 of record VWZT01011431.1, on the reverse strand, counting down.
TAATATATGCATTTATCATAGTTTCACATCCCATTAAATACTCTCTTATTTAAATACTATTTATCTCATGTTGAAGAAAAGTATGTTCTCTAGCTCTAGCCATATCATTTGGTATTTTGCTGATTTGTGCCATTGCATTCATTATCTAATATATGAAAAGAGTGAAGTAAGAAAGTATGGTTCTTTGCAGCACTGGGTTCTGCATTTAGAGGCTCTTTTGTACCAGTTCCCGACACTTTATCTTACATCAGAAAAAAGAATAAGAATAGAGAAGTAACTATAGCAGGATTTGGAACTCTTGTAACTTCTAAACTTAAGCTATGGAGAAGTCTGCAGTGCATCTGTGTAGGTCTGGATAGTATTACTACTTTGTGAAGCATTTCCCATCCCATATGTTTATCTCACACAGTTTCATGGAGCTATATTAATGAGTGGAACATTACTAGTGGTTATAGTTTCATTCGAAGTTAAAACATCAAGAACCACCTGTTGCATACTTCATACAAGTAACAGCATACTGAAAGTTTTCATATAAATTCTAGCCATAAGTCACCTCATAAGACATTGATTTTCCTTGTAAAAAAGGGTAAAAGCAATCCTTTTCTTTCATATGTACATGACTTTGCCTTATTTCAGCATCATTAACTTGGGGAGTGGGCATTTCGTGGTTTTCTTGTCTTTTGGAATAGATGAGGTTACAGAAGTTTGAGCTGAGAGCTACATGGTAATGGTTACTTCTTTTGTTATATAATTCTTGACTACATAACAATATAAAATGATAAAGGACTGAGAGCAGAAACACTGGAAAAAGCAGTAACAAACACCCTGCAAACACACAAAACAGCAAAGCTGAGCAAAAAAAATCTTGCTGCAAAGATTCACAAGCCACAGCTGATCTGTTTGAGCACTCTGAGACTACACACAATAGGGAGCTTTCCAGTACTAATCTGTTGTGACATTTTATAGAAAGTAATTCTTTCAGACAAATAAAGGTCTAGTTTGGAACAATTTTTATTCAGGCCATCAACATCATTCCTGATTTGATGTGATTTTCAAATAGCATATGTTTTTCTGTTTGTGGTCTTCACATCTTGCATAAAAGCAAGATAAAACTAGCAAATTCAGCATTCACAAGAAAGCCGAGATAGCGGGCAGGTACAATTTAACAGATTTTAAGGCAGGACAGTTGCATAACAGGGAGAATTTTGAACAAGAGCAGAGTTACCAATTTCTATGTATTTGGTATATGGATGTCTATTCACACATATGTACACACTTCAGGAATTTTCGCATAAAACTGTTTTATCACTTCTTCAGCTGCCTGCATGCTGATCATCAGTAACTGGCTAAAACCCTAAAAAAAAAAAAAATGTTGTTTGAGAGGGTTTTTTTGTGTGGCTTGAGGCTTAAGTAGTAGCCCTTCTGTCAATGTTTCACTGTGTTATTCTGAAGAGCAACTCTTTGCATGTGAGGAGGCAGACACTGGTGATTTAGGCAGGCCAACACAGTGCAGTACTATTACTCAGCTGATAGTTAATGATTTCCCATTTAATACAGTTCATTTTTCATAACCCAGGGTTCAAACAGAAGCAGCTGCTATTAGGGATGTAACGATATTGAACTTCAGACCAAAGGCATAGGAGAGCTCCTTTTATAGCTCTAGCTACTGGACCCATCTGGCTCTTCACTTAAGTACTGCAAATGAAGGAGAGAAACACTTTGCTTCCCATCAGCGGGGTCCTGAACAGAATACACAATTATTCAGAATAAAGGCTTTCCAGTAAAAACTAGCTGCATTAACAGCACATTCCCTAACTTTTGTGGATGAAAACAATTTAATCCACTTTATTATCTAAAGAACATTGATGAAATTAGAAGCATATAAAAAAGTGAAATCATACTTACTTTGAATAATTTTTAATACCAACATCCCCCAAGTCTCATTATGAGAAAACTGGGTCAGTGTTTCTAAACCATTTTCTTCCAGAAATGAAATATTAATTTTTTTATTTACTTCCCCTTTGAAACAAGAAGGGGATAGAGAAAAAAGAGAGTTTTTAGATTTATAAGACACAGCAGAACCTCATGTATGTTCTCCTTCTGGAAACTTTCATTATTGAGGCATGAGGCTTGCTGTTCCCCAATACCCCAGCTCTGAGTGCTTTAAGTAAAATAGTATTCCCCTTCTCCAGCAAACTAATTAAATGCAAGCCTTTCGACTTACTTTACATTTTTGTTTCCATCACTTTGAGGGAGACAGCCTTCAAGTGCTAGAAATGTTATCAAACTGCTTACTTTTAAAAAAAAGATCTTTTAAATAAAAATCCTTGCCTTGTGCAATAATCTTCTATTTTCATTTCTGTTGTGGAGATCTGACAGAAAGTAGATTATGACAGAACTACATTTACCTCCAATTTCTACCAACATCTGTAAATTAGGATTTGCAAGAAAAGAAGTGGATTATGTACTTTCATTACAATTACAGGACTACAGAACAACAACTGTTTCCTAGTTATGATTATAGCTAATCCTTTCATTGCCCACAGTGGACCAAAAAAATTTTCTATCTTAAATATAATAGTAGGTGTCTTTTGTTCTTGGCAGCTTTTAAAGCAGATGTATCCAGGCACAATGCAATTTTAAAACAGAGGAATCGATGTCAGGACTGACATGCAACTTTACATCTTTTTGGGTTCCCTCCACATCTGAGAATACAAAATCACTCTGCAATTATTATAGAATTAATTCTCAATATTGACTATAATTTTGGTGTTATTATTTTTACTTTTGAATTAAGAACATATGGCAGCAAGCATTGCTAGAATTTATGTCCACATGCTAAATCAGTTCTGGATGGGTTTTCCATTCCGTGTTATACCCAATATTATTATCATTCTAGAACACTGGGAAAAGTGGAGTCAATTCACCTCCCTTTTCCATAAACTCCCAGTTTTCAGTCCTTCCTTTTCCCCCAAGAATACTAACTCCAAAGTGCATCATTTCACTCAGATATAAAAATTTATAAGAGAATTTTATAAGAAACTTGGAAAGAATTTTGCTAGATCTAACGTTTATTCTCAACTATCAGAATATCTTTTTGTAGTCTGGGTTGATTCTCAAAGACACAACTTCCAAGTGTTGATTTCCCTTAAAAGTTATACAGGATAACCACATACAACTCCTTGCCAAGCTTTATCAATTTTGTATTTCCAAAATCAGGTTATGTTAAACCTGGCCTTTTCCCTTGTATTTTGTAAGCATCTGCCTGTCCTGTTTTTCCCTTAGACTTCATCCTTCAAGCACACTTACAAATGAACAATTGGGGAACCACTGGGATGTTTCTTCTTTGAAGAGATACTATCTAATAAATATTCCATTTAATGCATGTAAGTTTATGAAGTTTTATTCAACATCCTCCTTGGTTTTTCCTCTGGTAGCTTCCAAAACTCAAATGTTCTTAAAAAGCTTTTTCTTTGTGTGAATAGCAGTTTCCACTGGATAACTGTGGTAAAAGAAGTACTTATATTTGCCAGTGTTTGTAAACTAGGACTGGAGAAGAAAGCAGAGCCTCTCCTCCTCCCTGCTGCTTCTTGGCATCCCAAGGGTCTTACACAGCCAATCCTTCCATGCAAGATGGACTAACAAACAGCTTAGTTCCTGTTTTATAGTTAGCCTTGTTCAAAACTTCAAAACCTGCTCAGGTGATCCCTAGCTCTTGGAGCACCTCAAGTCTGGAGGCATTTTCAAGTTAGGCAGCAGAAGTCCACAGATGCCAAAAGAGTTGTGTTTTTTTCTTTCACAGGGCAGGCAGTGCTGGGAGTCCACACAGGGAGTTGTGATCTTTCAGATTTCTAGTCAGGGAATTCATGAAGTTCCTTACAAAGGAATTGAAGTACCCTGATACCCTAAAGATTTTTAAATTTTCCTTATGGAGAAGGACTCCAAGTTCTAAATCCACAAATCCTTCTGATTCAGCAAAACACCTTCTCACACACCCAACACCTTTGCTTTGTCCAGGGTTCACAGAGCCCTAACTGCTCTGTGAACATAACTGCTTAGTTCATGGGAATTTTGGTATTTTCCAGATTTTGCTTGCCATGGTTAAGTACCTTCAAGCTGCATTTTTGAAGTAGGTTGTTCCCAGTTTCCTATCTAGATGGGTCTAGTAGATTTATATGTAAGAAGTTACTTTAAAGGGGAATATCAAGTTTACATACAGATTATAGACTGATTATAACAGTCACCAAAACCAAGTCATGGCTGAGGTCTACTTATGTTGTCCTCATCACAAAGAGACAGCAACTTAAAAGAAGAGAACTTAATGTCTCATACATCGGGAGTAAAAACGCTGAAACTATTGGATAAGAGTAGGGAAAAAAGTGCCACAGGGATAGAAATAGTTTTGCTTTTAAGGGCCTAAACACTTAATTCCAGAAGAAGAATCAAGGCTGCAAATGCCATCTGGTAAATAGTACCCATGACTGGGATTACCTGTTGCAAACTGAGACGTAAATACACCCGTATGGTACAATGAGTAGGTGTGAGCTGGGAGAGAGCGTCTCAGCATTAAGTCACCTGGTTTGACACACATACCAGCTGCCACCCTGTGACCAGGATTGTGTATGCCATTTATCAGGGTCTCCTCCTATGCGCATTTCATTGGCATAAGTATGGACTTGTTTTTGTGATAGCGGCAGATGCTACAGAAGGTGGGAGAGAAGAGAGAGACTATTCCACAGGCACATAGGCTATGAGCCTGGCAGAATAACCAATCCAGCCCCCAATTTTTCCCTTTTAAATTCTGTGACCTTTCAGAAGAAAGAAGCAGGCCAGGAGAATCTGGCAGGCCAGGCAGTCCACATGCATAGGCCCGACCTATCTACGACAGAGTAATTTATCTCTTAGCGTACTCAAATTCTTCTTCAGACACCTTTTCATTTGCTAATGCATTTCTTGTGTTGATTAAATAGTTTTGTAGTTGTAAGAGAGACACTGTCACACTTCACAACCCTGCTACACTGACACCAGTGTGTGGGCAGGCAAATATGAGTCATTCCTTCCCGCATACTCAAGTCTAGCTCACTTTTCACTAACGTCAGAGCATTTCTTGAACCTCTCAGTACTCTTGTGCTGTGTTTTATTTTTGCCAGTTGCATCAGCTCTAAATTATCCAAGTCTGATTTTTCTGCCTCTATTTGAAGTTCTTAGATCCTACTCCTAAGAACTATTCACCTGTTCTTAGCAACATTCATGACATTTGCCCACCAAATATATATTAATATAAACTCACAGACTAAGCTATTATTCTCTCCCCATGAAAACAAAATAAAATTACTAGGCCACCATATATCATGTAAAGCCTTTCTAGAGACTTTGTCAAGACAAACTCTTTTCACCCAGATTTCATTAAAAATAATTTTTCATTAAGGTATATGTGATTTAGTAAGACTATTAAGTGATACCGTTTTGATTTTTTTAAAATAGAGCCTCTGAAAATTGACCAACAGACTAACTAGTAAATATATATAGCATAGTTTTATAAAGAACTACGTCTTGTTAGCATTCTTTTCTCAAACTTTTAATAACTTTGCAATCAGGATTTTGCCCACTGCTCCACTACTTCTTCCTTTATTTTTCTACAAATAGATATTAAACACGAGAACTAGAACTACTAGAATTACAAGACAAGTAGCATGCTTTTCCATTTTCTAGGAGAAAAAATGAGTCCTGAAATAAGCTCAAATCTTCAAAGATTGTTTTGTGCCCAAAGAACACAGTTTCTTAAAATTTATATGTGCTAATGTTTCACCCAAATTAATTATCTATGTGCTAATTTTATGCTAAGACTAAAGTCAAAAGAGAATTTTATTGGTATTATACTCAAAAAAAGTAAAGAGATAAAATGGTGTTTAACATCCTAACATATAAGATCTACCCTTCTCTCTTCTAATAAATTTACTTTCCCAAATAGTAACTACTGTAAGTTTCTGGTACTTCTCAAGGAAAAGGAATTGCTCTATAGTAAGATTTCTAGGAAGCAAAAGGGAAAGTAAGGGTATTTAATTTTTTTTGGCAATGCCTTCTCTTCAGACTGACTATTTGAATCTTCACGCTAAAATGTGGCTTTTGATAAAAATAATCTGACATCTCAGTTTCCATAGAAGACCTCAGTTCTGTTGCTACCTCCTCCAAATATTAAAATCGACCCATGACCTCAATGACAAAAGTACAGACATTGGAAGAGAAGAGGATCATAATTAAAATTGACTGTGGGGGAAAAAAATGTGTGTCCTTAATTACACTTATGCAAAGTATTTACAGGCCGAACGGAAGACATACTTGCCTCTTTCATATCAGATTGTTTCTAAGGAAGAAGCTAGAAGTATTTGTTTGGCAACCACTTATTTTGTAATGAGGTCAGCATGTTCACTTCATTTGTTTTTCTCATTCTAATAGTTAGTCCCACACCTTCAACTAAAGGCCAAAGACTATTATTCCACAGTATTAGCAAGAAGATTATGAAAATACAGAACAGAGGTTGCTTAAGACCATAATACGATGGACAAAGGCATTTGACAACACTGAAAGTTAAAAGATTTATAGCTAATGGTAAGTATTTGATTACACACAAGCACTATTCCGTAAATATATGTAAATTACTTAGCATAGCTGTATTTGTAATAATTTACATTTAATCTGGCATTTCTCATATGCTACCTACAGTAGATAATAACTAATATTGTTTCATTATACTTAAGAGCATAGTGCTTTGGGAAAAGTTTGTTTTGTTTCATATATACAAATTCACATTACTAATAACTTAGGAGGTGTCCTTCGTCAGTGCTGGACGGACAATGACTTGCTTATCACGCGCATTTTGACTGAGGAATGTCATTTGTGCAGAGGAAATTGAATGCAACAATTTTCATCTCTAGCTGACAAAGTGTTACCTTGGAAATACTGCAATTTAGTAAAAGCATTACTGGTCAGTAGTGACCGGATAAGAGCAATATGGTCAGGCAGGCTTTCAGATGCCATATGAATGGGAGAATGGGGAACACCAAAACCAACTCAAAAGACTTTTTCCAGTCCTTGAGTACTAGGTGTCAACCTCAATATGATGATCGTAGGAAGTTCTTTCTGTTTGTGATTGAATAACAGTGATACCTCTTCCTTTATTTAGGGTCCTTTCATCTTTTTAGATCAAGTGCTTTATAGGCTTTAGATGAAGATTACTCCCTCACATCCACCTACCACTGACATGCAGTCAGCCTCTGGGATGCCAGCGAAGAGTGCCAGCAGTGCCAAATAGCTGGTTCCAGAGGGGGAAGTAAAAAAGAATTAATCCAGCTGAAACTACAGGGGAACAGCAGAAAGGACAACATAATAACCCAAAATGGAACTTGGCCAAGATACCAGGCTTAACAATCACGCAAGGAGCTGAGCAACTGTTACAGTTTAGTTTTGTGTCTCATCAGCCACAATAAACCCAGCCAAAACATCACTGCTGAGCCCTGTGCTGATGAACTCATTTAGTCCTCCTCTTGCTTCTCTAAGTGGCAAGAGGTGTCATCTATTAATTTGCCAACAGCCCCGACTGCAACACCCAAGTCTCTATTGTTCTCCTTTCCAAGCCACGCACAACCCAGTTTACTTAATAGAGGATGACAAAGTCGCGAGGCGGCATGGCTAAAGAGACAGGCATTCGAGAGGATAATGATCTGTCAGCAGGGTTGTGGCAAAAGGAATTTACATGAAGATTAATCAATGTTTACAGCTCTTCTCATTTATGAGAACAAGCTGCTGTTTCTACCTGCCACCAATTCTATGATAATGACAAAAAAAAAAAAAAAGAGAAAAAGAAAAAAGAAAATGAGCTTTCCTTTTTAGCTGAGGGGTGGGAATGTTGTTCTATATGCACTGTAAATGCCAGTTTTAGTAGGTATAAATCCATAGTTACTCTTTAGTGGCAGACCAATGTTTAGCAGACAGTGGATGCATCATTTACACACTGCTTGAAAGTAATTGCAAATTATGGTAAACTTATCTGAGAAAAAAAAACCAAACACCACCAAAACCCCAAGGCCCCAGAAAAACACGCTCACAATTTGCCTCCATGAGTTACAACAGCTGTCATGATTAATGGTGGTTTGAGAACTGAAAAATCATTTATTTCAGGGTTTCTGTAATTCAAAAAAACAAGCGAGTGTGTACTTTTAAGAGGCAACACAAAATTAGAGGTGCTATGACAGAACACACAGTAAGATCTGTACAAAGTAGGCTGTGAGGAACTTCTTAATAACCTGAAAACTGGAACATGGGTTAAAAAAAATGAACTTATTGATTTCTACATCATATTTACAAGAGCCGGTGTTGTGAAATATGAATTACAGCTTTTTATGCCAGGGGAAGCCCTGAGCCCCAATGGAATCCACCCTAATGAGAACAAGTGGGTGAATGCTGCTTGCTCGCTTCACTCAGTCATTACCCAATAAGGATGATAGGTTTATGCTCTGTGTCTGCCTAATGGGAGTAACTCTCACTTCTGCCTGTTTCATTTTTTTCTTGGCCACAGCACCTGGGTAGGTGGCAGTGCAGACATTAAAGCTTGCTGCCTTCATCCTTCCCTCCTCCTACCACGAGGGAGGCTCTGCACCACATACCAACCTCAGGGTGGAACAAATCCAGGATAACCCAATTACAGGTGATAAAGTTACTCTAGATCTGCACAGCTTTCATTAAGACAGGAATCTCTCTTAGGACAAGCCAGCATCAAATGGGACTGATTTGGCATGAGCTTAATAAGCAGATCCACCAGTTGGCAATTTGTGTTTTCTCCTCTGCCTCATGGGGTTTGCAGTGCCTGCCTGCTTAGGAGGGTGGCTTCCCATGCCTCTGGGGAATGCCTGCAAGCCTCGCCCGGCTGCTTCTCAAAGGAGCAGCCTCTTTGCCCGCCCTTCCCTGTGATAAACTCCTCCGCAAACATGGAGTCAGGGCAAAACAATGGCAAGTGACAGTGACTGAACTGTATAAACATGTTGACAACTGATTAAGCAAAAATAAAACAAGACTCAAATAGCTCTTCTGCATAATTCCCGATTTGCATTACCAAAAGGGTGGCAAGACTCCAGCCACCGTTCATTTCCTGCAGCAGCCAGAATAATGCAGTTTGGAGTGCTCCTTTGCCAACAGGAATTTCAGAACTCCGCAGGGCATAAGAAAGCCTCGCAGCCGGCCACTGAGACAGCAAAGCCTCCCGTCATGGTCACAGAGGGGCAGCAGGGTTTTGTTGAAGCTGCTCCTCAGGAGACTCACAGGAGCACAAGCAGGCTAAAGGCCACAACAACAGGCAGCGGAGACACCACATATTAGAGACCTGAACAGGAGACAAACTGCAGTGCTCCAGCCGCGGTCAGCACTTCATCTAGGAAATTACCTCAGCTAAAGGAAGAACGCATCCCAAGGTGTAATAAAGCAAAAACGCATGTCTCTTGCTAGACAAAAATCAGTGAACCACTAACCCCGAGCTAAGAGGTTATTGAGATTATCTAATACTATTTTGTGGTCTCTAAAGCATTGCCACATTTTTGGGCAGTAATTGCCAGCTCTGTTCCAACAAAACCAAAGCTGGAGAGGATTTAATCATTTTGCCTTGACTGTGAGCTGGTTTGGGCTGCGTTTCTTTGGTTTGGGTTTTTTGGGTTTTTTTGTTTTACATTATAATTTCCACATGATCCAATATAGAAAATAATGCTCCTTTAACAATAAAAACAATGCCAACAAGGTCAATATTGTGGCATTACCGCAATTGGAATAAACTCTTGCTGTCAAGACAGGAGTGTTGCAGGTTGCTTACAAAGCCACCAGGTTGTATTTATGCAGAGATTAGACTGATGCTTATTTGAAGGCAGAATTTTAACTCTTTTAACATATAGGTCCAAATAAGCTCAGCAAAAATATGACCATTTTTCAGGGTGTGCAGATGCATGCACTGTTTGGCTAAAGCCATCTTCCTCCTCTAAAGCTGCTTGAAGCTGTTTAGGAAACTCAGTTTAATGGAGTATTATTGAAAACTATTAGAGTCTCTTTCCTATAAGGTAGTTGTAAAACATTCTGGCTAATACCGTAGCCACAAAATAAGTTTAGAACAGGCCACTACCTGATGCTCCTAACACGGGTGCTACAGTAGAAGGGTTTGCAAGGTCACAACATTATAGCAGTCTTGATTAATTCAGTTCTTCTGGACAATTAATGAAGGACTTTTTAATTGTTTGTTTGTTTGTTTTTAGAGAGGATTGTGCTTTCATCCATAATTTCAAGACCTCCTTTATGTGAGAAAAAGAGATTTAGATAGAGTTTTCTTCCTCAGCCAGAGGCAATGTGTTGTAATAATCCTCTCCTTTTAGCTTTCTGAAAACCGAGATGTCACAGCTTGCCTCCTCCCATGCCTACTGCAGCCGGACCAGATATTGAAACAAAGTTAAAAATAGTATTGGACCGTCTACTCCCAATCTGTACAGGCTGCTTTGTTTCCAGGTTTCTGCTTTTTTTACGAATTCTGCTAAAATTTAGGATCAGGTCAGTTGTGTCCAAAGTGTTTATGTTCAGCTGACCCTTTTTCTCAACAGTGGCTTATGCTGCCCTTTCCCTGTATACACCTTCCCCTAACTCTTGCACTCCAGTCTGCAGTGCTCAGGTGCTGTCACAAAGAGCTGTCTATCCCCACTCCTTGTGCAGTGAGTTCCATAAAACCAGCCCTGGATTTGTTTAGCTGAAGGTTTCCGCCTCCTCCTCTCCCCCAAAGCTCTTAGCACAGCCTTCCCTAGCTGGCTGCCTGTGCTGTCAGTATTATCCCCTGAAAGCACCCATATCCCTAGATTCATTCATAACCCACTTCAGATTTCCCTTGGCTACTAATTTCTGCGGAAGGATACCCTGCAGGGATATCACTTTTTCGTTACCCCACCTCAGCTGTCCTGAAAAGCCTGGACTTCCTTGGAAGCAGGAAACATAGGCTGCCTGAGGGTTTTGTGTATCTGCATAAACACCACAACTTCCTCAAGGTCAGCACAGATCCCACCATATGCAAGGAGGGGTTCTAACAGCTCAGGAAACAGCATTTGACTGCCCATGAGTCCACTGTGTTTTCTCCTAAACCATGCCATTCTTTGGTTGGTCTCCCATCCCTTGCTGCTGCTCCCACAACCGGTCAGAACAAAGTGTCCCCTGGGATTACAGACTCCGACCCTGCTCCCTGCCAAATCCAAGCCAACAACTCTCAAAAAGAAAGGTAGTGGGAAACAAGATATGGAGGGAGAGAGACAATGGTTAATGGAGTTCCCTGCAACTTCCTGTACCCGCACTGTGACAGGTTCCAGGTCCTCAGAGGATGCTTTTGCCCTACTTCTATGGTTCATTGTCAATTCTTAGAAAATGAGTGTTAGAGCCCCTGCAGTAATTCAAATAAAGCCATGAGATTATGGCAGTGATGACTCCTCACTGGGGTAATGAAGACGTTTCCATGAGAGCCATGAAATATATCCAAAATTTCCAGTTTAAAGCTAGCATGAATGACCAGTATTTCTGATGGGAGAGACAAGCTGGTAAATCAAAATAATTGTGGAAAATTACTTAAGTATCAAGAGACAATTTCACCAAGCGTTTTTATCAGTGGTCTGTCAGTTCCTGAAGAACAGCCACTAACAGTGAGATAAGAGCCTGAGATAAGAGATAAGGCAAAACTCACTTATTGTATTTGTGTGCATTTGCACACCAATGTGTGCAAGGACCTGCGTGTGTACCCACATACAAACCCCAATGCAACAAGGTCCTGAATTTAGCACACCTATCTAGTGATGAGGGTTTTCTTCCTCCAAATTTCTGAGGTAAATGCACATTATCAGTGTCTACGCTGACACTCTGGAGTTTTTTACATTTAATTGGCATGAAATCTTTGGAGCCCAGCTTTCTTATCTCTATTATACAAATGTCGTAAAGAAACTGACAGCAGATCTCTAACAGGCAAATAAGTATGACCAGTAGAAATTATTAGATTTCCACGTTCTTTAAAAAGCAGAGTTATTAGAGAAACTTCATTTAGATTTCTTTGAAGGAAAGAAAAACCTCTTAAGCCATGAAAATATCTGTTATTGTTGAGAAAAGTGAAGATCTAATTTGGACTGTAAATAACATACTGACTTTTTTTACTACTTTTTTTTTTTACTACTTTAATTCTATATTTCTGAAAAAAAAAATTTCAGAAGTGAGAAAGTGAAAAAATTGGAAATTCTTGATTTGCTAGGATATACCCCTTCTATCTTAGAGACCAACTGAATTTCTCTGTTTACACATCCACAAACACTTATTCCACTTTCGGATCTTACTTTGGCTGAAGAAGATATACAATCCATAATACAGTTTGTTGTGGCTTGACATATCACATAGATGAATATTTTGATCTGCATTAGCTAACCCTGGAACAAATTATTTAAAGTTAATGCTGACTTTGATATTCTGCCTTTGTATCTTCACCACTGACTTGAAGCTATTCATAGAATGCCCTTGGATAATATGACAGATTGTACATGAATTCAGCCCAGAATAATTTTGAAGGCAGTAATGACAAAAGAAGGCTGTCCTAATCCTGGACTTTTTTTTTTTATTACAGAAAACAAGTATCCAGTTTTTTCTTGCTGTTAAAATAGCCATGGAATAAATCACACAAAGCTGAAGTCTGGCTGTACACGTAGCAGTATACATTTACTGACCACAGAGAAAAATCTGAATACAAATACTCCAGTCCTATTAAACTCTCAATAAATCACCTTGCCTAAACTTAGGCAATCATTTATAATTATTAATAAAATGGCTTAATATTTAGTCAAACCAGAAACTGAAGACACAGATCCCAATATGTTATTCCTTACTCTTATTAACTACAGGCAAAAGGCACTGGGCAACCTTTGAGTTGCATCTTTTAGGAGAGGCAGCGCAAGGAGAAAGAAGGGAAGGAGATTTGAGACATCTTACAACAAGCTGTTTGTATTTTCCTAGTGCAGAACTAAGGCAGCCCTCTTAAATTTACAGCAGCTCTTGAGGATCTTAAAAGGAAGTTTACCACACCTCTGTGGCTCAAGATATCATTGCAAACACCCATCATACCATTAGTCCCAGGCTAAGAAAAGGGAAAATGCATCTTTTGTTCCACTCCAAAACTTTATTCTGAGAATACCATTCAGGGCTTTGTGAGCAGAAGAGAATTTTTATAAAAACAGGAAGAAATAAAATAGCCAGATCATCTAAGAGACTACCTTCTTGTAGGGAAGAGTCCACACAGAGGTACAATTTGAACTGTTTAAGTTCAGGTATCAGAATACTAATCATATGAAAAATTAAATTTAGCCAAATGACACCATAAAAAACTCCAAAAATGTGAATTCTTTCATCTACAGAGAAAAAACAATAAATCTGAGAAATGCCTTTTGTTGAGAACATACCCTCCCAATCCATCCAGAACAAATACATTCACAGCAAACAGTGCAAGGGATAGAAAATACACGGCCTTTTTCTCCCAGATTTCTCAAAGAAGAAAATAATGAGGCACAGGAAGACAGATTTATGTTGTTTCATGAGACAGTGTTCCCTTTCTGCCTCTCTTAAATTTGCTTTACTTCTAAGAACAATAAAAAGTCACTGAAGAGTTGACAAAAGGTTGCTCACCAGATACCACAGAATTAATCAATGAACAGGGCATAGGACTGGATTTCAAGGAACATAGTTTTACTCTGGCCTTTTTTGTCAGTTATTACACCACTCTGTGCCTCAGTTTCTTTGACTATAAAGAGGATTAAGTCTTAGAAAGCCATTTCGTGCCCAGGGAATGTAAAGTGCTATCATGTTCATGTTATAAATGGAAGAAAGTTTTGACCTTTAAATGCAAGTCTTCAGAAAAAAGAAACAAAGACAATGGTCTGTTTATTTGAAAATAGCCACTTTATACCTTTAACATCCCAATAAAAATACAGAATCAAAGCCTGGTTTTGATACATGTGTGGTATTACAATCCCTTGTTGCTGATCGTACTTTTTAATGTTAAGAGCGTGGTGGCTAACTTATATTTCCTCTGGGTGCGTTCCCATATTCCTCTCCACTTTGGGAGGCAGGCTCCTGTTGCTGCTCAGATATGTATCCCACATCTTGTAATCATTAAGTACTCAGGGGAAAAGGAGGGGGCAAGAGGACGTTGTTTCAAAGTATGTTTCTGCCCAATTCATTTTGGCTTAATTTGAAGACCAAAGCAGAGCTCTGTTGAAGCACGTCCTTCCTCAGTCATTTATCATGCTTCCCCTTCCCCACTACTGAGCTCAGACACTAAGCAGTAATAATACAGCTTTGGGTAGATTAGAGAGTAATTTCTCTGCTCATTCTTATTCTAATTTTTGTTTAGATTTTGAAACTTTCTTAATTGTTACAAATGTCAGCAGATTGGCAACATAAAGGTAACAGCAGAATTATTAAACTGCTGGTTTACCTGGAAGCTAAGTGTACAGAAAGAATATTCTACTAACAGCTTTAAAGAGCAGGCAAGAACCTAACTCAAGTCTTCCCACTATGGGGAAGGAGTAATAAAAGAAAAAAACCTAAGAATTTCCATCCGTGGGATGATGGGATAGAATCAGTGCCAGCCAGTCCAGACCTGATAAGGGGAATGGACAAAGCAGCAATTTTCCCACACCCACCACC
>VWZT01011431.1:1121761-1173867 GCA_013397055.1 Pachycephala philippinensis | reverse complement strand
TGTGCCAATGGTGTGAACCTGTTCCCCCCAGGAACAGGTTTGTTCTGTTTACTGCTGGCAACACACACATCCCTGTAAATAGCTGCATCCCTCTCACCAGGCAAAAATATTGTTCAGCAGTGAGATTGAAAATATCAAAGAAATCATTCTTTTAAGAAGACCAACTTGTCCCTCTCTCCAAAACCAATGCACTGCAAAGGCCTACTGTAAAAATTCTTGTTGAACGGGGCCTCTGTGCTCATTTGCCAATAAATAGGCTTGTTTTTTCTTCCCTGGTATGATGTGTTTATGCCAGTAACACGAAATACCATCAATAAATAAACCAGAGGGAAAAAATTAGAGTCCTTTAAATTAAACCAGAAAGATTTTCCTGATTGCTTATACACTGTGCACTGTGCATAGAAAACAGGCAACGACCTGCAGAACATGTCTATTCTGAATATGTAGTTATTAAAACTGATGGTGTTTGTGCATTTTACTACCTGAGTGACTGAAAATTGATTCTTTTATCTTACTCCAGCAGGTTTTTAGAAACTATAACTGCATTCTTCCCATAACATGCCTTGAATATTTCCCCATAAGGAGAATTTAATATTTCAGATAAAAATCATAACAATTATTAAGACAACAGGCTAACATTTCTCCAAATATGATCTTAACTCCTGATAATTTGAGGAATCTCCCTCTCTATTTTTGTGTTCACAGTTTGTGCCAGATCCTCGCTGTGTAGTGAAACTTTTTAGTGTTGGACTGTGTTCATTCCAAACTCAGAATGAAACAAAGCAATAGATTTGTGGAATTGCACTACTACCCATTTAAGCTACTCCCAACTCTCTGGCACTGTCTAGTACTACTAACACAGCAGACAGCTGCCCAACCCCCTTTTCCTTTTTCTTCCTGCTGTTAAGCTACACCTATCTGTAGATCATCAAGTCTTTCTGGACTTGTAAAAAGATTTGTGCCAGACTATGTTTCTTGGCTTCAACGGTTAGCTTCCTTTCCAGAATACACATGCTGCTTTACACATACTTTTATTACTGACATCATGAGAATACATGTCTACTATGTTTAAATTTGGGTGTTAACCTGATTTTGCTTCTTCCATATGTGGGTGATGTGAGACTAAAAAAGCAAATTAAGAAGCTGTTACCTGCTTGCACCATTTTCCCCTGCTCTTTCACAGGGGAAGTGATAATCATCTGAAACAGCAGGCAGCCTCCAGTCAGGACAGTTTTCCAGAAATCTGAGTTTCCATGTATTTGAATCATATCACTAATGCAATCATATTGACTTTGCATTTTATTAAGTGATTAAAATATTACTAGACACAAAAATAGTGCCCACCCAACTTTCTTTGATTATCAGTTGGACACATTAAGAAGCAAGTTTTTAGAAGTAACTATGTACAGTTGTAGGTTCTTGCTGAGTTCTGTCTCATCAGGACTAAGTAACAGATATTTCCAAACATCAAACACACAAGACATAGGGTGGTCCCTATTAATCAGGGCACATTTAAAACTATTACTGTTGCTCCCTATGAACTTCTTGCACTATGAGAGTTTCTAAAAAATGGTCAGAAATAAGCAGTACCTTGTATAAATCCACATTCTACTGAGCGAAACCAGATGAGGACTCAGACATTCAAACAGAAGATCCCGGTGTTCTCAATGAGCCATACGGGAAGGTTTATTTAGTTTATTTCTATTCAACACTCTCTCCATACAGACTATTTCTAAGGATCTCACTACATTTGCCTAGACTGGGAAGCTGGAATTGGATTTAGGTCCCAGAATGGGCCTTTTATTTATCACGTTCTGCAACCACATGAGTCCAACCCATTTATTTCCCAGACCACATGATTTATGGGATCAAGCCTAGATCAGCCTGTGGAAGACCAAACTCCCACTTTTTGCAAGAGAAGACTATCATTCTGTACTATCAGAATTTATTAAAAGGAGGAGATATTTTTCTTACTGTCCTTTGGAAAGTTACTCTATGAACATTAAGAACATACGCAGTTGGGTGTTTACGGGCAAACAAAGCTATTTCTATGGCCATGATTAGACAATATGAAATGCTCAGCAGCAAAAGTGCTTTAAATTTTCTGTCATGCTTTTATTAACCTTCCCCTTTCCCAGCTCTTTCTTGTAAAAATATTGTGCCAAAAAATCTAGATCAGTTCCCAGGTTCAATTCTCTCATGCTGATATTGGTGCAGCTGAGAAAAAACCTGCAAGGGCATAAACAGAGAGCAAAGAATAGCTAAAAACTGTTTACACTGCTATTGACTCCAAAGATTTCATATCAAAGTGCAGCCTAAATTTAACTTCTTATCCTGGCTTTAATCTGAACCAGCCACCCTTCTTGTGTCTGCAAAATTACTCAGGAAATGTCTGAGATTAAATTTACTCCCACATAATTCTCTGACTCTCCAGCTCTGGGACAAGAGACATGTAAGAGTAGCCCTTCTGACAATGCTTTAACATTTCTTTCTCCGGTAAATTGTTGCAGTGGGAGGTAGCAGGAGCATATGAAAACAAGGAAGACTGTTTAAAAGGAAACCAAATTCTTCCCATATATCTGAAATTAACAGGTGAGTACTGGGTTAAGTCTTGGATTAATTCTGCTCTGCCCTGCATTAACACACAGGATTTTCCTTTTACATGGACCACCTTGCCTGGTGAATACCTGATTCCTCAAACTAAGCAAAAAATTTCAGTAATTCATTAACTTGTTTCCTTGAATTTGTGGGGAGGAAAAGAATTCCATAGGAAAGTATAATATGAAATAGTAATACAAAGTATTAGTATTATGACGAAATTAGATTGCTGTTTGAAGATTGATGCTATGGTTCCATTATACATAATATAGGTTTTTTATGGTAGGTTACCTAAGGACTGCGGAATAACACAGATTAATAGGGTATTAGAAGCTAGCAGGATCTCAAATATAAAATGGATTATGGTAGGACTGAATGTTTGTGGTTGCCAGGCTATTGGAGTACAATCCAGGAATAAGTTGAGCCAGTACTACCTGTACTATGGCACAGCCTCTTTTTCTTACCAAGAAAAGACTCATGGAAACTCAGTTTGAATTTAAACAAATTTAAATCTGTACCCATTTGAGATCTTGTCACAAAGACAGAAAACATGTCAGAGGGCAACATGTAATCTTGGAAGTGTTACCGGTCAGGCAATATTGACCATGAGATGAGGTAGCTCTTCATACAATTTAATGGAAAGCATGGGAGTCACAGTTCAAAGAACCATGTTTGAAAGGATAAAATTAGGTAATTCTTCCTAGCTACAATAATGTACTGAATCTCAGTTAAATCAGCTTCTTCACCAGGTATGCAACTCTCCTCTTTCTCTGTGTCAACCCCTCCCTGCCTCCCTCAATTAAAAAAAAAAAAAAAAAAAGCGCCAACACAGAAGTATTCCGCTATATCTAAATTCCCAAATCCTGCAGCTTTAGAAGACCTTCGTTTCATCCTTCTTTGTATTACAAACTCAAAGGCAGAACTAATAAAAAGAAATCAAACAAGATGATGCTATCTGTTTCCCACTGGACTTAGAAGTACTTCAACTCAACCACAGACCCACATCACATTACTGGGCAAGGCATCTCAAATAACAGACTCCTCTAGGGAGGACAGAATAAGTCTTCTGTTGCAAATTTACCTCCTGCTTATTTAATGCAGACTGCTAAACCCAAATATGCCCCTTTTTGGAATGTGGGATTAGTTCTGAAATGCCACTCTAATACAGATAATTCTTTCTTGCCTCCTTGAGGGTTTATCTGCCAGGCTGGATGCTTGGTTAGCATTCAGCTGGTCTTCTGGCACTTGTGAGTGGAAGTTGGTAAAAATAGATGAGACTGGGTTGCAGAGGAACCCTAGGGGAAAAAAGTATTATTGAATGGCATGTGAAAACTCAATTAAATTTATGCCCAATCATTTTCAGTATATGAAAAGAAAACCTGAAGCCAAATGCATGAACTCCAGTTCTCTAGAACTATCAAACTTCTGTGTTAGCTATGCCTGCTTTCCATATATTATGAATCCTCAATTCCCCTACCCTAACAGAAACCAGACAGTACCAATCTAAAGATAATGACTGAAGTCAGCATGCAAATAATGTGCTGATAAACTGATCAGTGCTACATGGCTTACATTTCATCATCATCAATCAAGCCACTAGGCAGAAACATAAAAGATCTACAACAGAACAGAAATCATATTGATGTCTTCCAAATAAGGACTGTTTACTTTATCCTGATATTGAGAGATACTGCTCTTATTTGGGTGTTGAAATATTCATAATGTGTTGGTGTACCTTTGGGTTGACTTTCTGGTAAGACCTGAGATTTTTTTCCATTAAAACAAAATCATTTTGCTATAATAATTTGACTACATAAAGCTGTCCTGACACTCATATGCTAACTATTTCGAAATGAAACAATATTAAAATATTGCATGCATTTTCCCAGTATCCATACATAGATCCTTAGAGCCAGCAGTTATTTACAAAAGAAAAAGAACATCACATTAATTAGTTCTGGAAGCTATCCATTTTCATACTAATAACTGTACCAAATATAATATTATGTTGTATTAGGAAATATTTTATAAAAATGTACTTTCTGCAGAGTTGGAAAGAGGTTATTAAGTGATTTTATTTGTAAGAAACCTGATAGCTAGAAAGAAAGTAAAATATTCTGATACTTATGTGTCATGAATGGCTTTTAAAAAGCCTGGAAAAATAATCCTTGACTGAATTTTTGAAAAAAACATCTTTTGATTTGTACTTTCAGTTCAACTGTACAAATATTATTTTCCAATAATTAAAGGCACTTTGGAAAGTTATTTCCAAAACTTGTAGCTGCTTATATTACATGCACAGATCCAAGTTTCTAATTCATATCTGAAATGAAATCTTGCCTTAACTGCTCTTGCATAAAGAAAAATCAACTACTCCGATTGAAGCTTTTACACATCTGAAGCAATCAAGAGAATAACTACATGACCTTAACTTGTCTATAGGACAGAGCACACCTAAACCCCTTCTACAAGAATATCAAGAGCTAACCAAAGCCCTGTGTCTCTAAGCCCGGATTTTTGAACAGGTTGCCCATGTGAAAATCCAAAGAAGTCAGCCCATGTACCATCTATTGCTCCTCTGAAAATTAGCAAAGCCTTTGAGAAACTTGACCTTAATCTTTACGGTCGCTCTTTATGAAGTCAATAAATGGTAACACTTGCACTTCTACTGCAAACACTGAAGCACCTATAAATCATTATAAGAAGCATCATTTTACTATAATCATAAAACAACCGACAAGAGAGTCTCATTAATATTTTGATGTTGTCATTGCCATTTCTGATCCTTGGTGAAACAAGTGGCCAAGTTCTGTTCTAAATAAGCAAATTTCTTCTAAAGCTTTAGGTGCTGGATGCACAACCCCACCCCTGTTACCAGCAGAGAGCTCTTGCTGCAGGTGATGCTCCCCATGCCCCGCACCCATCCCAGCCTGGTGCTGCCCCCAAAAAGGAGCCAGGGTGGCAGCACTGGGGGTGCTCCTCCCAAGGGCACTGCCAAAGTGCAAGGGCAGCAGGACATGGCTTGGAGCCATGTGGAAAGCCTGAAGAGCTGAGAACTGGCACATGGCTTCTGTCATTGGAATGTATGATGAAAAAACAATAAAAATACATAAAGTGAAGCACTTCACTATAACCCAGGACTGTTTCTGCCCTCAAGAATGGTTATAAGGAAAATTCCTGTTTTGGTTCAGTTAAAATCTGGTTTTAGCTATTTAAATGGAACAGTCTTTGAAGGTCTTAATCTCATTTATAATAATTTAAGACTATTTAGACACCGAAAAACCTTTGCATATCATAAGAAGCCATGCTGATTAATTCTCTAAATGTCATAGACAGTACCAGATAAACACTTTATTTACAGATTCCAATTCCAGTCCTTGGTAGCACCTTCATTTCAGCTCTAAGTGTGGGTTGTGTTTGGGTTCCCCCCCCGCCCTTGCATTTCTATTTTCTTGTTTATCTCCCTAGTGCCAAAATTAGTTCTGTAGCATGAATAACAGAACATGGCAATTGTTGATTTAATATTAAAGGAGTGACTTCACTTTTAAAAACATAAAAAGAAAACAGTTTTAAGACAGACCAAGGAAGAAAAATCATAGTTAATAAAACCACAATATGATTTTAATGCCTTCAAAGGCATCTGTAAAATAGCTAGTGTCATTTTAAAAAGACTTTTGAAAGACTTGTGTCACAACATTGCTGAAGCCACCAATTTTAAATAGATTTACTTGTAAAGTATAGATCAACTTTCTCAAAGAAAGTGTTTTTCTTATTTAAAGAAAAATAAAATCCTACATTATCTAACAAGACATGAACAAACAGGTCACTATCAAAATTTACAGATACATTCCATTTTTGTAGGAAATTGATAGCAGTGACTTCAGTCTACTTAGTGTGCAACAGCACTTTAATGAACAGTGATACTCTGAAGGTCTGTGTCACAGATAACACGGATGAAAATATTACTCAGACAAGATTGAGGTATTTTTCCTTAAAGATTATTTTTCTTTTTTAAACAGCATGGCAATGGAAGAGACTAATCTAATGGCTTAAGCTTTAACAAACAGCACTTCCTCCTGTCCCATAACTTCTGCTAATGTGACAAAGAACAATTTCTATCACACCATTTGCCCAAAAAAATCCCCCAAAACTTCAATTAAAGTCATATATTCTAGAGACCAGCTAAATATATGGAAATATTATTAACTTAGAGTCTTTGTTGTTTCTGGCAAGAATTGTAAAAGTGGTGTCTGAACCACTTCATTTCACACAGAATAAAGCAAGTTAGGTATTTCTTTTTTCAGCGGGTCAAAGTACAGATAATATTGAGAATAACTTCTTGGTACCGTTTGGTGTGCAGAAGATGTTGCATAACCAGTGACACCCCCATTTTGAGGAAACCATCCAGGAAGTCTGAACAACCTTCTATTCATCGGTATTTTAACAGCAACAAACACAGTAATAATGAGACTGGAAAAATTTAAAATATATAAGTCCAGTATGAAGCCTGGTCCAATCCTTCCTACAAGATATATACTCTGCACTTGAATTATACACATTTTAGTGATGCTTTATTTAATGTATTTTTCTTCCATGCACTTTCTCTGACAGTTCCCTTCTCCCTCCACTCTCCACCCTTTATTGGAAATAAAAATCAATTTAGCCTGCCTATGCCCTTCTCTTGGAGAAAAACAAACATTCACACATGCATCCCTTCTTTCCTGACCTTCTTCTTCCCTGCTTCATACCCAAACAAAAAAAAAACCACAACCCAGGCACACGGCTTTTCACATGAACTGGCACTTTGGAATAAGCTCATCCACGGAGGAAAACTGCTTTCAGGGTTAGAACAATAGTTTCAGTACAGTGATGGATATATTCTACCAGACAGAAGACACATTTGAATGCTTTGCAGAAAAAAATTGTTCAGTCCCAAATGGATACAAGATTCAAGTAACAGAACAATTTGCTACTCTCAAGAAATGCTGTGTTTGACATGGGAGGTGGCACATTTTGCTTTCCCTCCATTTGTGACCTTTATATAAGGTGTATAAGCACTATAAAAAGATTTAGTTGAATGCATTAATGCCTCCTTTCGAAGATTGCCATAATCTCTTTTATTTACTTTTTAAAATAAAAAAAAATCCAGTGGCAACCAATCTATCAGGTAGTAAATTACTATCTGAAAGTAGATAGTGAAATAAATACTATTGTTGCTTTGGAACATCTGGCATCTTATATGAGATGCCTTTTGCTTTTGTAAATCCTCAGTTTAGAATCTCATTCTGCAAAGAATGAATGTTAGCTGCAAACTTTTAAATAATTATTCCACATTGTGGCTTCTTACATTCCCAGGAGTAGTTAGCGCAATTATTCTTGGTCTCAAAATACACAGCTATGGTGAAGAGCTAAACTAAATTTACTCTTGGTTTCTCCTTTTGATCCTTCTTTATGTACAACATTTATATTTTTAAACGAATCTGTATTAATTCTCCTGGAGGGGGGAAAAAAAAGGTGTGAGAGGCTCATAAGCTACTTCCTATCATATGTGAGAACCAAATCTCTACCACTACAGCTCTTCCCATACAGCAGTGTTGACAGTAGCAGCTGTTATTGCAATAACTACTGCTGCAATAAAGCCATTTCTTCAAATTAGAGGATGCTTACACTGCAGAATGATCCTTTTCTCTTGTACATGAGCAACAGGAAACCTCCACAGTAACTACAGATCCAGCCTGGCAAAGGTTTTGCTGAGTGGTGAAATGACTCCCTCAAAGCTCTAGGTTTACAATCCACTGTCCAAATCCAGCAGACCACTGATTGTGAAAGAAGTTTTTTTTTTTTTTAAATTAAAGAAAAATTTATTATTAAATATAATTAAATACTGGTCTTACTACATTTTAATTCCTAATCAAAATAATACTGTGACACTTAGGAGAGAATCATATTTCAAGTCTTATAAAAAGTCTTGTACCTCTGTCATCTTGGAGCATATCACATAGAAAGTAAAAACATCTTAAAGAGTAAAAAAGCTGCAAAATGTGAACAGCTTAAGGTATAGGATTTCTACATAGCTCCAAACATTGAAATCCACAAGACTCTTGAACATACGTGTTTCCATCATTTCAGGGCTCCAGCGTTCACATTTAATGCTCCAAGTACATTCATATGACTCTTGAAGCCATTTTTTTTCACTGTCCCTGTGCATGAGGTTCCAAGAGCAGGAGGAGCTGGCTGCACAGTATTGCCAAGCCTCTCATTGGTACTCAGAGGTGAGACAGGCTTTGGGCAACCAGAGGCTTCCCAGCAAATTGCTGACAAGAGAGCAAGAGACTGGTAGGAACCTGTGTTCTACCAACTTGACTCTTTGCCTGCTGAAAACCAAGAGTGAGACTTGTTACAGACTCTCTCAGAGGTTTTCTCCAATACTGGAGTCCTTCACCACATCCCAAACTAAGTGTCGTTGACTGAAGAGACTGTGAGATTGAGGAGCTGAGACAGTTTCAACACAAAATTTGTGTTGGAGCAAATAACAGCACAGACTACTCCTGTTTTTATATGGTTAGAGCCCAAACTAACCGCAGTACTTCTGCAGGCTGGGCCAAATCTGGGCCCAAATTTGTCATGGTAATTATTAGCTGATCATTGTTATCTTCTGCTGTAATCATCATGCTTGCAATATACCAGGAATTTCTGGCTACATTTATAAACATACACTGTGTGTTTTTACAAGATGCATTGCTGGGCTTAAAGACTGAGTGGCTTTTTATTGATATTTTGGTGTTATTTACTCATTTTTCCTTGATGATGCAAGGCATAGTTCTATCATTTGGTATTTTATGAAAATTATATGCAGTGCATTTTTTCTTTACACACAACTATTAACCCAACAATACTAGTGGCAGGAAAATCTTTGTGCCAAGCACTGTTGACTATAGCGTTCTTGACTCATTGCCAAAAAACAAACAAACAAAAAAGTGCATTTCAAGCTTAAATACCAAAAAAGGACAGCTTTGAGGCCAAAGGCGCTGACAATCAAGTCCTGACACCACATCAGCTCAAGCATCACTGAATGTTAACCAGAAATTTGTGAGTACATGTGAGTACATGATCTTACAATATCTGAAGAGAATAAGAAAAAAATCAAACTATTAAAAATACAGTTTGAAACAACAGCAAAATATTTTGCCACAAACTTGGAAAGAAAAATGAAACGCTTTGTTACTACACAAGAATAAACACAGCTATACAGACAAGCAGAGATCACAGACCATATCACCAAGAATGGATCTTCCTGTGGTGTGAGGACAGGGAGGAGAAGTAGCTGTCTTTAACCACAGCCCAGGACTGCAACTAGCATCTCCTTAGCATTCTAGTATGAGCAGAGACACAAAGCTTTCAGGAGGTCAAACCATCTACCTCTAATCCCACCAAATATTTATATCTATATAAAAGTAATTAGCAAATTATGCACTATTTCTTTTGAAGAGATAATTATATTTGTATCCATTGATATTACATAATAACAGGGCAAATTTATTACCATTTACTGCACCCTAGCAGAGATTCTTTGTGGCCTTTAAATGTATGTTCATCTAAGAAGTGTTAAGCTATGGGAAGTCAGGAAATGTAGCCTGGTCTGCCATTTCACTGTGAGTTTTACAGCTAAGGTTTCCTAAGGGGATTTTGTATCAAAATCATGTTCTGGCCATGTACCACACCTGTGGATAAGCCAGGAGCTGGTGAGATGGAGAGAGAACAAGGAGTCATCACAAAAATGTTTTATCATTGGTCCTTATACATAAGGCATTACTCGCTTTTACTCCCCCACAGCTCACAAACTCCACATCCTCAGCAGAGGAATTAACTACTTTGGCATTCCAGCTGTCAGTGTCTCCAGAGGAAGCCAGCATTTTTTGTTTTCAGCAGTCCCAAGGCAATACAGATTTGAACACCCCTTCTTGAGTCACTCCTGAAGTATCTGTACATTGTTTTGTAAAATGGAGGCCTTTCCTGAATAAAAATACCCTAGAGGTGTTGAGCATAAGCTATCCCACAGGCTTTATAAATATTAATTTACTCAGCCATATAAACTCCCTGAAAGAATTTTTAATCGCCCTGAAACAGCACAAAGCAGGCAGAATGCAGGTGCTCTGTGAACTTCTGGCTCAGTATTCTTGCCAGAGTCACATATCACTGCTACGTGTGAGTCACAAAGGGAACTGCAGCTCCCTATTTGGTCAAAACAAGAAGAAACAAGGAAACTAACAAACAAACAAGGAAACAAACAAGAAATTGTTGAAATAGACTTCATGCTCACTATCAGTCTACCCAAGAATATCATCCCATCTTGGCATATTTCCCTGGGAACACTGCTTGTTGGCAGGTTTTGGTTTGGGGTTATTTTTTGTTGGTTTTTTGGGGGTTTTGTTTGTTTGTTTGGGGTTTTTGTGTTTGCTTGGTTTGTTTGTTTTTTAATTTTTTATGATAGTACAGTTCAGACTTGCTGACCTCAATTCTCTATGTGCCTTGTGTTTGAAATTGTTTAGATGCTCTGAAAATACAGCCCACCAGCCAGAGACACTAAATACACAGAGCTATCAGATAACTGTGTCACAGTGGGCCATAACACACCCCAAACATTTGGATTGTATCTGCATAGTTTAGTCTCCTTCTTTCTTCAGTGCAAAATTCACCCTGGGTTATTTGTTCCATCTTAATGCTGTTTCTCTAGAGAAACACAAGCTGCAGTCACTCATCTCCACACTATGTAGGGCGACTGGAAAGCCAGTCAAATTGGGGGTCATTTACACCACTGTAGGGCTACATATTGCAAAGTATTTCAACATCTGAAAATTCTGCCACTGTTTTTCATATTGGTTGCATTCATAGGCAACTTCTCCATGTAAACTTTATGAAGCTGGTGATGTTCTGCCACTTCTTTTTTTAACAGGCCACTAAATAGTAAAATTAGTTCCCCAAAAGTTTTCAATATTTCCAAAGCTACTCAAAATCCATCACAATCATACAAATGCTCTGGTAAAGACTTTGTTCTTATTATTTGTTTAGAGTGTTAATACATGCCATAAAGAGAATACTGGGTTCAGGTGAAATTAGTGATGCAAGAATTCCAGTTGTTCCTGAGAAGTCTGCATAATCAGATGACATATTGCAGTACCACACGAGAAGATTACTGCATCACAGAAATGTGCTAAATGCTGCTGTTTGGGCTCTCTTCCCCTCCTTAGTAACAAAAGTCTTGAGCGCCTCGAAGGCCAGTGGTAACTGATAGGAAAGATGTGTGCTAATGTCTTTACAAACAATTCTATGGGTGAAGGTTTGGGTGTTAACATCTTTGAAATGGGTCTTAGTGTCTCTACTGACTTTGGGCAGCAGGTTTGTTACAGAGCCCAGACAGCTTGGCTCTCAAACAGACGAGTGGGTCTGCCCCAGCCTGAGTTTCTGAGCTCTGGGGTAAAATGACAGGTTCAAGGGGGGATGTGTGGTAGGCAGTTCGGGAAGGCTGCGCCTCCCTGGTACCTCAGCAGTGGGGAAGGGAAGAGGGCAACATGCGGCCGGGAGTTTGGGATAAAAGGAGGCTGTGCCCATCCAAAACCTCGAGAGAGAAAACCCCGCGGGCGTGTGCCCCAGTGGCCTCTCTCCCTTTGTTCGAATAAAGTTGCAGGACTCCTCTGTCTCCTTTATGGACTCTGGCTTTTCATAGCGTGATTTTCTGTACATAACTAATCATCGTTTTGATCTTGAGCAAACATGGTCTCTGATATTCCAGGTAGTTCCCTCTCTGCCACTTCAGAAATCAAAACAAGGTCTACAGTATAAAACAATCTTTTGGGAAAAAATATTTCAAATTGTGCCGCTCAAAGAAAAAAAAAAAAGCTTGTTTATAGCTTTGTGTAATTTGCTACATGTGAGAGCTAAAAAGTATGAAAGTTAAAATTATTAGTAATAAAATATATGGCCTGCTCTACTACAGCAGGGAGACAAACATCGTAAGAACATTGGTGGCTTATGTTCAGCAATCTTTTTTTTTATTTGGAGCTGAAAATTATTTATCCATCTTCTCTTAAGTTACCAGTAGTACATCTCCATCTTAAACAACGACTGCCAAACTTTACAAATACTTTTTATGCCTATCTG
This sequence comes from Pachycephala philippinensis, assembly GCA_013397055.1. Taxonomy (NCBI): domain Eukaryota; kingdom Metazoa; phylum Chordata; class Aves; order Passeriformes; genus Pachycephala; species Pachycephala philippinensis. The sequence goes on along the minus strand of VWZT01011431.1, from coordinate 1,161,111 downwards.
CCTGCTCTTTTTTTTCAGGTTTCCAGAAACTATCATTTTCTTTTGTTTTTTTTCCCTTCCAAGGGAGGAGCGAGCCCCAACACTGAAGAGCACCTTCAGCTGTGTGACTTGGGCTGCCAGGTGGGAATGCCAGCCTCGGGCTGACCCTCCGGAAAGAGGGAAACACTGAGAGATGAAGAAATTGAGGAACACAACTGGTTTTAGCGAAGTGAATGACAGAGGAAGGAAAACCAAAACTAATGGAAGCAAGTCCCTAAATTTAAATTTCAGTCAGGAAAAGAATCTGCGGGGGGAAAAGTGCTGTCCTTCACGCAAATTAGTTCTGTCACAGGACAAGAATGAAGCAGACAAAGCCTGTCGCAGAGCCACCTTCAGCACCTCCTCTGGTACCTTTCAGGAGGCGGTTTTACACATGAAAAACACCGAGTGTGCTGTGGAACCACGCGAATTCCCGAGCAGTGACCCGCACCCCGCTCCCCTCCCAGGGCAGCCCGCGCTCCCCACAGCGCACCGCAGCCATTTTGCAGCCTCGAGTCCCTCCAGCTCGGCTGCTCCACACGCCTTCCCCAGCCTGGGGCTCGGACTGTACACCCAAACTAACAGGGAAAAAAGAACACGGCACAAACTCACTCGTCGCCATGGAAACAGCCAAGCACCAGGCCCGAGCACAGGGGAGACCCTTCCCTTTTGCCGTGCCTTTGTGACACGCAGCCTGCGACCCAAACGCAGCTGGACCTCGGCTCCTCCTCGGCACTCCTGAGTGAGTGCTGCCCACTCCCAACTTCCTCCTATGCCATTGAGGCTGAGGAAAGAAGAGCTATTTTTCAGCGGGGTCTCTTGTAAAATGCTTCCTGTGGCTGCCCCTGGCAGATGCTGTTTATAAAATGCCTCATCCCTAAAGTCATAATCTTACGTTAAAGCCTCTTGCTCTCGCTGACAAATTTATACTAAACTGGATTGTGGTTAATACAGCTCAGGTTCTCTGGGCTGTTTTGCTTTCTTGTCTCTAGGGTTGGTTTATCCTTCATATTTGCCTTCTCTAATGCAGCCACATAGAGGAAGACATCAACATTTCTTTTGCAGTAATCTCCCAAATCTCTTTCCTTCGTCTCTTTCGTCAACATGCTGCACGTTTTTGTCATTTAATAGGTTAGATTTTTTTTTTTTTTTCTGTTTTGGTTCACTGCTCCTAGACTTCATATTTTACATCATGTATGCTAAACTTTGTTTTTATTTACTGGCCCAGACTTTTAGGAGATGCCTCTATCTCTGAAGCAGGCTGTGTAGCTCCTCATTACATAAGGCTGCTGGCTAGTAAAATGTCAAACATTAAAATTAAGTTGTTTTTACTGCTTTGGCCAGCCTTCCTTGATGCATTTTTCTGCATTTAAGTAGCTTACCAACAGCATAGCCTAGGTTTTAGTAACTGAGTGATACAGAAACATCTGCTACCTGAAGAGGTGAGGGGAGGCATGTGCAGAGCCAGCTCCACCAGCCTATGCTTAAAGCTTTGCTTGATGAAAGTTAACTGCCACTTACCACTCAATTACATCTGAGGCATGGAAGTCAGTCAGTAGAAGTCTGTGTGTGCTAGAAAAATGTAGTCCTACATTTTGATTAACATGCAAACAAACAATAACAGGAAAGCTGGGCATGCTAACAGACATAAGACATCGAGATTGACAGCTTGAATAAGTTTCAGACTCACACTGATACTTTGCTTTCACTCAAAACTCTGCTTGCAAACTGCTCTTTAAAGTGGAATCTCAATCAAATTTTTCACTGTTAGATTTAAGACAGTCTCTGACTGTGGTCTCTACCAGCACTGCGAAGGGTCTGCCAGTTACTGCCAGTAATGGTGATAAACTTTAAAGCTGGTGCTGCTTGCTCAGTGATCCATCAAGGAATTATGAAAGTACTTAATCTGATACACAGTAAATCCGTAGTAAAGAACCCTCCTAACATCAGTGAGCCTCCCTACAATGAATAAAGATAAGCACGTGTAGGAGTCAGGTAAAATCCACGTTACCTCAGTATGTTCCAAAGACACACAATGAGCTTTGTGATAACTCATAGGGGCTACAGCAAGAGTTTACATCCAAATATTTTGAATCCTGAAAGAATATCCGTCCTGGATTTAAATGTGTGTAGTACAAAGAGAGACACACAACATAGTACTTCTGGACTTAGGCAGCCTTTAAGGAGTGCAGTGGGCGTTAGCTCCTGCACTGTTTCTGAGGTGAGAACAAAAAGACTCTACTGTTGCTTTAACTCTTGGCTTTCACTCTGAGTTGGTAACCAAAGGGCTGGGGAGGCAGCTGGCTCTTTTGTCTCTGCAGGTAATTTTGTGGAGCGGGGGGAGACTGCTGGCTTTCCCCAGCCGCTGTGGTCCTGCAGGGGAGGCTGGATGCTCATGGAGCAATAGGAGCTCTTCTCACCTCTTTCTTCTCCCAGTTCCTCCTCCTATTGTTGTGCTTTTTTCTTGCTCTATTACATATCTTTGAAATACTTCAGCACTTTATGGTATCTCAGGACTTTCTTATTATTAGTATTGTAAAGAGTTGAAATGGTTATAATGTATCCAGGCCTGAAAGAATGTAAATCAAAATATCGCTTTTCTTACCTCCTTATTTTCTTTCAAGAATTGTGAAGCTATGGGCCTCTGCTACGGTAAAAAAAATAATAATTACAACACAAAATGAAAATATTCCAAACAATTATAGTAGGACCATCCCATGCTTTTATCTGTAAACCCTTCTCTTTCTCACCGACTGAATGTGAATAGCCATCTTAGCCGATTACAAAAAGTATCACTAGGACAATGTCCAAGTTTAGGTCCCTCTGCAAATTCAGAGTTTCTCATCCACCTCTGTATTCCTTCAAAAAAGGCAAACTGCCTGAATGAGCTGAGCTGCTAAAATGATAACAAGAGATAAAGAATTGGTCTCTAGATCATCATGTTGCCACTCTGAAGGTCATTTATGAATTTTGGCAGAAAAAATACACAGGGGAAAAAGCATAATTGAGGATTGAAGTCTGATGAAGTGTTTTCATTTGGTTCTTTGTGATTCAAAGATCCTTCCATACTTGTTCCCTTTTTTCTTTGAAGTGTCAGCCCAGTTCAAAATGGGCTCTGGGACTTCAAGGGACTTACAACCTGATGTGACAAGTTCCACATACAATTAAAAAGATATATTGACATGTGCAATCTCTGTTGTGTGTGAAAATAGAGATTTAACAGTAAATAACAAAACGTGTTTAGTGTTTTAGGGGATTCTCTCTCCATCAGCTGCTTGGGAGATTGAAAAGGACTGTGAAAAGCAAGGAAAGGAAGCAAGACAGACAAATGTTTCACAGTGCTCAAAGTCACAGGCAGCTATGCTGATGCCATGTTGAAAGTATTTCAGCCAGAAAACCTTCCCCTGCCTTATTCTCCCAGCTGCATTTTGTCTTGTGAAGGAGAAGTTTACTCTACAAGTTATCAGAAAAGCAAACAAACAAGGAAGTTTACACAAAAATCAAGGGGAATGGAATGATAGGACAATGACAGAAAACAACAAAAGCAAGGAAATACACAGATAAATGTCAAATGCACCCTCTGGACCCTTCCATTTGTTTTACAACAGCTAATTTAAAAGACTCCTCCTTCCTTACTTTCAGGATGCCTCCTGCTGTGTCAAGGTTTGAAGGCATTCAATACTATTTACTTTTAGTACCTGGTGTGGATTTCACCAGCACTAATGGATGCACATTAGGGGTGGGAGAAGACTCTCTTCACAAAACCTCAGTGGACAGGACAGAAGCTGACCTGGCGGAAAAATCTATGATCCTGTTTTTAAGACTCAATTTTACCACAAAATTCCTGCACAGACCTGAATGATATACTTCATCTTTTTCTGCTTAAACTCCCTATCTCCCTAACAGCAAGATAATACATTTGCTTGGTCTTTGTGGGTGAGATTTTCAGTATCACTGAGAATTAGCTTGAAACAGAGAGTGAAATCTCCCTGGATTTCAGCAGGAGGATATTATTTATATGCTTTCATTTGTATGCTCAGGTTTTCCCCAACTGTCTGCCTGGATCATAAGTGTTTTGGGTCAGAGATATTCAGTGTATATATTGCAGTGTCTGTGTTAGCCCCAATTCACACAGCAGAGCTCTGAGTTTGGGTGGGCACACCAAGCACCAGTGAATAACAGTGATTGAGTGGGGAGGGTGGGCCACTATCTTCCAGCCAGGAACGTGGGGTACTTGGTTGGGTTGAATCTGAGTCAAAGGCAGATAAATTTAGCCTTGGATTCTTTCCTTTTTTTTGTTTCAGACAGGATCCAACATGCAAGCATGGACTAGGCAAATTCCTCTACTCTTTTCTGAATAGTAGTGTGAAAAATGGGAACAGCTTTGTGCATGAAGAAAATTAATGGGCTTGGGATGTTATTTTCAAATTGTTGTAAAAAGTTTTTCATAACAACACTTCTTTTACGTTTTTTTTTGATTGCTCAGGAATATTACTTTTCTTCTTTAGTGAAAGGTCACACAACTATATACTGTCTCTTAAAATCAGTGAATGCATAATGGCTTCTTCTGCTCTAACAGGAATCATTAAACAAATTCATAAATCAATGAAGCACACCGATGCATTACTTTAATTATCATTTTTGTTCAGACGGTTGGTTTATGTAATGTAATTGTTTACTATGTCTGAGTATTACTCCAGAGAAGCTTGACTGGATCTTCATTTCAAAATCTATTCTAATTTCTTAAGCATTTTTATGAAACTAACAAACACTAAGCTATGGATTAGACCGAAGAAATTCAGTTAAAAGAAAAATTTACCCCTCCTCCCCTCCTTTTTTTGGCATTTGTTGTGAGATAATTTTAAACAGTCTTGTCATTCAGTGTGTTTTCTTAGAGATGAGTGCTATCCTTAGATTTGTTGGTTAAACCTCCATAACAGTTTTTAGGCATTACAAAGCATTATGTGTCATTTGATAGGCTGAGTTTGTGAGTTGCACTTCAATTTATGGGTTGGCCTCAGCAGTACCATGCTTAGGGTATGAGACATGGCCAAACAGAAAATGGTAGGCATTAATAGCATGAGGAGCACTGACATTTTTCTTTGAAATACAAGGAATAATTGGTTAAGGTGAAATATTATAAAATTCATTTTCTTGAAATAATATTTTTCCTAGCAGAGTGGTACAGAATAGCTAAGTGTTTAACAATCATGATTTATGCTTCTAGCAAAATCAAGGGCTTGTCTCAGAAATAATGAGATTAAAACCCCTTCAACAACCATAATTTGGATTATTATTTATTTCTCTTGTTTTCAGCTTTTGGGGTTTGTGTTTTCACAGAGATATGAAACTCCCGTAGTATGATAACCTTGGGCACTGGGGTTTTCAGAATAAAATAGAACTAAGAATATCATGAAGTCCCTGTGATGGAATTTACAAGCGCCCAATGGCCTGGATGAAGTTAACTCAGGCAGCAAATTAGGGCCCTGCTCAGGGTATTGAACAGCAGGAAGTGAGGATATTCCTCAGCCAAACAGACTTTGAGAGATCTGAGTCAAAGACCAGGATTTCAGGGGAGCATAAAGGGGAAATCTGGGCTGGAGGAGGGAGGCTGAGAAAGCCTGTACATTTACAGTGTAGAACAAAAGACTGTATTAGATGAACAGATCACCTGGCTGAGAATGAGCTTTGCATTTATCCCTGAAGACAGTATCAGCACAATTCTTTTGTATCCCTGTAGTCTCTCAAATTGGCTACAGTAGGACATTTGTGATTTTCAGACCTTCAAAACTGAATGGATTGAAAAGAATCTGTGACTTTTCTCACCATGTATCTCATAACCTACATATTCCTTCAATGACCAGGCATGAGAATGCATATTTCTGTCCCATGTCTTTTTCTGAGTAAAGAGTAAAAATGTCTTTCGTTTATTTTTAGATGTTTAAATGAGAAATGCTATCTAAGTTTCTCATTAATGTTAACATGAGCCACGTGTTTATATCAGACACAGGTCCCCTGAAATCTGTATCTCCCTATATGCTGTACAATCCATCTTGGGATCTGAAGCTAATAAGTAGGTAATAGGACAATCATATGAGCTTTGTTTATTTACAACTGTTATTAAAGTAATTCAAAAACAGTAGTGAGGACAAGAAGAATGTATTAAACCACATTGCTTTATAAGTGAAAGAAAACTGCTGCATAAGATGACTAGAACAGTAAAATGTCATGTTTAATCACATCAGGGCTAGGTCTACCAAAATCAGTGGAGTTTCATTACAAATTGCTATGGCTTATTGTGTTCAGATTCAGTGTATCTTGCAGCTTTAGGAATAATAGTATAGTATTTAAAGGGTCATATTTAAAAATCGTTGCTGATAATTTAGAAATTAGGTATAACACAGAAAGTTATTAGCAAAATTTTAAGAAAAAGTAAATCATTACGCTATTTCAACTGCTGTACCCAGATATCATCGGTGTAATTTGGAAGGTAAAGTATTTAGGGATTCCATTTCTTTTGTATAGTGTGACATTTCAAAGAAATCTTTAATTTTGTCAACACCCTCCCCCCCCCAAAAAAAAAAAAACAAACAAAAAACCAACCACAAAAACCAAACAAACCCAAAACCTCCAATAATAATTTAGCAGTGTTAGTAATGCATTTTCCCCGAGGACTTACAAACTTTCACTGTTCCACATATGTAATGTTTTCTCCTACCAGTGGCATGTTGCTTCATAGACTGAATTATACTATTGCATGGGCTGGAAATCTCAGGGTGTCTCTAGAGGCTAGAATTTGTCTTGAAGAACAACCATTAACACAGACTGGTCCCTAAGCTGTACCTCAGCAGGATTTACGATTTAACAGTCTGTTGAACTTCTCTACTTTTTTGTCTTTGCCCTTTCTAGAGCATGACTTCTGTGCTGATCAGAAACTAGCTGAGTTGCCCAGACACTTGGTAATAGGAAGGGCAGAAACCTGACATTCTGCCATACTAAGAGGCTTCTGCTCCAGGATGTGAATGGCTGGTGGTGTACAATTTCTTTGTCTATGTGAAACTTGTGAAGCACTGTAAGGGTGTTCTTACTATTTTTAATCATTTGTGGGAATCCGTAATCAAAATCACAATCAGTTGCTGATGTGCTCCATGTAATCTTAATTCAGAAACATGCTATCAATTAATTGTGTTTTGCTGGCATTAGGAAAAGAATCTTTTCAGCAGGTACCAAATCATATATATCAAAATACTTGGGACCAAAATAAAATAATGTACCATTTGAGCTTCAGAAAGGTAAAGGGGGTTGTCTGCAGATTTACTTAATGCCTGATTTTGCTGTATATTACTCTAAATTAGTCTTCCATCCAACTTTTCTGAGAAGTATCTAGATATACCTTGGCCTCCAGAAAAACAACCAGCATCAATCCAGCTCTCTTTTGTCTAGATTTAAGGTTGTATGCCATGTCTCTCAGCAGCAACCTCTTTTCCCTTCCTTGTAGGGAAAACTTCAGAGAGGGGTTTTGTCCATAAGACAGAGGAATTTTTAACTTCTTAGGAAAGACACAGCAAAAGCCATATTACAAAAGGTAATGTTACAAAACAAATGAGAACAAAAGTTGCACAAATCGGAGAGAACATGGTCAGTACTGCATTTTCAAGTGACTTTTTTGGTTATAAATCATTTACTGTCATCATATGTCAGCCTAATTCATTCATAGACCCAACTTAGAAAGATACAAAATGCCTAGAACTTGAAAGGAGTTGAAAATTCATTTCAACTAGCATGAACACATTTGTTCATATAATTTGACTGCCTGCAAATTGAACAATTCACTGTTTATCCTTGACCTCTATACCACTTTTATCAGCAGAGGTGGGTTTGGCTGTAGAAGAATGTGACCTTGTACCATAAATTAACTATTTGGCTTTATGAGCAGCAGTTGCAGTAATCTTTTGGGGGGCAAGGGGTATCTGTTGTTGTTACTGTGTTCTTAGGGTTTTTTTAAAATACAGTTATTTCTTGAGCACTGTGAATGTGATCAGCCCTGTACTTTACACTGATGAGGGCTGTCCAGCAGGAGTTCTGTTCTTGGGCGGTTTGGGCCCACAGATTTAGCCTGCTGATTTACCATGTCAGAACAGATTTTCCCTCATCCTTTGCCCTGTTAGATTGTAGTTCTTTGTCATCTGTGGAGGCAGTTTCTCTCCTCAATGAACCAGTCAGTGACATCATCCTCCTCTGCAATGTTCCCACAGCTCCCTGTTGAGTCTAACTCTGAACCAAAGCTGGGAGAGAAATTCACATTATCCATATTATTACTGTTCCATCTAAGTAAATAGCCATGATCCTGGAGAAGAAAATGAGAGCATGGCCAGTTGTGGAGGAATGCACTAGTGTGAGAAGATTGCACCCCTGGAATGATGAGGTCTGTATGGCACTGATGCACATAAGCAGCTGAGAACCTACATGGGGGGGAGTTTTCTCTGCACTGTTTTCAAAACAGGTCCATGCCCTCAGGGCAAAGCCTGCTCTCCAGATGGAATATCGTGAGGTAACAGGGCTTCAACTACAGACCAAACAGCCAAACGTCTTCTCCAAAGCTATCCTGGTTTATTTATTTTTACAAGGTTTTGATTCATTTTGTTTGAGTGAAATGGCTGCTATTTCTGCCTTTGCTCAGTTTGAACATGTTTTAAAAGAGGATTAGTCTCCTCAGGCAGGTGCAAGGAAAGTGCTTACAGGGTACGACAGTGAAAAGAACCGGCCGGTAGGGAACAAAATCTCAACATGTTGTGGTATAATAAGCCCATTTAAACAGAAGTGAATGTTTGACATTTACATTTCCCTGTCTCCCGTACAAGGCCAGAACAATGTTCGGAAAATATAAAAGTGGTGGAAAATATTTTGCTTAAAACAAGCAAACAAAAAAAAAATCCCTTTAATTTTTTAAGCCTCCAGCCCTGACAACTCATCATGGGAAAAACTAGGTGCGCTCCATCCCTAGGGACAACTCTGTTCTCAGTTGTTCCACAGATCAGCTCTGGTGTCACTTTGGAGAAAAGACACCTGCTCCTGTCTGAGCCAGTGGTGAAACAGCTAGCACTATTAAAAAATTAACAAAAAACTTAAAAGGAATGGGAAAAAAGAGAAAGTGAAATTGATGAAAATTAGAGACTGGGGATAGGAAAATTATAAGAGAGGGAAAAAATTAATAAAGCCTATGTTATTTACTCTAATTTTCTAAAGCCATGACTAATGCATAATTTAAATATGTTTAATTAATTAATCCAGTAAATGGATACCTAGCAATTTCAAGGAGCTAGCAAATAAGCTAAAATAGATTACATTATCAGAATAGGTGGAGAGCATGCCCAATAATATCTGAGCTAATTTGTCTGTTAAATAACACATCATTTTTCCAGTTCAAATTCCCCCTTAAAGCCTCTTTGCTCAGTTGCACCTGTGAATGGTAAGGCTGGTGGTTTGCAAGGAATAGTACTTATTGTGTTGGTGAAATTTGTCTCATTGTCTTTTGTTTTATACTATTTGTACTATCTTGCACTTAAACACAGCACAGGAATTTTTCCAACCTGTTTAGAAGGATTTCAGCAGAAGGGGCTTCACGTAAGAACAATTAGTATGCTTGTAGACAGCATACTAATACTGCTAAAAAGTTAATAAAAAGAATGGCATTGAGTAGCTCATACTTTGGTTTAGCTCTTGAAAGTCACAATCATAATTAAAGATACATTTTCTGGTTAATTTTCTAAGAAAAGTAGAGCATAAGAGAGGCTTTTCATCTCTAGGATAAGTATTATCTGCAGTATTTTCATTGTCTTAACATTTTTAGGAAACTGATGAATACGTAAAAAAAAGAACAATAATAATGAAAGACTTGATATCTATATGAACAAAACTATTTAGATGAAGAAAAGCTGGTCTGGGTGTCTGCCAAAACTTATATCTAACATAGATTCCTTTAGGCTCAGCTAACCTTGGTTTTGATGATGAAGAGAGAGAAACAGGGCAAAACAAAGAATACAGTTCTTTGTCTGCAGAAGTGATGTACGCACTTGTACAGGAACGGTGTCATGGCGAGAACTGTACAGAATGAGAGTGAAAGTGAGGATGTCTGAATAAGGATGCTTTTTCACCTGCATATGAACCAAACTGCAACTAATTAATAATAAGATGACAAAAAAGAGTTTTATATCAAAAACTAGTGAAGACTTCATAAAGAACCTTAATCCCATCTGCCTCTCTCCCAGAAAGATTAAGATAAATTCAGAAATTATTTTGATCCTTCTATAAAATCTTAAACCTTCCTAGTATAACTCAAAGCCAATCTTGGCTTAAATTCAAAAGGCCAATGTGTATTTTTCAATTGCTGACATCTGAATATCTCAGTATGCTGAAACTATGACTGAAATGACTCTTATTTGCCTAAGTGCTGATTTAATAGACCAAATCCAAGACTTGGCAGTATTGTCAAGGCACGCATGTTTAAAAAGGGAGTTCTGACATTGAATTGTATGTGACAATGTTTGTGCTGCTGTTCAGTGCAAGCACGCCTTCAATCTATCCACCATGGCAATTCTTACATCAAAACCTGGGGAACTGTACATAATCAACCTGTTAGATGCTACAGTGCAGCCAGGTTTTGTCTTTTGGTTTTGTTTGGTTTTATTTGATGGTTTGGGGATTTTTTCAACTTATTTTACATTAAAGCATTACCGTTTGGGTATTTTTTCAATTTTAACCGCTCCTTTTTAACCAAAACTTCATCTCTTGGGTATAACAGCTGATGTGAGTTTGAAGGAAAAAGACCAGAGAACAGCCCTGTAGGTAGTAGAAGTGAGAGAGACCAGAAGTTTAAAGAGTCCAGAAAGGATGAACAAAGGAAGAGTTAAGGGTACCCTGAATGACACATTTGCTGATGACAAGTGGATGATGACTAATGAAAAGCTGTTAGATAACCACCTTACATTGAATCCTCATTCTACGTGCAGGAAACTATTGAAAAGGCAGATTTTCAGGCTAAAATCTGTCTCTCTTAATCATTGGACCTGAAACTGATGAATCTGGGAATTTTGGCTCTGTTGCTAAGTATCTCAAGATCTATTGCAAATTTAAAAGAAACACCACAGCAACAACAAACAACAAAAACCTCGAGACCTCCTGTTACAAGAAACTCATTTGATATTATCAGAAAAATTGTTTGAAAATAAAGATGAATTGAAATGTATAATATCCTTTTAAAGTGAAACTGAGCTCATTTCGTTAATAAACAATTTATCCTTGTAAGAGTGTTACAGGAACGTGGCACAACTTTGTGGAATAGAAGGCTCCTTCTCTATGGCTTTTCTATTATTATTAACTGCAAGAACACATAAAAGGTGCTACATTTGCAAAGTATTATTATTCAAACCTATCAGTGTTAAAAATCCTTTTTAGCTAATTTGCCCTCACAGCTTGAAACACACTGGCAGTTCTTGAAGCGCTGGTGTTTTCTCTAGACAGCCTTTGGCATAATTCCAGCAGTGATTCTGACCCTTAAAAGACCTGGGACTTCAGTTAAGGCCCGTCAGTCACACCAAACTGTGACAGATCTGTGGTGTGGGCAAATACCACGGAGAGGCTCTGATGTTGTCCTCACACTCATTTTAACTAACTCCCCTGAAAAGTCTTGGGTCACGTTTACAGAGCAGTGACACTATTGTTTCAAGAAAAAGAAAAAGTATGGTTTATTATTGCATAAAGATGCACAATGCAAAAGTGCCTTCAAAAAGTGAACATATATTTGTCCCTATGAACCACAATCATAATGGGATACACAGATATTCGAGTGTTCAAATGTGTGCATGCAAAATCAAAAGGAAAATAGACATGTTCCTCAAGGAGACGCTTTTATTTTTGAAATTGATAGTGCCTATTACGTGCAAACTACTTTGCATTTTTACAGTTAGGAAATGTCAATAAATCCATGGCAGGTAAAAGGGCACTGCTACTATGGCAGTTATTGGAATTCTATACTTTGTCAAATACATGTACCTCTTAATTCAATAATCTTTAAAAGCAATACTCATTGTGGTTTACAGTATGACACCTGACCTTTTGTTAATGTCAAATACCATTTTGCTTTAGCATGGAAAATTATTTTATTTCTATAAATATAATCATTATTCTTGGGGAAAATGTATTAAAGAAATAGAATAGGAAACTGATCAGCTAATCAATTATTTCACATGACAGTGATTTTATGTATTATTGTTGACATTTCTGTAAGTACCCTAAAAAGGCCCTAAAAGGGAACAGCAACTCAGACTCAAAATTCTGCCTGTAGTACTGGCCTGTTAGCTGAGAGTAAATGAAAAACCAAAAATTCTGTTGTGCTGATTGGCAAGAAGAATGTAGCATTAACTTGTTTTTCCAGCCAAGCTCAATAAAATTTCTGGCAATTCTTATACAATATGTGGTTTGGACCTCTCCTTAAAGGTAGCTAAGTACGATTTACAAAATACCTATTTAGTTGTCATACATATGTCCAGTTCTGCCTTAAAAGCAAGCTAGCAGCCGAGGAGATAAAGAATTCAGTTCCACATCATTAGGACATACACAATTTTTTTGCTGCCCTAAGCAAATATACTTGCCATTGAATGATACATATCAGTTAAGCTTGGATCCACTGCTTGACCAGTGTATTCATGTAGATTATCTATCAATATATGCTTTTCTTTTCATGTTGACAGGATAAATTGCATTGATTCATGTGAGCATTTGTGTTAGAGGGAGAATGTATGTTAAAAAAGAACTCTGAAATGTGTGTATTTTTTACTTATCTCTATGTACGTAAATATGGCAAGAGATTAATTTCTACTGAGCAGCTGGATTTTATTGAACAATCTTGCACAGAAGTGTATTGTCCTTTCTGTTGGGATAGACCAGGGCAGAATTTTGACCTGTGGAAGAAAAGCAATGCACTTCCTTTTTGTTTATGATGTGCCTCCAATGGTGCTTCCTGTGCCAGAAAATTATTCTTTAAATAGAAATCTTCTTCGCCTTCCATACTTGGCATTGACATTGTTTTCTTTATGAAGTAAAGTGTAGAAAGATACAGCACAGTCTTAGCATGGCTTAGCAAGAGAGTGGTGCCAGATTTAGACTTTGTTTATGACATAGTACTTCTATGAATATGCAAGCAAAAATCAGAAGACTCTCCAGCTTGTGAAAAGGAATTCATTATGAAACCCCACAACAAACGTAATGAGAACTTTAACGATTCCTTATTCAAACATTATATTAGAGGGCAAAAGAGTAGCAGAGATGAATCAGTTGCCTTACTGATGTATGAAATAATGGAGGCATCAGCTATATTCGTGTATATGGAGAACATGAAAATATTTTGGAATATTTATGTAGACATTTTATGTTATTCAGCTTTCTTCATGTTATTTATAAGGAGGAAGATGAGTTAAAAACTGGGAGGCAGGATAGAGCTATTTGAAAGAGCCTTTCACCTCCAGAAGTTTCTTTGCTAAAGAGAGTAGAAGACTCAGTCACCTAGACAGTAATTTTTAAAAATGAACCGCCGTCTAGAGAAGAGAGAATTTTCCAGAGACAGCATTTTACTACTGCTGTTACAGGCTTTGCTAAATTTGGCCTGGACATTTTGCCCCTAGACATTCAGTAATTGAAATGACCAATAGAGGCTATGGCCATAGCTCCGAAAAAAGCTGTGTTGCCTACTTGTAATTCATTGCTGGTTGCTTAGCTTCCCCTAAAAGTCAACTCCTCATTTACAGTTGATATAAGTCTTTCTCTAAAGGCTGGAGAAAAGGTAATGTGACTTATGAACCTGCTTTTCAGGACACAGACAAAAGTCTTCTTCAAGACCTCACTGAATTGGTTGGTGCTGTTTTCCATCATGGGAAGCAACTACCCCAGGGCTCTGAGAGAGGAAGGAGGTCATGTGAGTGCTTTTCAATCCATTTCAGACAAAATGAGCTGGGTTAGCTCATACTCACCTTCAACAGTCCATTAAGCTTCCCCAGTTCATTTTGTCTGTAACGCAAAGGAATGTGTACACAAACTCCTCCACAAACAGAGCTTGGAGGATGGCAGCTTCTGGTGGAGTAAGGTGACAGACCACTGGGGAAAAAGCCATTTTCCATTGCTTCCTCAGGAATGCTTTTCCATGAATTCTACATCAAAGCAGACAGACCATTACCTTTTACACAAGGCAAGCTAAAGTCTGGCCCACTGAGGCTCCCCAAGATGGTTTTGTACAGACTGGCACTCAGTGGAGAACCATTTAGAAAAGCCAATAGTTAATTGACAACCGTTTTAAACAAGAGTTGACAATGAAAACTTGAAAAACAAAAAGCGAATGTTTAATTAAAACCTTGCTTGCACCTTAATGTGTGTATAGGAAAGCAGGTGGATTTCTATCTGATTTACTAAACAACATATTTGAAAGTAAATGCCTTTGAAAAAAACTAGGTATTTAATTACAATAAATTAATGCAAATAAATTACAAATGCCAGGATTCACTGGAAAAATCAATAAAATCTCTGACATTCTTTAAAAAAATGCATGGAGTATCTGAGAACTAGGATCTCTCTACTGAACACTTTCAAAGAGTGAAAGACAAGAGGGAATAAGAAAAACACAGAAAGTGCTCTGGATAAATGAATACAGAGAGCACTTTACATCCTTGACCACAACCTTACAAACCAATGATGTTTGATGGTACAAGAGTGGCTTCAGAGTCTTTGGACAGAGCCATATAAAAGCATTTAATTTCAACATCAGGGTAAAAAACATGTTATTTCACAAGAATCATAAACCTATGTTTTTGTCTAATAGGACACTGAAGCCTGTATTTAATTTTTATCAGATGAATCATTCTGTACCCTCTCAGCTTAAGCAAATTAAATGCTTTAGTTGTGGCATTTCAGGGCCTATAAGCCAAATTATGAAGACTTCTCAGGCCCAAATAAGTTATTGGGAGGGGAGCACTAATTTTAAGATATTGTAACGTTTACCATGTCATCTTATTTTTTCAGCTACAAATTTATCTCTTTTAATGTGAGGCAATGAAGTATGGGAAGAGATAAGGAAAGGAATATGGCACTGGAAGCCTAACTGGTTTAGCTTAAAATTCAGCAGCGTCTGCTGCTTTGCTGAAGGAATGTAACCTGCTGGTGACAGCAATCATGACTTGACAGAGGATCAATCACAGGAGTTACAAGTGCTTTGCCCTTTTTCTGATATGTGACAGTTTTGGAAAACAGCATCCTAGATAATCCCTTGTGGAACAACTTTTTGGATTATCTCTAGTGACCCTAGTTTTCCTACACAAACATAAATGTGCTTCATATTATTAGCTCCAGTTAGGATAATAGCCTTGGTAACAAAGAGGTGCAGAGTAACTGAGGAGCTGTTCTGCTTGGCAGATACAAAAAGCACCTTGAACAAACAGAATAAAACAACAACAACAAAAGTGTAAAGCTACCTGCAGCTGCACTGTGCAGCTCTGGTGGGAGCAGTTTTACTGACTGTGAGGAGTTTGATTCACTCCTTGCATTTCTTCTGGTTTTAGCCGGTAGAAATTTAATGAAATAGCTAGCTTAGTTTCCTTCCAAAATTCACACATTAGTTTAAAATTGGAATACCACAGCTATGAGCCATACCTCTTTAACTTGGCCAGTGTTCATCCTGTAACTATAGAAGTGGCTCCTGCATTAGCAAAGTCTTCTATGCCCAAAGACTAGGAGAAGATTTGGAAGATTAGGATACACAAAGTTTTGAAAGGATTTTCCAAGTTTGATATTTGCACCTGTGTAACTAGCAAAGGACAAAGTTTAGCCCTTAATATTATTTTATCCTGGCAGCATTTTATTATATCCTGGTTTGATTTTGCATGAATTCCTAACTCCTTAACAGTTTTAAATACGGTTGTGACTTAGAGCTGGGGTCACCAAACAACATTAGCTAAACATCCAGAGTGTGATATTTTATTACAGTTAAGCTTTTCCAAAAGCCAAGAGGAATCTGTGAGGAAAATACTAGAGATGGAATTTTTAAAGTCTATATGACTACAAATTCATATCACTTATTTACATATATTTTAAGGATATTGATTCCAAAGAAGAAATGCACCCACAAAGAGAAACCCAAGTTAAAGGCTAATGTGTAAATTGCTTTAAAAACTGTAGTTGCTGTAATTACATGGAGCATTTTACAAGCAACTAGGGACTGCTTTGGATAGATGACTGAAATTTAATCAGTATCTGGCACAGACTGCCTTTCTTTCACACCTCACATTTCTGAAGTACTATTCTAGGGGAACCTGCTAGAATTGTGAGCCTTTGTTATCACATTTATCTCTCTCTGCAGCTTCCAGAAGAATGACTTTCCCAGATCTCACGGAAGATATGGGTCTGGGTCCTTTTTCAGGAGCATATGTCTTTCTTTTCATTTTTGGGTAAAGTTCATTCAACTACTGAGGCTGAGGTTTGTAATCACATCGAACTTTATGTATGAAATACAGAAAATATTGTTAAAGCTGAGACCTGATACTACAAGATAAAGGAAACATGCACAGCTCTTTGTACTCACAGGACATAAACACTTGTGCTAAACCTTTTATTAAATACAACTTATTTCTTCTTCAGGCTTTATTTTATTATTTGTATTAGCTGTCATGAAGCTGTCAGTAAAAGAAAGGGGGCCCCAAATGATCTATGCCTTTTAAAGCCATAAGGAAACAGAAAATAATTAGATATGGTAAATGTGAAAATTGATCTATCTGAAGAGTGTGCAGTTTACAAGCAAAAAATCAATCAGTTTACACCATACAGATTAAAATCATGTATCATTGTTTTTAATGGTTCCAGATGTAAAGGTCTGAAAGTCTAAATAGAATTCCTGATGATTACTTTTATTAAAATCCTAAGTATTGGAAGATATACAATGACTGTCTAGATTGATTACTATATTATCTGCTTTGTAGAAAAATGATATCCTTTACTTGCTGCTTGTTTCTAAAATCCTCATTACCGTGCCTAATATACTCTGTCCCTGGAGTAAATTAAAGCATTTCCTTCTTTGGTACTATACTTTCCTTAAAGTTGGATTCTTTAAGGTGATTCTTTAAGAAATACAGGGACTATGCTGTGGCATCTGAGTTCTGGAGATCAATTTATACCTGTTAAAGATCATGAAGAATTGCCCATTAAAACAGTTACTATTTGACAAATAACAACATTTGTGTTTAGCCTGGATATTTATCAAGCAGACAGAGCACTTATTCCTGGTGCCTGAATGAAAGTCTGCATGAACAAACTTATTAATCAGTTACGGTTTGGTTTTAAACCACCTGTCTTATTCAAATAGAAACCACCAATGTGCACTTTTGCATATATTAATACTGCACTCCTGATCTGATAGCACTGGGAAGTGCCTGTGTTGAGGTGTCATTGCCATGGGCCATGCCACCAACAAACAGCGGAAACTCTGGTATAAAATCCCTGTTTTCTTTTTCTTGAGAAATGCTTGCACTCTGGATCTAAAATTAGGGATCTGGTGGATTATACATATTGCATTTAGTTTTACAAAACCGCAGATCATGGTTGTATTTGCTCACACACAGTGGCTGTGCTGTGTCACTGAGGTCGGTGGGAACACTGCTACTGAACTCATTAGCTTTTTAGAGGTTGGAAACTGATTCAAAGAACACTTCGTATTTTAAAGTTATAAACTAAAAATGGGCTTTGGAAAATTTCTTAATTATTTGTGAGCAAAAACTTCCTTTTTAAGCAAAACATTTTGTCAAAATCAAAGGTGTTCCAAGCAGCTTAGTTATTGAATCCACAGGGAAAAAAAAAAGAAAGCTTTGCATAGGTCCCAGTTACAAAGAGTCTACTATTTTCCAGTAAGGGATCAGCTTAACTAAAATAAAGAGGTATGGATAAGACAAAAGTTTCTAAGGAAAGCTTTGTGGTTCATCATCCTACTTAATTTCTTTGAGGATTATGTAGGAGTTGTTAAATGGTGTGGATTTCTGTTCAAATTGAACACAGTAAGAGACTATTTAATTTCTGTTTACTGTTTAAACTACTACAGGTATAGCACATATGTTAATAGCAAATGATGAATTTGACCCCTCTGTTTTATTTTATATATTCTACATGAAGTATCAGGTCTGTTTCTTAAGGACGGGTTCAAAATCCTTGGAACTTGTTTCAAAAAGGAATGAATTAGGCATACCATTTTTATCCATGAATAATTATAATCTGTGTTTGGAGAGCATTTATTTTTCAAAGCTGTATACAAATATTAACAACACAATCATCACAACATCCTTGTGAGTCAAGTTTTACATATAGCAAAATGAGAAAAAAAAAAAAAGAGATATAAAATATAGTGCCTAGCACTTTAGTCCTATAACTGGGGTGTCAAGCTACTAAAGTAATGCAAATAACAATAATGGTATGGGAGAAACCTTTCAAGTTTGAGTCTCTAACTGGCTTGATTTTCATAGGTTTAGACTTCTGAGAACTCACAACTCCCTTTGAAGTCAATTGAAAATGTGAGTGTCAGCACACATTAAAATCAGACCACTAATTTGGATGCTTAAACATGAAATTTAAATTTGCAACTTTAAGTTTGGACGAATTCACCTAGGTGACTTTTCCAAAGGTACCTTATAAACCAATGTTAGACCCAGGAGATTCTTGATTTTCAACACCTTTTTTTTCACAGAGATTCCAGCACAGACACAATGGACTAAGGAAATCACAATATGGTAGATCTGTGCAGCTAAAGGAAGTTGGTGTGGGCAGGGAATACTGCACCATGGTCCAGATACTGCAAGGACAAGAGAACTTCCCCTTCTTCCCAGAGCAGCCTAATTACAAATATAGCTGAGGCCACACTGCCTTATGGAGAGGACTCTGAAGAATTCTGGTCATTTTATATAAACTCCTCTGCTCACCTGCTTGCATGTTACCTCCTACCATGTTACACAAAACTGACTGCAATAGCTGTGTCTACAAAACTCCTGTGGTTTAGCTTTGTTTATACTTTTTAGAAGTTATGCACCAGATTGCCTGTCCAGTGTCCTAAGCTCACTTCCTCGGCTTCAGCGGAGCATGAGGAATTTCTCTCCATTCTGGTTGTTACTGTGCAGATATTATTGAGAAGGGAGACTATGAGGAGCATCTTCCTCATCAGCTGACAGCCACAGGACATGGTCACACTACAGAAAGAGTGTTCTTCATCTGTAGGATTTCCGGGTTTGATGAGGCAGCCAAAGTTATCTTCTGTGTTAGGTCTGCAGCAAGACTCAAGAACTGATGACTTGAACACACTGTGAGTTCCTGATACTGAAATAAGGGCTGGAGCTGGTGAATTCCGTCTAGTGCCAGCTCTCTATGTAGATATGTCTCAGGATATGTCTACCTTAGTAAGCACTGCCACTCAACAGAAGTCAGCACATGTCATATGTTTGAATTTGGGCTAGGTGTGGCTTGTTCCTGTGGTTTGAATGCCCATGACTGCTCAGGTCCCCCGCAAAGGCATTCCTGAAACACATCCTCTAGCTTAGTGATATCCAGAAGGAACAAGGCTATTTTTGTCTCTAGGCCGCAGCTCAGTGTTTTGGAAGGATGGGGAGAATTCCTTCAAGAGTGCACTCATAATTTATGTGTCCCCTCATGGAGGTACACCTTCCATGCTGGTTCTGTGCCTTGGTACTTCCAAGGCTAGCATCCATCAGGAGTTTGCCCACAGTGGAACTCTGTAAGGTGGGCAAATAGTCAAATACCTCAGACTTAGAAATCTATGAAGGTGAAGTAACAGAAGTTGGGAGTTACAGTAAGATAAGCCAGGTTATTAGAAAGAATTGCTTCATCCTTTTAATGATCAGGACCAGATCATACAATCTCAAGTGCTAAGCCCCTTCTGAAAGTCCTACTCACACACAGCTGACCTTGAAAGGGTGAAATTACAGAGTAAAGCTATGGCTGTACTAAAATTGCATAAGATCTAAACAATATTGTAAATAAAGTTCTCTATGGTTCAGTGTATTTCCATTGCATTTTGTGAGAGAATGAGGCATATGAATGTCAGAAAAGAGTCAGCTTGTATTGTGATGCTTGCAGCTTTAATTATGAGCAACTCCAACTCTCTATGTTTATAGAAGGGAGATTACCTACACGTTATTTAAAAACCATTGGGTGTAAGTTTATAGTGGTAACAGGCAAGTCTAATTTTCTTTCATACTTAGGATTTAATAGGTACAGAATGCTGCCCAAGGGAAAAAAAAATGAACAAGTAGTAACTTGATATTTATTCTACAGACATGAAGAAAGCTCACAGAAATACACTATGTCTGAAACATTGACATGTATAACTATTTTAATTGTAATGTTGATTTTCTAATAGACTATTCTGCTATGGTAGAGCTTGAAATATTTGCAATAATTTCCAGACAAAAAGAAAAAACACTCCAAAACCAACCCCCAAATCCAAAAGACCATGGCAAAAAAAAAAAAAAAAAAACCTGTTTGGAAAAGCTTATGGTGGAGTCATAAAAATTGCCCCAAGTTTATACAGTCCAAAGTTGAGAATATAGCATGACCATTTTGTGTAATTAATGCTGTCATTCCTGGGCCAGATTATTTGGTAAGTAGGATCTTGTACTTCTGATATTTCTTGTCTATGCTGGAGAATATCTGTGAAGAATCCTCAGATGTTTTCTAGTGCAGAGATTCCCAGCTCTGCCAGTTTGACTGCAGAAAATGACCAGGAATATGGTGTAACAAATAGAGCAGTGGTGAAATCCTACAATCTCCTTAGCTCTCCTGGCCACCCCATGTCTGCAGACACAATAATATAAGCACTGTTGCTCTTTTTCATTTTTTGCAGATGTAAGTGGTGGTACAGTCAATGTCAGTGATTTACCCAAGAACATATGGAAAGTTTGTGGCAGAACCAACACGTGGAGCGCAAGCTTATCCTTAGTCCAGGCTCGCTTGCACCTGGACCTCCTCCTGACACTAGATCTTGAAAGCCTGACTCATCACAGATTCTTTTATGTGCTCAAGCTAAAGCCTATATGAAACATACAAGCCATTATTTTAATTAACTTCTCTATTTTTACAGTGGATAATTTTTATTCCATTGATATTTATATGCATAGCAAATGTATTTGGTGCCTCAGTCCTTTTTTAACATTAGAATTGTCATCTGTGTCACATTTTAAGCCAAATTAAATTATAAAAATACTGTTATATAACTACCATCACCATAGTATTTCTTCTTATTACAGCAACAAACAAGGAGTATATTGGAAAAAAAACAGTGAATCTCATTTCTGATCCTAATGAAGCAAGTAACCCATTATACCAAGGTTAATTTGTTGACTCATGATTTCCACTTATCCAATGATATACTGAATCATATGAACAAACCTCTACATCTAATCAGTTTTTTTATTGAATCCTGACCTTTTATGCACCTTCTTCTTGATTATGAATGACAGTGACCTTTATCTAATTTAAAACACACATACTGATGCAAAAATATGCAAAGTACACATGTAAATTCTGAATTAAGATGAAGATGTGCATAATCTTCCAGGGAGAAATTGCTTTAGAGAGAGATGTTTATATTAGCGCCAATTGAGGGTATATGGGGAGAAAAAGTGAATTAGTCAGAACTCAGATGGTTCTGGAGGAACAGCTGCAGAGATACTGAGGACTGTTTAGATTTTCTCTGCTTCTATTTAGAATCCTGAAATGTCAATATAAATATCAATTTTTATTATGCTATTCAGCTTTTTACAGCATTCATGAAATGATCAAAATGCAATAAAGCCAGATAAAACACCTTTTCACCTAAGGTTTGACAAACTGTACCTCAGTATTCCATTTATGTTTCTCTCAAAATACATAATAGTAATTTTCTACAACACAAAATCTGGGTCAAATTCACACTATTCTAAAAGCTGTCTGGTTCTCTTTGCCATTTGCCTCATTAAGAAGGAATGGTATGGGCATCATTTGGGGATAGTCTTTTTAGTTCAGGATATAATTAGGAAAGTGCAGAAAAATAAATAAACAAATACAAGAGGAGTGACTCTGGGTGAAAAAAGAACTCCCTTACTTTCATTTTGCCTTTTTTCTGCTCATCACTAATGGGTCTGCACTGAAATTACTACAGATGAACGCACAATGGGCAGAGTCTGAGCCACTGTGTAATCCTATCTGTGTAATCTACTCTCTCTTTTCACACGTCATCCCTTCCTCTGAATTGCTGTGAACCTAAGTTGTAGATCCGCAGCTTTGTTCTAGCCTCTGTGTTAAAAAGTATGTGAAAAAAAAAAATACACAGAAAATTTGCAAAACTCAGTGTAAAGACTGTCAAAGCACAAATCTAACAAACACATTCCTCTGAGAGCCTCCAACCAAATAGTACCTGGCATTAGCATGTACTTTCATGATTAACAACAGGGGGTTGTCAGACCGCTATTTCTGAAATAAACAGATTTATCCTGACAGATAATCAGCAGTTTGCACTACCTAATACATGTTATCATCCACCACTGACATCATTACATTAAAAGCACACTTAGTATAATCTTTTGTAGGAAATTAAACAGGTTTTATGATACACTTTTGGTGACTTTTTTTGTGGCGGATAGAGGGAAGCTTGGTGAAGAGACTGCAAGGTTAGAGAAAACATCCATAACAAACAACACAGAGAAGATCCCCAGAAATGCCATGCTGTATTTGTTTTTTCACAGTCTATTAATGAAGTTTCTAAATAAATTAAATGCAAATTTCTAAATAAATTAAACTGACTGTAAACCATGTCTTGTACTTCTAAGCATTCTTCTGTAATGTCTTTGGCTGTCCCTCATGTTACCTCAATACTCTTCAGTGTCTCTCTGTCTGTCTGCCCTGCTAGGTTCACATAAAAACTTGCCATAGAGCATGAACTTGTGAAACATTTCTGATCTTGCCACTTACAGACACATTTTTGGGGCTGGCAGGTGGACTTTGGGAAACCATCAAGCAGTGCTTGCATAGTTTTCTGGCAAGCTCACCACTTACCTTTAACTTTTGGACATCTCTTTGTTGACCATCTCTTCCTCCCTTGAGAAAGGTTATACATTACTCACTGAACAGAAAAAGCAGAAACTTTTGAAGCTATGGAGGAAATATGGAACAAAGTCAGTTGAACATGGGATGCCTGTAGATCCTCCCTTCCAACCTGCCTGTTCACTCACCTAGCTGTTTCTGCAGTGATCAAGTTTGGACTCAACGTGGGCAATGAAATTTTAGTAAGAAAAACTAAATATACCTCCCCTATGTGTGTGTGTGTATATATGTATATGTATGTATATCTAATATATGTACCCTCCTCCAGATAAACAATTCTTGCCTCAGTTGTAAGGGTGATGAGAATTATATACTCTCAGTTTCACTGGAGGAAACACTGAAATTTCTTCCTTTTTGTAAATTTTAGGTTGCCAGTTGGCATTATACTATTACTGTTCTGTGAACTCATGTAACATAGCCATGGCAAAGACAAGGAACAAAAATTGCACGGGGACTGTTACTTGACTTTAACAAGTATTTCATCTTCTTCCTTAGGGCACAGTTTCTAAGTCATAGACTTTTCTGCAGGGGCAAGTCAGATATCAAAGTCCTGGCTCCAGAGGCCTGTTGTGACTCATCTTATTTCTCCAGAGACAGAACCTGTATCCCTCTCTCAGTCCTTTGTCTCACATGGAATGAATTTTGTCTTTTCTGCCTTCTTCCTTCATAACTTGGTTAAGAGAAGTAAGAAGTAGTAACTAGTGACTGAGGGATTTTTATCCATTCACAGTCATGCATTTTCACATGCCACTCCCCCTAATGATAGAAAAACCAACCACCCCCCAATTAAACAGTAAAACTAAAATAGTGGGGGGGATGAAGTTCCTTACAGGACGAGTGTAACCTTTAAACAAAGAAGTGGCAGCATCACACACTTTAAGTGCATCTTAATTTCTATGTACTCTTTGTCTCCTATAAAACCTAGCTTTTGACAATTATGTATGTATTGATTAAGGATCTTAATTTTACCCTCCTTTTTCCCTGTATTCTTCTCCAAAACCTTTCAGTTGCAGTTATTAAAACTAATGCAGAATTTTGCCACAGATCTTTTGCCTCAGGTACACTGGACAAAAATGCAGCATCTGATACTCTGATGTGGAATGGAGAAATAAATATTAATCTAACCAAGTGATTTCAGTGGTTTATTTTGTTTTCATTTTTGAAAGTGTTGAATTTCTACTGGCCCACATTCTGTGTATTTCTTGTATTCAGTGATTTTTGAGGTTGCTTAGATTTTCATTTGCATTAGATATTCTGTGTCCAAAGGTCAAATGAGCATTGCTTTTGAGTCAGATGCCTACTGGCTGCATTTCTAATACTTAATCTTTTCACACTGAGAAAAATAAAAAAGTGGGAGGCAGTTCAAGCTATCCCAAATAAACAGACAGAAGTAAAGCAACAATTACTTTTCCTGTGTGGACTGCTCTTGCTCATTTCTCCTCAAGAGATAACACTCACTGACATAATGTCAGATAACCATGTTCAGTGTTTCACAGACTTGCCATTTAAAGATTCATTTCCACTCCACTTATTTTCTTTTTATCAGCTTCTCTTTTGGTGCATTTCATCTGTGAATATTTTCATCTAGACTCCCAGAACGGGTATTTGGGAGAGAGGGAAGCAAATGGGTTCAACTTGACTTAAAACATCTGTAGAAATTATAAGGAGAGTAAGATTGGACAGAAAAATGACTTCTCATGAGAATAGTTGTTTGCATAAAATTCTCAACTCTTACTAAAGCTTCAGTGCAGTTCCTGGAGAAGATAGATATATAAAGCCTCAGGTTAACTTCAGTCATTACCAAGCATTTTACATTTGCTGAAGAATTCCAAACATATTAAAGGTTGTCAATCCAAATCTTTAGACCAAAATAAATAAATAAAAAACAACCAACCAACCAACCAACCAACCAAATAAATGAATAACTAAATAAGGAGCAACTTCAAAGGCTGTCAGTAGGCAAGTTATAGGTCTGATTCAGCTTTTAACCCCTAGAGGTGTAAGCACACTTTATCTGCAAAAGATATGCAATGTCTGTACTCTGCAAAATTACATTTAAATAATCTACAGCACAAGGCAATAATAAAAAAAGAGAATATGATATAATTGTGTAGGTAATTTGATGAGAAGCTGTGGGGAACAAGGTCTTTCTACGCAATTATAGAAAACACTAATAACAAATCCTTGAAGACTTTGTTGACAATTAAATTTCCTGGTTTTAGCCATGTATTTTCTCAAAAGCTCTACAACTTACTTTTTAGGATTCCCATTTTTTTCCTCCCCTCTCTAGAATACTTTTAAGGTGTTTAGCTTAGAATTGAAAACAAGGTGTTCAGGAAGTTGGGTGGAACTGAATAAGATCTCTAAAGCATTCTTTTAAGATGGTAAAACCAGCAGAAAAGAGCCTGATGGGAGAAAGAGCCCTGTACTACACACAGCTACGAGGTTTGCTGTGTCCTGTGGATCCTGCTGCAAGGCACAGTGTAGCAGAGTATCAGGTAACTTATCCAGAAGAGAGGCTTGACTGAGTTACTATAGCAATGGCAGCGTTGCAGAGGCACAGGGAGAAACCACACCAATGGAAAAAAGGAACTGGCTGCAGAAGGTCACTGACAATCTTCTCTAGAAAACTCCATGACATAAATTAGCCTGAAATGAAACACAGGGTCTCACTCCTTTGAGGGTTCACTGAAAATACATTCAGAGGCCTTGATAATGTTTCATTTCAACCTGATTTGATTTCATTTATTTCAGTGTATCAAGGAATTAAACTGAGTTGTGTCAAGTAAACCTGGTGAACTTAAAGGAAAGTTGAGTACATAATTTGGAAGTAACTGTATGAAATGCTGCTGATGACTCACTAAGGACCACTTTTGTCCCTGTGAGACACTGGTCATTGGGTAAAAGATGGAAAAGAATCAGGAAATCGCTGTCTGCTGCAACAATATTTTAATCCACTTACAAAAAGTCTTTCTTGGAAAGGTCTTTTTCATATCTCCAAGGGTGACTCATCTAATCTCATCTCTGTATATTGCTAAACTCCGCAGGGATCACCTTTACTTCCCAACTTTACCCCGGCCAGAGATTCAGTCAGACAAAAGATCCTCAATGTCTTTCCTTAAGTTCAGCTCACTTCTCTAAAATGCATTTCCCTTCTCTTTCACAAAATGAAAGAAGTCTTTTTTTAGAAATGCTTTCTTTTTTACCCTCCTTTTTTGATTTTCTAATTTTTTTCTTCTGGGGGAAGGCAGGATGCTAGTATCAAATGCCTCTTTTCTGTAAATCAAAATTTCTTTGTGTCGAGAAAGTTGAGTTTCTGGGAAGAATATATTTTTTTTTCCTGTCTAGAAAGGATTCTCAAATTTTACTTTTAAAGCATGTATATCAAGAATATATATGTTTGTTCCCCCACATTAGATACATGCTTGTTCTCTCTAACATTAATTTATTCAAAAAACTCTGCACTTGAAAGAGTTAATAAAAATTCTAATTACAGGATAAGAAAGAAAGGTCAGACTCCACTTACATCATTGTGAAGGGCTTTTATTTCACACTGCTATAAAACATATTTCTTTTTTTCAGTTGCCATCCTCACAGGGTAACCTGCATACCAATAGGATCTCCAAAATGCCATGAAGCAAAAGATATTTATCTGCTAAATTCTATGTACAGTAACCTTACAAATGCCAGAGAAAGAAAGATTGCCCTCTGCACAGTAATACTTGTGTAGATGTCTTCTTTATGCTAACAATGACAAGGCTCTCTAGGTTTGTACTGTACTCCAAAATCAGAATTCTTTTTTTTTTTTCAAAAACCAAACTGTATATCAAAGACAGAAGATGCACATTTTAGGCACTGAAATACTTAATATAGCGAGCAAATACTCTCCTGAAGCATTTTTAGTAAAAATATCTAATCCAGAAAGGTAAAATGAAAATGTATGACTCAAGTGTTCTTGAAGCAATTAGACAGGATATGTTTGGGAATATCTCTCTGTCCTGGCTGGTCAACTAAATTTTCATTTTGAACTCTGTTTGAAGCCTCACAGAACTGTTATTTGATTAACTCGACTATGTTAGATAGCAAGTTATACAAAAGCAGAGTGGCTCCAAATTTAATTGCTGTCATTTTTTAAATCCAGCTGTGCAAAACAACAAACAAGAACTTTACCGTGGGACAAGTACAAGTCAGAAAAATTCTAATTTTTGCAATATATTAGTCTTCAAATTCATTACTTGTGATTTAACATATCCAAAGTTGTTTATATAGTTATTTATATAACTATTTTCAGCCCTAAATTCTGACAATATATTCAAAGAAATATACATTAATAAATGCAAGATTTACTGTCTGCTTTCATAAAACCAGTGTGTGCTGTCAGATGTGTTAGTTCAATATTTCGAGTGATGTATGCTCAAAGTTAGAACGTAACTAATGACGTAGTCACTGACTTTCTTTTTTTTAAGGAGTGTTTTAGAAATCACATTCAAATAGTTGTTTCAGAGTTGCACTTTGTTTGCAGAGCAAGCACTGCCTATCCAACCTTTCTAAACAATAAATATTAACAGAGAATAGTGAGGGTTCCATTTCATCACTTCTGCTGGCAATTCTACTAACTATATGTTTATCTTGTGGTCTAAATTTATGATAGGCCCATTTGCAGTGAGGCCTGGAGTTTCCTTGTTTACAACACTGCAAAGTAAAAGGTGACCTTTTTATTTTTGTTTAAAACCTTTCAACAGTTTGTTCTGCTCCAGAGATAGCACCTTAGTAAGGTTTCAGGCCAGAAAGCTCTCTTGTTTTCTTTCGTGGGGGGTACAGTTCACTGCATTTACTTACACAGACATTAGAAAACATTTTTAAAACAGAATACAAACTTGGCTGAAGATTACTTTTGCAGAGTAGAAAGCTACTGCACTGAGATCCTACCTGCCATTATGAAAAGGAAAAGAAAGCCAGGGGGTAGAGGATACATAGCTGGCTAAATAAACAGAAAATGAGCTGTTTAAACAGTTGTATCTATACACACAAGCAATAAAAGCATCAGGCACCTGGTGCAAATCTATTAGGACCTAATTTTGACAACAATATGCATCATTATAGTGGGATCTGATAAAGAGCAAACACTGGAGGCATTACATGTCTTTAGAAGAATCAGACTTCCTACCTTAGCAAGAGTGATAGAAGGTAAGTCCCCCTTTAAAGAAAGTTGTAAGTAAAGCCAGGCAGCAGTTGCAGTGAATTGAGTCCTTTCAGTCACTGTATACATGCAGTAGTTCTGCAATAAGGGAAAAATATAATGGGAGGAGCAGCTGTGAACGAGTGACCTCCTGAAGCTGAGTTCTCTTTGTGAATCGAGCACTGGGAGCCAGTGCCTCTGATTTGCATGGATTATCTCCACTTGAACAGATACATTTAAATTAACTGGCACGGGGGCACCGGGATAAAAAAGAAAAAAGAAAAAGGAAAAAAGAGAGGATAAAAAAGGAAGAGTAAGTGGGTGAGCGGAGGAGCGCGGGCAGCGGAGGAGAGCGCGGAGGGCGAGCGGCGAGCGGGGCGCTCGGCTGGGTGCGCTGAGCCGGCAGCGCCGCGGCTCGGAAGAGCTACAGCTCCCTCTTCATGTCGCAGCCGAAAGACGAGGAAAGCTGTCATTATGGTCGGGCTTAAAACAGATTCCCCCACCCCCGCCCCTGCTCCCCCCAGTTTATGATGGTCCATTTGATCAGATTTCTATAAACACTTAATAACTCATCCTGACGTGCACCCAGGGTTTTGGGCTGCGAGCCTCAAATGATTATAAATCTGGTAAACCCTGCTAAACGATTTTAAACACAGAAATATTTTAAACATAGCAACTTGTACAAGTGGAGATGGGATATTTGCAAGTGTGCCGTGACAGATTTATTATTTGTGAGTGTACAGGTGTCTTTAAAATAGTTAAGGGATGCATTCGAAGCGTGCTGTGCGGGAAGATCCCTAACAGGATGATGGTGTGTGTTCCAGCCAGTGTTTTCAATGTTATCTAGAATCTATCAAGACAAAAGAGAGACAAAAAATTTGCATTCAACCACTTCAGAATTTCTCCCTTATTACCATAAATACCACAAACATTACCTGTTGCACACTCCTGATTTGATTTAAATGCAGTACTTAAGCTGATTAGAGAAATATGAGAGTATGTTCAACCCTCTTGAACCTGCATCCAATCCAAGAGGATCCTGAATTAAACTTTCTTTCTTTTGTTCAGAGTATTTAAAATAAGTTATTTGTACACCATGGTATAGAATTTTGTGAACCTCTACATGGATTCATTCTGATCAGAAATTAGACCAAAAGTCATGAAAAGACAGTAGAGTGGTTGATCATGTATTCTTTCATCGACATCTGAAAATGGGAATGGATGCAATTGCATTCTTTGAGCATTATTCATTGGTGAGATTTGGTGGGACAAAATGGCCTGCATTAGCACTTAAAAGGCTCAAATGTTGCCTTGTAAGATGCATGTGTTACTGTAAAATACTGCTTGTCCAGAGATAAATAGAACGAAACTGTCTACAAAGACAACCACGGCTAAAGTCCATCTCTAGCTCATTTGCAGATCAAGCTGAGTCCAACATGAGTCTGTTGCATTTCACATTTCTGGGGATCCCAACATTTATTTGTAACACAGAGTCCAGAATGGTGCCTTTATCTGAACAGACTATAGGGTAAGTACTATACTTAATCTAATGAGAAACTGCTTCTTTGAAATATCACATTTACAGTAAAATTTGCTACAGATAAATGATCCCATAGACATTGGAAAAAGTAATGGAGGATATATTTGGGTTTTCTAAGACATGCTATATGACACAGTGTACCATTTGAAGTGCTTCCTCTGAAAAATGCTCTTGGTTCACTGCAGATCTGGTAGTATGATTATTTTATTATGAGAGGGGAAGGATCCTTCAACTAGACTCTGTCTCTCTGAATGCTTACCCAGATAGTATTTGTTCTGACTGAAATATCATCCTCCCCTGTGCACTCTCCAGAACTTCTCGACTATGTTCTTTGGTTGTATCTTACTTGTAAGTTGGACCCCAAATTTTATTTCTTATTTTCTCAATTGTTCTTTTTCCAGTGACCGCTCACCAGGTAATAACAGATGAATTTGACTCCAGCAGGGCACTCAGAAGTCTAGTCTCAATATCAAACCTGTATATCATAGCTGTGTAAAGCAGCCTCCTGGTTGATAGATGGCTTTGAAAAAGATGGACTGTGAACCAAATTTGCTCTTATTACTCTGTACCCTGCAATACACTCCTCAGTGCTGCAGTATCCAGGCTGATAATGGCATAGCTGTTCAGTCCCACCAACCTGTATGTCACCAGCAACAGGAAATCCTAGGAAAAAAAAAGAAATAATCCAGCAGTGAGAGGAATTTTGCCTTAAAGGTACATGTAAGAGGAAATGCCTATGTAAGGAATTGAGACAGCCTTGGAAGGTACAAGAAAAATTCCCAGGGACAATGTGCACTAGATTCAGAAGCTGTAGGGGGTATCTTATTCTCTGGAAAGATATGTATGCTTGCAATGTCATCTGCTAAAATTCATCAAGAGAAGACCTTAGTAGAGATGTGCCTGGAGGTGATGTTGAATGAAGATGTGGATTTGAGGAAATGGTGTAAGAAAGAGCAAACTGAATGGGCAACTGGAGATTTATGGGCACTTGTTGAGCGAGAGGTCATGTAGGAGACACCTCAGGGGAGAGTGGAGAGTCAGGGAAGTCTGTAAAAATATAACAAGTGGAGCAATCTGGGAAACAGAGGAAAGTGAAATAATATGCTTGTTGTCTAGGAGACTCAAAAACTACAGCAGAAAAAAACAAAACAGAAGGTAGAAAGGAAGTGGAAAAGTTAATTCCAGAAAAAAATTCTTGGAAACTAGAATCAAAAAAGGAGTGATAATGGTAGAGAAATTAGTGAGAAGGGCAGAACAAAAGTAAGGATCATCTGTTAATAGAAGGCAAAATGGACTAAGAAAAAATAGTGTCTGCTTGAACAGGGAGCCTGTGTTAATCAGAAACAAATAAACTGTCACTAAATCAATTCCACAGAGCAGGATGTGAGGTCATTTCTCAATATGGAAGATGTGGGTGGAAAAGGAAAAATGTATTCTGCTGGGAATAAGGAAGCATCTTTTTTTTAATTTAATTTTCTTCAATAGGAAATGATGCTAAGAAATTCCCACTGGAATAAATCAAAGATGATTAGACTAAATGATTGCATTTTAGGTAGGGGAAAAATGCCTAAAAAGGGAAGACTCGTGGGAATAGTAGCTGGCTGAATATCCATGGAAAAAATTGGGACTGAGATCCATGTTATTTAAAAAAAAAAGAACCTTTAGAAATACATGGAAACCATGGTAGAGGTTCATGTCTTCTCACTCTACACAACAAGAAGCAATCTGCTCAATGAAACACATCTGCTTGGTGAAAATTGAGCTATGGTTGAGGAAGTACTGGTGGATGATCAGGAAAGAGAAGGTAAAGTTACATAGTGGGACCAAGGTACTGAAGTGTTTGAGCTACTCAGGAAAGATCTGAAGAAAGAGTAAGTAAACTTGTGTAACTGCCTTCTAATAATCTAATAGATTAGAAAGGAAAAAGAAAGTATGACGTGCATCAGACAAAACACATTTGGGCCAAACTAAGGCGTCTGTTTACCAAGCAGTCACCAGCCAGTAAGAGATGAGCTTACCACTCTCTTTCTTCTGATAAGCAGTACAGATACTGTCAGAAAACTGGTCCAAAACCAGATCGTGAGTTAAGATCGTTTACATGAAATGGAACAATCAATAAAAATAAGGCTTTATAGCTCAAAGGGCAAAATTTGTTAGCCTGAAAGATCTTGTTAGTAAAATTAGACAGACCAGAGTATTCAAGACCTTGAACATGGAAGTCCCTTGGAATTTTTTTAGATCAAAGGACCTAAAGATCTGTGGAATGCATAGCTGATGGAGAGAAGAGATTGCATGGAAAAGTGGTCAAGCTATTCCATGAAAAGGAAGA
Organism: Pachycephala philippinensis; assembly: GCA_013397055.1. NCBI lineage: Eukaryota > Metazoa > Chordata > Aves > Passeriformes > Pachycephala > Pachycephala philippinensis. The sequence continues at coordinate 1,128,876 of VWZT01011431.1, read as the reverse complement.
ACCCCTTCAATGTTATTAGAGACATGCCATCACAGGATGGAAGCAAAAAGATGGATCAACAGACAGATGTGTATTAGAGGTCAAAATACTAAGTAAAGTGAGAATTGTCAGCAGCCAAACTGAACTACAATTTGGAAGGGCTATTTAAACAAAGAGGAAAACAATCTTCATCAGATGAGACAAAAAAAAAGTGGGGCTTCAGTTGGAGCTAATAGAAATAAAGAACATCTATCTACAATTAAATACTACTTCATGTATGTTTTCAGAGGAAAGAGGATAAATAGTGGGAAAGAAGTTGTGATGACAGAAAATCACCAAACTGGAAGCAAAACTAAAAGCACAGTGTACTCAGGACAGGGAGAGGTATCAAATAAAGTCTGTTCCACAATCTGACAAGAAAGGGAACATGAAATCCCAAACCTGGTAGGAAGCAGCTCAGACATGATACTGGCTGACTGGAGAAGAGCAAATGTATTATCCATTTATAAAAGGGAGACCTATGCAGCTACAAACCCATTAGTTTGACCTCAGTTGCTTTAGAAGAAATTTTGAAGCAAAAAGTAATTGAAGACAGGGAGGCAAATGGAAAATGGGATAACATACAAAAAGGATTTACTAAAGATAGAATGTACCGAGTGAATTTGTTATCGCTCTCTAATAAGATCACTGATTTTCTAAACAAAAGATTTGTGATAAATCTTATCTATATCTGTGCTGCATATGATACAGCATTACATAGGAAACAGGGGATTAGGAGAAGAGTTGTAAAGTGGATAAGAGATTGTCTAATGGATGGATGGCAACAGGTGGCATTGAAAGAAGCAGCATCAAACTGCTGGAAATTTACTAGCAGGAATTCTCAAAAATCAGTCTTTCAGTCAATCTTTTTTTAAGATTCAGCCATGAAGAGAAGAGGTATGAAATCTATAGTTTCCAGTAAGCTAGGAAACAAAGTCCTTACAAAAGAGGATGAGTGGGGTTTTTTAATTCTATAAAATACAAGTACCTGGATATTTTATACACACACATGAAATGTGGTACTATATTTTNAAAAAAAAAAAGAATATTCATACCATGTAAAGACCTGAGGGTGTGGCCTTATCTGAAATTCTGTATGTGGTCTTTGTCACTTGGAATCAAGAAAATAAGCGAAAACTGGAATATTTGCAAGGAGGTGCAACTGCAGTGGCTGGCAGACTGGAGAGTCACAATTCATGGAGGAGAGTAAAATACTTTGCTACTTTTGTCTGACTAAGCAAAAAACTCAAAGAGGATATGACTGGTGTCTGTAAATGTATTTCTTAGACACCGGACTGGAAAACAGTTGACTAAAGCTATAGAACAAAGCTGACAAATGGAAAAGCAGCTCATGCTTAGATAAGAAATGCAGGGAAGATTTCAACCATAGAAAAGTGAATTTTCCAGACTCCCAATAGCAGTAGTAGGGGTAAAAAAAAATTAAATATATTTTAATGGAGAATGATTCTTCTATTAAAGATGTCCTTTCACCTGGTTGCCTATGCAATTAGAAGACTAAACTTGAGATTCCTCATCTTTTGTTCCCAGTTTCTGTAATATATTCCATTGAACTCAGTGACCTGTCATGTGTCTTCTCCCTCCCCCTTTTTTAGTGCCAATCAGTGTCTCTGGTGTTGCTGAAGACCCGAGCAGACTCAATGGTGTATCTGTCATGCTTCAGAATGTGCTGTCTGTAGATGCACTGTGCATTCTTCCCACTTCTACCCTTCATTTTGAAACCTGTCTGATAAGGAAAGATTATGTCATAGATATGACAATTATTTTAGCATCCAGTACAGAATCCTTTAGGCACTCCATCCAAGATAACTAAGAAAAAGAAAAGAAACATAGAAAGGAGCAAGATAATGTAGCAGGAAAAGACAAGAGTGCAGTTTACCAGGAAAATATTGCTGGAGCAAAAGAAATGAGAAAAGCATATTAACTTTTAGCCATGACTGAGATCACAGAGCAAGTCAGGCAGAGAGAGTAAAGGATGTAGAAAAGATTAGAGAAAATGGACAAAGAAATTCAAGAAAACATTTTTTAACTTTACAAGAGGCTTGATTTTGATTCACTTATAAAAGAGGTCCCTTTGATTTATTTAAATCCCCCCTGAACATCCTTGCTCTGCAATTGTACACCCTGTTAACAATTCTCTGTTGATTAGACAATGGAAAAGCAGAAAAGAACCAATCATGGTTATTACAGCAGAAAAGCCAAATACGTTCTAACAACTGGCTATCACATTATCTGCAGCATCCCAGAAAGGAAAGTCCAGCAGATATAACTCAGTACCTACAAAGCCAGATTAATATGCAAAAACACCAATGTGATTGCTGTTGGTGCTATTTCTGTTTATTCCCATTCCCAATATAAGCAGATGTGAACATCAGTAGCAAACAAATACATTCAGATATAATAAGGGATCCTGGATTTCTCATAACTTATCATAAATGCATATGCAAGCTGTAACTAAATCCCAAATATTCAAAATAATCAATATCAAAAGGTTCTACCTGAAGTACTTCCAGCAGAGCTGATTAATTCCAGAAAGAAGAGCCTATGATCTGGTTTCCTATGGAGAAAAGCAGAGGAAATCAGATCCTTGGTGACCCTCTAAATGAAGCCTTTGAAGGAGGCCAAGCCAGTCAGAGATTTTCTGGCTGAAGAAATTTCATTGAGAAAAGCTGCTTTGTTAAACTGGAGAACTTTTGATAAAGTGTTGTAGATGCCACGGAAGGCTCTAGGGAAACCTTTGATCCCTTTCAGGTCTCTTTGTGGAGGCGCAGAAATGTGGTGCAGCAGCGCTGTGGCTGGCTGCGAGTTTCAGACCCTGTGTTCCCTGTCTCAGGTGAGTAACTGTGGTGATATATTCACTGTTCTGCTTAGATAAACTCACTGATAATAGCAAAGGTGAGCATAAGGTGTAATTTTCATTCAGAAGTTGTAGAGTCTAGAAAAATAAAGAAAAAAAAAAACAAGACCCTTCTGTTAATTTAAACAAACAAAGAAACAAAACTGTCTTAATCCTGTGAGGCAGATACCCAGCTTTCCAACCACTTGTCGTAAGTCCAAAGGGACTGTTCTGTAGAGAATCACAAATTCTGTAGCTCTGAGAGAGAAAAGAATTCAGTTAGAAATGAATTATACCTGAAGAAACCTGAAATTTCCAAAGGCTTTTCTTTTTTTACCCCAACTTGTACCAAAATGAATCACCTCAGAAACAACCTGTCTGAACAGCAGCCAATCTTCAGATTTTAGCTTGGAAGAGGCTCAGATTTAACCCTCCAGGGAGATATTAGCTGATGAATGAGGAATTCACCCCCGGAATAATTACTCAGAAACTGAGAACCCACATCCCAACAAAAGCTGAATTGAAAAAAATTGTTCAGTGGATTTTTCACAAAATGTGCAATCTAGAAAAAAAGAAAGTTGGTGCCTAGTGAGAAACTATTTCACTGATGAATTCCTGTATGACTTTAATTTTCCTGTGTTCTTGCAGATACATATGTTTTTTCTTAATTTAGAGATCATCTCTGAAGTAGTTTCATACTATATTTAAAAAAAAATAGAAAAATGGGTGTTCTGGACAGTTTGAGGTTTACCTGTGGTGTCTGTAGGTGATCAAACTGCTAGTTCAGTCTTCCAAATCTCACACAAAAAAATGGTGGAAAATGCATTTAAAACATATTTAGTAACCGAAGAAAAAGGAATAAAATAAAATATTTCAGAGAACATTGAAACAATTACTGGTGTTTTACTTGTAATGACAGCTTTCCCACACTTTATACAAAGAACAGAGTGCCTGTTAGGCCAAAGTGTGGTGGATAATCTTTATGGAAGAAGGGTGAAATTTAAATCCAGACTCTAAGACTGGATAGTGTAATGAGCAATAGACGGACTATGCTTTTAATTCCATTAAGTGAAATGTATTTCATTAACAAAAGTGTTAGCAGAATTAAAACCTCACACTAAAGGAATGTGAAAATCATCAGTGGCAGCCAAAAAGCTGCTACAATATGGCACATATTGCAGAAGAACTGAGGCTGATGTGGGATTAAATACATATGAAATGAATAAAAAAAACCTGACAAAATTGTAGCAAAATTTGAATGCTAATTTATGGCACCTAGTGAAAGAAGCAGGACAGCAGATCATCTGCATATAAATGGCCTCAACACATTTCTTGGTGCCAGTCTGTTACCCTGCTCAGAAGGAAACAAAACACATTTCTTAACCAGACTAAGACAAGAAATTGCCAAACAGGAGATTCATTAAATTTCATTAGTTAAACAGGAATAATAGAAGCAGTTTTTTTTAATATAGTCTAGTAAAACTAAGAAATGGTTGAAAATTAGGTATGGAATAGAGAAAGCAGGAAAAGGTAGGCAAGAAGAAATAAAAATAATACAGGAAATCTCCATATTAAAGATAGAATGCTTTCACATAGACACCGTGTTATGCATAATTATGCTAACTGACCCTGAGAAACTGTTTTATATCTTGTGAGGCTCTGAGCATTGGAAAGGACTCTGAGGAACACCACATGAAGGAATAAAAACTGCCATAACTACCAGGTGACAGAATAAGGTATAATACCACAGACTTCCAAATAAGAGTATGTAACAAGTCCACCCATAAACATAATTACAGAAGCAAAAAAGGCAATGTGGGAAAGTTTATTCTATTCGTAATTATATTCTTATCCACTTTCCAATATTTTTTAAAAGCAAATTGAAAACAAATATTACAAAAATCTATGGAAACTAAGTGTACGTATTTTTAAATTGTTTTAAAAAAATAATTTTCGATTTTGTTTTTCTTTTCATAAATCTGTTCTGTCTTAATTATCCACCTCAGTGGCCCAGCTAGTCCTTGCAACAACCATTATGTTAGATTTCTAAAGTGCCAGAAGTTTTTCTTTTTTAGATATATAAGTGAAAACTTGTATGTATATAGACGAATTTACAAGAAAAAAATTAAGAAACAGCATGATGAATGATAAATAAAAAATACAAGACATTTGGTTTGTTTTATGTGGGATTCTGTTTTACCAAGATTAGCAAAAATTTCAGAAGCCCTCTATTTTAGAAGTGTTATCTACTAATATTCAAGATTGTTTATCAGAATTCACAGTGACTTCTTTAATACTGTAGTCATCACATCTGATTACATTGATTGATATCACAGTGTAGCATTTGATACAGCTCTGTCACATCTTTTTTTTTCAATAACCAGCTGCAACAAATCACATCTGCTAAACTCCATGAAAGAAAGGGATCAGTGAGTTTTCATGTGAGTGGAGTTATATTTTCAGAGTTACTTGGGGCTTCTTCCACTTGTCTCTTATGAATATAATGTCATCAAACAAGACAAAAGAGTGAGTCTATTGTCATTATAAAAGATCCAGTGTCTCTCCTCTCTGTAAATACATTAGTGGTTTTACCTTTAATTGCTGGAATGGTTCAAGGGGTGAGCTGGACATCTGATGATTCCCTCACACTTTTTCAGTGGCAGTGAAATCTAAATCATCCTCCCTGGGTCTTTGCCTACTTATCTGCATCAGGACTTCCCCCACATGTTCCCCTGTAAACCCTTTCAGCTCTTCACCCTGCTCCCAAATTCTGCATCCCAAATCATCTCCCTGGAGCACCAAGTCCCCTCCTCCAGGCACCTCGGGGCCTTTTCTGCAGCTCAGGACTGCCTAATGACTTCACCACTTTCTGACCTTTGTCTTTGCAATTGCAAAGATAGATCTGTTAGCACTACAGATAGATGTTTTCAGTGACTGACTCACTTGGAGACTTTTGGTGTTTTCCTGGCATTAGTTCATGTTGTTTCTTTTCCTGTTTCATCCCCCTTCAACAGAGTCTGTTAGTTTTGGTCTGTGCAGAAGAACAGAAGATTAGTCAAGTGAACACAATAATATTTGTACCAACAACACACAGCAGTCTTCTTGCTTCTGCCCGATTACCAATGTAGTATTTTAGGATATGAAATGTTTGTTTCTCAAGCACCATTTTGAGATTTGCTATTTAATTTCAGGAACAGTATGATGATCACTTATATTAAATAACACTCAGATGAGAATGTTCCCATTTCATACCTTGATTCCTGAAAGGTTTAGGGCTATTCTTTAGTTTCCTATTTTCTCTTTCTAGTAATTTCAGTGTAACTGTACACAGTACATAAAATTAATCGTTAGAAAGCAGCTCCACAGGCATTTAAATTAAACAGCTCTGAGGTCCCCTGCTTAAGGACATGCACCTGTTAGAATGAGTTCAGAGAAAGCCACAAAGATGATCAGGGGCTGGAGTAGCTCTCTTATGCAGACAGAGGGAGCTGGGACTGTGCAACCTGGGGAAGAAAAGGCTCCTGGGAGAAGCTGCCCAGAGAAGCTGTGGATGCCCCATCCCTGGAAGTGTTCAAGGCCAGGTTGGATGGAGCTTTGAGCAATCCGGTCTAGTGGAAGGTGTTCCTGTCCATGTCAGGGGTTGGAACTAGATGACTTTTAAGGTCCCTTCCAACCTAAACCATTCTATCATTCTGTGATTCTAACATTTATTTAATGGGGCTAAGGCAAAAGATGTAAATAAAAATATATTTTTAAAGACTAAGAATTTTAATTTCTTGCTAATCCTGTAGCATATTAATAAAACCTGACATTAAAATTTTAGTTTAAATGCAACACTAGGAGCCTCATCTTTCTACCTATCTGTGTACTCAAAAAGGAGAGAGAGAAAGAGCCATTCCTTCAAAGAGCAATCCAGGTCACCTAGGGCAGGCTGGGCCCCAACCTTCCATTTTACCTTTGAACTGGGGTTTCACCTGTGACGAAGCAACAGCAACTTTCCAGAGAAGATGGATTAATTAAATGGATCTGTGGTCTTTTATTCCAGCTGAGTATCAGGAGCAGTGCTGTGTTTGCGGTGTCAAAGATGAACACATTTATTTTGGGATCTTTTTAACAAGGAGCTAATGGATGTTGATACCCATTTCCCAGTACAGTTAGTGACAATTTGATGTCTATGCTGACACAGTTTTGAGAATTTCATCACAGGAGATTTGTACAGAAAATCTAGCAGCTTTTTTTTTTT